>CM075432.1:5086500-5654000 GCA_037832385.1 Rhizophora apiculata
ATCGAATTTAGATTGGGCCCCAAGCTCATTGCCAAAATATTTTGTGGTGTAAGAAGCAGGCCTACCCAAAGCTTTCGCAATCTCAACCATGTTAACCACATTAGTCTTGATGCCATTTCCTCTGCCTTCAATCTTGGTTATCATCCTCGGCATCTTATACCTATAGAAGGCATCATCTCTGTTGGAAGCACCAATATTTTGTAATGCCATTTTGATCTTAACACTGATGAGACAATATCAACTCAGTCAGAAAGCACAGCAATCAGCAGAAAAATTTCCTATAGAAGACAAGATCCCTGCAGATGGAACAGGCCGCATAAACTGGCAACACAAGCAACGTTCACTATGACCCTCAAATAACCCGAGATGCATGCAGCCAACTTTTTCTGCTGTATGTCTGTTCTTTTTTCTAGACGTAGGACAGTACCCTCCAAGAAAACCAATTGATGACAAAAAGAGAGAGGCCCGTTCAGACATAAAAGAAGCTTCAAACTTTACGTCCTCCACTTTGTCAAACAGCGAAAAAGCACTGAACTGCCAACTTCCTAAAAGCAAACAAAGGAGATCTTCAAGATGAGTAAACATCCCTCCATCCAAAGGAAAATAAATATTAGGACTAACAGTGTTTACATATAACATATAAATCAAAACCATAACAGTCTGCAGAAGCAAAGAATATTAATAACAAATGGATTCGGTAGTTGGTAGCTGTCCTCAACAAACAAATGAAAGTATTACAGGACAGCTTTAAGAAAAAAATAGACCTGAATCTGACTTGCAATTACATTTGTTCTAAAAGTATTTAAATCAACTAATACACCGCAAATATGTTTCTTTAAAATTGCTGATCAGTTAATTAATTTATTCAATAAAAAAAAGAGAGAGAAAAGAAAATCACGCACAGGACTACAATATGAATATACGGAAATCTCAGACCAAAACAACAAGAGCAGTCTGCAAACATTTCAGTGCAAAAATTCTGAAGAAACAGGAACATGTCATTTTATGGGAGTTGTTGATAACAGACCACACATCAAACACACAATGCCTTTTACAATCTTTTATATATTCATTTAAAGGGTTCATAGTGCAAGAAACTTTCATAGACATCCTATAGCACAACAAAACTGAACCTACAAAGCTTGAAAATCAGATAAAATCATATCATCAACATGAAAAGCACTACTTAAAATTGTTGCCAACAAGTTACACACGATACATAGATTTTAAAAAAAAGAATAAAAAAAACCCCCGCAATCAAGGGACCTGGAACCGTCAAAATCCCATCGAAATAACTGAGAAACCAAAGAACAACTGCAGTTTCACACAAGGCGAAAATATGATACCAACGCATATCAGACAATCAAAATCGAGAAACAATTAAAAAAAAAAAAAAACACCTTAAACAAATCCAAATCTATAGTTACATCACGATCCACGTATATTAAACTAAGAAATTAAAAAAAAATGAAAAAATCAGACAACGAAGAAAGAGTTTGCAGATCAAAACGATGCCGACCACAGCATCAAAGTCACAGCGCTCCGATCGAAATTCAGAAACAGAGAAATATCAAAAATCGAAAGAGCAAATCTAAAAGAAAAAATCGAACGCATCAAACTTCAACCCGATTGAAACTTGTCAAAGAAACGACAGCAAAAGAAAACGCACCTTGAATGCAGAAAGAGAGAAAAACACACAGAGGGAGCGAAAGGCGATTAGGAATTTCTGTATGTATGCTTGGCGTGCGGTGCCTGTAAGCAGATTTCTGAGAACACGGCTTTATACACGAGGAAGGGTAGGCACAAGTACCGGATATATTTAGATATAAATAAGAGTTTTTGTTAGGGCAAACTCAGCATCGAGCCTGGAAAACTACCATTCCATTCCCCAACCGACCTATTTACGTTTTCTTTTGGGCCAATCGTTATTTTTTGTTTTTTTCTTCTTTTTCCAATTTTTTTTTTTGTTTATTATTATTTTTCATTGGAATATTTGGAATGAAATAAAATTTTGAATCCTCCGCCATCCGGATCTCTAATTTATAACGACTTTCGCATCAAATCAAATTAAAAACTTTTTTTTTTTTAGATAAAAGTTATTATTTATTTATTTATTTGATAGAGGGTCCTTGGATCTATTTTTTAATGGGAGTCCCTTATAGTTATTTTAGTATTCTTAAATTTTCTTTTTTTTTTTTTCTGTTTTATTTGTTATTTCTATTCTGGTTTCTTTTCTGTGATAAATAAAGGAACAGAAAAGGGCAAAAAAAAAAAGGAAAGAAAACACCTAACAAAAAAGAAACATCGACAGCACAATTCAATTGTTCTTTTGAATAAATTACTTTCAAGCCCGAAAAGAGACGACGGAAAGCGGTACATTACATTTGTTCAAACTTTGACAGAGAATATTTATCGTAGTGCCCTTCAAGTTTTTCTTTAATTTTTTGTTCTTATATGGCGACGTGAACCAGCAGCTTACGATTCCCTGTAATAAGACCCCTATAAATTCTAATATTGGGAACGTTATTCAATGTTCCATAACTACATAATCCATATCGGTGCAGTTACAGTGTATAATTCCAATGGTCAATTTTGATGCTTTATTGTCCTGCTTATTTTTGTAAAGGAACACCTGGAAAGCCAATTTATAGAGGTTCCAGAATTTAGCAAAAAATTTCGCTTTAAGGAGTGACTTAGGTGTAAAGTTTGCACTCCAAGATCTTCATAAAGACTGAAATTTAACATCCACTTTGTAATTTAAAGTATAGTTGCACCCACAATGACCGTTCATCGCAATCTCCCTCCCTTGGACTCTCCTCGTGGCAGACACCAAAATTGTTAGCAGGATAGGCACCTAATGGGAGTCAGCATGGTTTATTACAGGTCCATTTCTTCTGCAAAGCAAAGTGAACTCAGAGATTGAGAGTCCCAATACACAAGCTTCCTACATTGATTGGGTCTGGAGAAGAGTCACTCCTACGTTTGTTGGGTCTGAAGAAGACCCAGATGCATACAGTCTAGCACTTGCCCATCTTAGAAGCCAAGTCCAAATATTTTAACCATTCCACAAATACCAATCAACACATGTTGGTAAATTGCGATTACAATCTCGGTATTATCGAAGCAGCTACAGAAAAGCATGAATTACAGAAAAATTGATCCCACATTGTACATCCGGAAAGGAATGAGAGCAGAACACAACACAACAAATGGGGATGAATTCCACGTGGGAGACATACATGCTTAGTACCTCCCAGATGCCACTGACTCAGCAGAGAAAAGA
Source organism: Rhizophora apiculata (assembly GCA_037832385.1). Classification (NCBI taxonomy): domain Eukaryota; kingdom Viridiplantae; phylum Streptophyta; class Magnoliopsida; order Malpighiales; family Rhizophoraceae; genus Rhizophora; species Rhizophora apiculata. The sequence continues at coordinate 5,089,784 of CM075432.1, forward strand.
TGCTTCACTCGGGAAAGGACTGAATCCTGCACAGGATCATAAGGATGGACTTTTGAAGGAATCTCCAAAATTGCTGGAACTGGCTTGTTGTAGCTATCAACCAAAAACCTTATCATATTTGCAACCTTAAAAACAGAGAGACAGAGAATCATTTTTGTAATGCAAAAAAGAAAGGAAAGCCATATCTTCTATCTTTGCCATCATAACATACAGAAATTCAGAGGTTAAGGGCTTGAACCCATTGGGCTATTATGGAACACATGTGGATTCAAATGATAATGTGATATAATGAAGGGAAACTTAAGCGGAAGTGAAAAACAGGTAGTCAATTAGAGCATATCACTAAGCAAAGTCTCAGCCATAGATGGTGACACTGAGATGAAGATTGTTAACCAACAGCGACAACAGAGCAATTAATTAAGCACCCTTCCAGACAAACACAAACTAAATGGTCACATTCAAGATTAAATACATAAATCATCTAATCAGTCAAAACATAATGGAAATGGTAATTGCCTAACGATCAAACATTGAGGCCTACTAAATTACTTGAGCAGTTACATCAATACAGAGTCTTTGATATGTCTCAGGTCTAAATGGCCTATCCTTGTCTCTGCTGGAAAACAATGGCCTAAGTATTGACTAAAGGAACATGCCACATTATGCAGTATGTATTAGTGATTTAAAGTATGAAAATTTGGAAATTGCATTGATTATCCAACAAGTTCAGTTGATGAATAACGTAACAGCACCCAAGTTGTAATGCATCTCAATCAACAGGGATATTGAAGAAAACCATAAGAAACAATTAAACTATAATCACACAGAGTGTAAGCTGTTACTTACGTATTGACTTATCAACACAATTGCAATGTCCTCCCTCATTGTGAACTCTTTGAATGCCTCCTCAATTTGTTTAATAGTTGTTTCTAAGATGCATAAAAATTTTTCAATACATAAAAAATTAAGAATGAAAAAAACTATAAAATGTGGATAAAAGAAACTGAATTTAGTATGTAGCAGCAAACTGTCCAACCTTAGATAAGGGATCCCAAATATTATTTATTATCCTCCCTTTATTGGCAATCATAGTAACCATTTGCAGATTAAGTTCTCCATCAATTATAGCCTTTTGATTCCACAAGTTACACATAAAAGAATCCACCGTAGGGAAACTTGATGTGATCTAAAGCAGAAACACTTTAAAATCTGCTTCTATACAAAATATAATTTATTAGTCCAGCTATTGCTATTGATCAATCATAGACCTGAGAAGACTAATTTAGCTATTTTCCATTTCTCCCCTTTCTTGAACCATGACTAGTACTAGCAAACGTGCATGCAAATTTTACCAATCACAAGGTGGGTGCCATGTCAGCTTTCTTTTCCCAAAATAATGATAGCCATATACACCAATTCTCAAGAGATAAGCAAAGCATATAACATAAAGCAAACCTAAATTCAGGAAGTACCAGCTAGATAAGGACAATATAACATGTTCCAAGACACTAGAAAAATCATGGTCAGATAATACTGAATTTTCAAGAAGAGTGAATTTAAAGTTCAAAAACATACTTGAGTCCACTATAAGGTAATTTGTCTTTCTTCGCAAGTCAACATTACCTACTCCAGCAAGCAAAAATCCAACTACAGTGTCCTACATCATACGAACAAATTATCAGAAAAGGTTCTACGGGACATGAATCAATATGAAGTAACTCCGTGTTTGAAATAGAGAGAGGAAAAAAGAAGAAGAGATAATGTTTCTCATAAGAGACACTTTTTTCACTGTCTTGGCAATATAAATTGCATAACAGCATTAGATTAATGCCAAATATAAGTTTTTGACATGTTGAAGTAGTGGGGAGATTTTTTCTTTGTTTCTTTTTTTTTTCTTTTTGGTGGCAAAATGCAAGGGAAAGGCTGTGTACAATAAATGACCCTTTCACATTTCTTGCAAAGTGGGGAGCCATGTGCAGTGCAGTAGAAGACCTATATGAGTCTTTCCTCAATCCATAAAAAAAATATGAAGGAAGACATTTCAATTACTTTTCACATACATAAAAAAAATATGAAGGAAGACATTTCAATTACTTTTCACATATTCTCTGAAAGTCGAAACAAAGAAACACTCGCAAATTTAGAACTAAGAATGATTGGTAAGAGATATCTTTGTTGTGTGAACAATGACCTTAACTAGAGTCCTTTGCTATCAACCTCCACAACTATTGAAACTAGATATTTAATTTATGTCAGCTCAGTTACCCCAACAAGCTAGATTTACTTTGGTACAAAGATACAAATTATATCGAGTCAACTACATCTTTTTCCCTTCTTATTCCATGTTAACCCTACGCCATTGAATTCCACTAAACATTACATAAGAAGTACCAAGTGTGAATTGTGAAATCATTTTCAATTCAAGAATCCCACAGAAATGATACTGATTTCTGTATCCAAGAATTAAAAAAAAAAGAAGCAGTCACCTCATCTGCGATCATTGCAATGAGTGCAGAATTCATAGTAGGGATTGGAGTTTTATTAGCCATCTTTTATCTTCTTCTTCTTCCTTAGTCTATATTGATGATGATGCACCTGCAAAAGAACAATTCCCATAAATACAGCTTTCTTGAAGCATCATTAATTAAAAATATAGCATTCCAGAAACCCATAGCTTATTATCCTTCCTCGGCCATCAAAATTTTGTAAAAAAAAAAAATAAATAAATAACAATAATATACTTGCATACATGCATGCTCGTTCAACATAGATCAACAGGCCACAGAAGTTGGGATAGCATAAAAATAAAAATAAAATAAAAATAAAAAAAAAATCCCAAAGTTAAATTTGCTTTGAGGTTATACCCATTGTGTGCCAGAAAAGTCAAATAAGTACCTGTGTGAGTCAACTCGGCAACTATCTGTGGTCTTGGCGTTTCAATAACTCGGATGGTGGATCTAAAATTCTGAAAGAAAGATATACTATGTTCGGGAATTCAGTAGATAAGGCATAAAGCAGACAGCTCGTGGGGACTCTTATTCAACGCATCGTTTCATGCCAAGTCACCTCCCGTCGTGGGGACTTCCATTCAACGCACCGTTTCATTGCACGCTTCCTTGAATTTTTCCTGTTCTTTTTTCCAACAAAAAAATATAAAAACAGGAGTGATAATCACAATTTTACTATATTATTAAATTTATAAAAGAACAAATTTTATGATATTCAATAATAAAATTTAGTTACTTAAATATATGTAAACTTTATTAAACATTTTGTAAAAAATTCAAATCTATAATTTATGATACGAAACGTTTAATCACGATTAATTGGCGGGAGCTTCCTTGTATTCCTGTGTCTCTGGCCATCGGCCCCGCTAATTCCATGTTTCTACCTCTATTCTCAAAAGAAAGAAAGAAAAAAAAAAACCTGAAAGTTCTCCAAGTTGTCCAGCCCACCAACAGGCGGGGCATTCGGCCCATGATTCAAGGCATTGAAAAGTCAGCTCTTTGTTTGCAGCATAATAGTCTAGAAACGAAAAAACCGAAGACGGAGACGAAAAGGCCACTAATTAAAATTAATCATTTTTTTCGTTTGATGAAATAAAAACAAAAATCCTTTTTTCCAAGGAGAAGAGAAAGATAAAGTTCTGAAAGTTAAAATAAAATAAAATAAATAAATAAAGAAACACTATAGTCAACGATGCTCGCTTTTTATTCTTTTCTTACCCATCCTGCGTCGGAATCACCTCAGTGATCTCCGTCAGCTAAAAGAAGTAGCACCCTGATTTTAAAAATAGATTTGACAATAGGGTAAAAAAAGACCGTGACTGTGCCTGTGGTGGTGGTGGTCGTCGTCGTGAGATGGAGAACGCTGACGTGTTCTTGGGGCTACAAGATTTTCTAGAACGCATGCGCCAGCCTTCCGCCGCCGATTTCGTCAAATCCATCAAAAGGTTTCTTTCTCTCTATCTCTGATTCTTGAAATCTTTATTTATTTATTTATTTTCAGAGAAATGAGAGAGAGAGAGAGAGAGAGAGAGAGAATTAATTCATTGTAAAACAATTTTTTTTTTTTTTTTGTTTCTTTTGATTTGGTGCTGAATTGGTACATTTGTGGGTTAAATCGCTATCAATTTCTGGAATTTAGTCATCATGCTGCTGATAGGTTCAAGTTTTACATTCTCATCGGAATGTTTATTAGGGGAATGTTCTTCTGCTTGGCAGTCTCGTGTGCGATGTTTAAGCTTTGATAGACATGTTTTGTATGTATTGCAGCTTCATCGTGTCATTCTCAAACAATGCGCCTGATCCGGACAGGGACAGTGCTCTTGTACAGGACTTCCTTGCCAAGATGGAAGCAGCTTTCAGGGCTCATCCTCTTTGGGCTGGTTGCTCTGAGGAGGAGCTGGATGGTGCTGGCGAAGTGAGTGTAACGTTGACTTTTCAATTTTATGATCTTCTATCTATCATAAGAATGGCGGTGATATTTCGTTTATTGGTATATTGAGTGACAATTTATTAGTTTCTTAATTTGAAGAGTAATGTTGCTATCAGTTCTAATTGCAGACATATGAAGGACAATACATTGTTATCCCCAGCTCTCGTACCATTATCAAGTGGCTATGATTGTCAATGATGGATAGGGTTTTCTGCTGTTGGTTTTTGCAGCCGGATTTTTCACTCCTGCAAAATTGGCAAATTAATAATTTTGAACTATGTTTGTTCTGAATAGCATGTCCAGTGCCTTTGCCCAATAATTCTGTGACCACTTTTGCTTTGGGATATCTCAAAGTGTTTGCCCTGCCCACTTGTCTTTAAGAAGCCTTCCTTATGTGAAATTTTGACAAAATGAAAACTGGATACTTTGGAAAGTGAAGGGAGCAACGCTTTATAATAGTAAAAAGAAAGGATAGTGATTTAATCAGATTGAGAGAGAAAACATAATTACTAGTGGTATTCTGTCAGTACAGATTTCTTTGAACTCATATGTAGTAATACGTATAAAATAAAATAAACTTTTAATGGGGCTCTAGACATTGCCATAATGGAGAAGTCAGGAAAAGTGAAGTCCTATAGGTTGATACATGTATCAGTGCCCAAGCAATTTGGCTGAATTTGAATTAACACAATGTACATCATCAACTATTCGGCCGATAAATATCCTCATCTTTGCTAAAAGACCACATTGCAGTGGAAGGAAAATTGCTTACAGAACACAATTCCAGATCTGGCACTATGGCTTCAAGAATTAACTAGTTTGAGCCTAGTGTGAAGCCACAGGTTTTAAAAAAGAAAGGTTACCAATCTTCCTTCAAATTAGAGTTTCTTGAATGTAACCCTAGCATTTCTATTTTTGTTTTTTTTTTTGGTCTTTCCCACATTTAGTGTCTCATCCCCTTCTCTCAAAAGCTGCTTTGAGGATTACCATAATTTTTCAGATTGTGCTGTTGGTAGTTGACAATTGTATGAGTACTGATATGTTGTTTTTGTGTTTTTTTCACATTCAGGGACTCGAGAAGTATGTAATGACAAAATTATTTACCCATGTATTTGCTTCACTTCCAGATGACGTAAGAGCTGACAATCAGCTTTCTGAGAAGATGTCTTTGATTCAACAGTTCATTCAGCCAGAAAATTTAGATATCAAGCCGACCTTTCAAAATGAAACATCATGGCTGGTAAGTTGAGGAAATTCAGATTTCAAGTAGGTTATAGCTGCCTGTCATGAGCCTCCATCAACCCTTGGATCATCTATTTTGTCACAGCTTGCATTACTGCAAGTTCTAAGTCTCTCTGGTGAAAATGAAATTGAAAAATAATTTGAGAATTTGTATCTGTGGCCTTGGTGTTAACATACACTTTGGTGTTAACATACACTTTGACCAGGTCTTCTTGTAACTCGTATGTTGCAGTTTTGCGCTAGATCACTTGTAACCTTGGTTGTGGGTTTGTAGCATTTCTTACTGCTTACGCAGAGAGGAAATGATCGACTTTGACATTGGCTGTTAATAGCAACCATTTTTAAGAGGCCCATACTGCAATGTTGGTCCAGTCTCATTTATGTTGAAGATATGCTTACCCAATGTTTTTATGTTGGCAGCTTGCCCAAAAAGAGCTGCAGAAGATCAATATGTGCAAAGCACCAAGAGACAAGCTTGTGTGTATTCTCAATTGTTGCAAAGTCATAAATAACTTACTGTTTAATGCTTCTATAGCATCAAAGGAGGATCCTCCTGGAGCAGATGATTTTCTCCCTGTCCTAATTTATGTTACCATAAAGGTAAGTTCAATGAACATGTTTGCTTTATTTACTCGATATGTGAATGTGTTTGTTGCCTAAAGCTTGCATACCTATCAGAAGATATATTCCATTTAAAATAAAGTATTCTGGCATTCTCGGTATCTGTTTTCCTCACTAGCATTATTGATTACTCTGTTGAGCATCAACATTGGCAAGGAAGCCTATTGTTGATTCTGACCAGAATTGATAATTTATATTATTTGGAGTTGAACAGAACTTTTGGATTTTTAGCAAGTACCTTTCATATTTTTTGAGTTTTGCTGTTGGAATTGTTTGTGATTGGACGTATGGATTACAGGTTTGCGAGTAAATGAGTCAGCAATAGTTTCAAATTATGATGGCTAATGGTAAAAGCTCTGAGTTCACAAATATTAAATGTCTTTAACTTTTTCCTATAAAGAGTTAAAATAAGGAATCAAATAAGGATGGCATTTGCATGAATCAATTCGTGTAGCTCTGATGTGAGGTTGTAACTTTTGTTCATGAGATCCCTACTGTTACCAACATTGTGCAGGCAAACCCCCCTCAGCTGCACTCAAATTTGTTGTATATACAACGGTACAGGCGTCAGTCTCGATTAGTTGGGGAAGCGGCCTACTTTTTCACAAACATGCTCTCTGCAGAGTCTTTCATTTCAAACGTCAATGCAAAATCCCTTTCTATGGAAGACACTGAATTTGAAAAGAATATGGACTTTGCTAGAGCTCTTTCGTCGGGCCTTATGGGTGATTTGGATGGTCAGTCTAATCAAAGTGATCAAAGTACAAGAAACAAGCCCAAAACTGAATTTGTGGAAACTAAAAGTCAATCTTTGCATTATTGGAAGGAAAGGGACACTTCAGCTCAATCAAGATCTTCTGAGACAAGATCCAAAATTGAGGATGTACGACATGTGAAGAATGAGTCACCAATAGTGAAGATTCCATCCATAACAGATATAGAGAATAGAGGAGCATGTATGCTTTTGAAGGAAGATCCAGTGAGCCGAGTCTTTCAAGAGTACCCATACTTGTTTGCCCAGGTCGGTGATCTAACAATTAATGATGTGGAGGACCTATTGAATAATTACAGACAACTCGTTCTCAAGTATGTCTGTCTTTCTAAGGGACTAGGTGGCACCACTTCATCTCTTGCTCCATCCAGTTCTGAAACTCACCATCATGCCAGAGCTGTGGAAGGACCAGAAGATACTACAGCAGAGAAGAAAGACGAGTCCCAAGAACTTTCAGAGAAGGCAGATGGTTCCATTTCCCTTGTTAGTGAAGAAAATGTCGAATCAAAGTCTCTGCGAGACGGGACAGTCACACCACATGAGGAAACCACGGATTACACTTATTGATGAGTTCACTGAGCACAGCACATCTTGTATGGTAGGCTATTTCTTTGCAGTAGCAGGCATTAGAGCTGCTTGCTCCCGCTTTTCTTCTACAGAATGGCAAATCAAGACTCAAGAGTTTGAATTAAGTGCTCTTTTATTTTTTCACTAAAGGTATGGTGAAACGATCGGGAAGAAATGGAGATTGTTCGTGTTCTTTTGAAACACCCAACAGAACTTCCGTGGAGATACAAGCGTTAGGTAGACCTATGCCAAAAAAAACTACTTTCCCCAGTACATATTTTGCCGTGTATAGTTTGTAAAATTGGTTACTCATTTATCACTGATCATCTATGTGAACTGAAAAATGGCGAAGGGATCCATGAGATTGCAACTGAGACATCTTAGACTATTCATCCATGAAGTGGGAAGAGACTGTGCGGGGTGTGGCTAAGTTAATGTGAAAACCAGATGGGCCTTCCAAAGCTCCAGGGACCACTGGCAGAAATCGCAAATCGTTTCAGAGGAAAATGTCTTTGACTAAAAGTTTGCAAGGGATGATAGTCCTGTGTTGAGTTCGCGATAATTAAGTTGATTGCGTCTACATATCTCGACTCACTCAATGGGACTACCCAACATAGATGTGGAAAACACTGAAATAGTGAAATGTAATTATCAGTTCAAATTAAGACATCTCCTAATATGTGGAGTCTTGTCATCTACGTTTCTTCTTGGGATGCCACATTCCCTTGTCTTTTCCTCGTTATACTCTTCGATAAAAAAATTTTAAAAGAAAAAAGAAAAAGAAAACGTCGTTCAAACCTCCGAACTCAGTTGGGTTAGGACCACGCCAGCCCATTCTTTGCAGAAACAAACAACGTGAGCACTGGTGTCACGGCGTGCCGTGGCTGTCCTTTGCTATGATTTCTTTTTGCCGGATCTGGGTCATGCTCGTTTGACCTGCTTGGCCTCTCCACAGACAGACAGATCAATTGGGTGACAAATGATTGACTCTTTCTCGTGCTTTACAGCCAGTATAAATGTATTTACTCGGTACATAGCCATTTTGTAGCCAGGGACAGAGAGGGGACCACGGTTCAATTATTTATGGATCCATTTAATAATTCGAGGCTCATATACATATACATATGAATTATCGGGACAAACAGTTATGGAGGCCCAATTACACTGTTCTTGCTGTCTCGGTCCGGACAATCTCTGGCTGCGTACCACTTGCCGGCAGCTTCCTCTGTGCTCTTTTTGCACATGACTTTTTGCACCTTTTCCCTTTTAGAGAGGGGGGGGGGGTTTATATGCTCTCCGTCAGCCAACTTTTATCCTTACGTTTATGGTCGGACGGCCCCTGAATTTGGATCAGACGACCCAACGAAGGCAGCCACAGCCACATAATAGGCCAACAAATAAAAGGAGTAGCAAAATTAACCTTTCACGTGCCTCGCACATGGGGCCATGTATGGCGTGTCGGCTGCGCTTTGCATACACACCTCCCACCCCATCTGGGATATTTATTTTCTGCGCACGTGATCTGCATGTGGTAGGTTCCCACATCTGGTCTCCCATTTATTTTCGTCCTTTGTATAATGAAGACCAGAAACATTGTTCTTCAAAAACTCCGAGTTCTGACTCCGCCTGCGCATGCTTTATTTTTCATGCTTTTAGCTTTATTAAAAAAAAAAAAAGGTGAAAGTAAAATTGATACAAAATAGACCCACTTATTATTTATAATTAGTATTACCTTTTTATAAATAATAATAATAATAACTAACAGCTAACAGCGATGATGATGGAAATTTAATTATTTTGTATCACATGTCCAATATCTACTTTATTGTATGCAAGTGGTCTCACAATAAGAATAATAACAATAATAATTTTTAAAAATTCTTTTGGTATAAAGATTATTTCAGGTGCATTGCATTAGGACTACAATTTCTATTTGATAAAAAGTGTGTCGTCCAAATGCGAAGTGGCTAACAAAAAAAAAAAAAAAAAAAAGGGAATTAGCTTACTTATAAGGTCAAATATGGATTAACAAAATGCTTTTACGCTCTTTGTCAATTCGGCCAGTTGAGTTGTGGTCCGCTAATCGGGGGAGGCAGTAGGTAAGCAGCTGTGCTCAATCGTCAAAAATGTTTGTAAAGCTTGTAAATCTCATCTATCAAGAATAATGTGCTGTAAATTACATGATTTATGCGCTGTGTATACAAATGTTGTAGGTCTCCGAGTATCGAGTAGTCGGAGCAATAATTTTTTATGATTACGCCTGCTGTCTACAATTCTCAATTCAGCCATTTTAAGGCCAGGGCGAGGAGACAGAGAGGGGGTTCGGCATATCAGTGTCTTGTCACAGGGACCAGACTTGGAATAATTTGGTTGGATGACGTTTTGTACAAAAGGACCATTTCAACGATTATAGCCCACATTCGATTTCTTTGATTTGAACTAAGCATGACATGCTTCTGTTTTCTATTTCTGTTTTTTCTTTCTTTTTTTTTTGTGGGGGGGGGGGGGGGAAGTGGGAAAATGAAGCATAAACCACCGGCAATCAAGTACCAAAACAGTGGTATTAGACTTGGAAGTGCATGATGAGGTGGTTTATACAAGTTTCAACACCTCAATTTGTCTGCATCCCAATTTTAAGAAAGAAGCAAAATGAGACTTTCGTCGACAGAGGAAATAAAGCGTTGCTTTCTTTGAAGAATTGGAAAACGTTCCTTACCTCAATAAAGTTGGAGACTTTTCTACAAACTCAAGGCAGGTCAGCACTTAGGATTGCACACAAGAGATGCACACATAATATGCACATGGCCGTCCCCCCACCCACCGCGAGGATTTGAGAAAGCCGCCAAAGACTTGCAACCGAAAAAGGAGAAAAAGTCATCAAAAGCTCACTCCACGCCACGCTCAATGCCATGTGGGAAAAAGGTGGATGATGGGATGAATAAACACAGGTCAAATACAAAGTTGTATATTGTACAACAGTAACCATTAATTGTATATATTTATTTTTTTAATTAATAATGGATTTACAAATGTGAAATGAATGGTCATAATAATGAAGCCTGAAAATAATGAAACGTAGGTCCGGTCCACGCATTGATATGCGTTTCCTCTTAACGCCTTGCTTCCTCAAGGTAGTATTCCCAAGTGTTACTTTCCTCTCTGTGTGTATGCGTTTGTGGACATCTGCGAGTGTGCAGAAACACCAAGAAGGTCACAGACTCGCTCCGTAGAATATAACAGAAAGATGGGAAATGGATACAACCAGAGCTCGCGCCACCACCAAAACGTGCATCTTCAACACAAGAGCACATTCCTGCCGATTCTGTGTTCAAGACCATCCATCAAAGATGCGAGTTTTCCCAGATGGGAAAATGGGTCCGTGTCTTTCTCCAACGACCCTTTGTCGCCAAAGATCGGTTGCATGGGGCAGGTCAAGCGAAGCAACAGGATTGTCGGCTTCCCTTCTTCTTCTAGCAGCAAGCTCGACATCTCAACCCCAAACGACAGTGCTGCTACTTCCGTCAAGTATTCCAAGCTCAAAAGGATCTTCTCTGGCAGAAATTTTACCACCACCACCACCAGCAGTTCTTCCACTTCAATTGCAAACACTACTAATCGTAGAAGAAGGGAAGTGACTTTTGATAGTAAGGCAAGGAGACCCAACAAGTACAGTAGTCAAGAGAACCCGGTTGATTCTATCAGCATAGAAGAAATGGATCCTCCTTTGCCTGTGATCAAGAAAGTGCAAAAATCAGCGGATGGAGGAGAAGTGAATAGTCTTTGGAAGAGGAGATGTGGTGGGGTTTCGTTGACAAATTTGCAGCTGCAGCAGATTCAAGTTAATAATAGACATGGTCTTGCACCAACCACCGTTTGAAACTAGAGATCAAGTGTAAGATTTCCCCCCACATATGGGTCATGTATAGCAGTATTTAGTTATGTCCCTGCTCAAATTTTCCTATTTCACTCCTCAATTCTCTACTTGATCACGTATTAATGGTGATGCTGCCAATGATGTCTGCAAATCGTTTCTCTATGGTAATAGACATCCTACCTTTTTCTTTGTCTTCTCCGGAAGAAAATGTGTTCAGCTTAGATGAATCATTAAATTTCACGTTCATAGATGTGGCAAGTTGAGGACAATCGTGGGTCAGATCAGCTTTAATTTGTTCCTAGTTTCTCAAATGCATCAAATGGCCATTCCCATTTAATGGTAACAATCAAGGGGCTTGTGCTTGCCTTCTAAAGCATTGTCACAGAGAATAAGAGGCTTGAGAGAAAGCTTCTCAATCGGGTTTGCCAATGAAACCCGAAAGTTAAGACCTTGACTTGGGGAGTTTCAGTGCAGTATAAGAGTGTTCAGGCAAAAGGTTTCCTTTCTGGATTGGTCACACATCTTTTGCTAAGTGCAAATGGTCAACATATGTACCACCTCATAACGCATGGAAGTCAAAGATTTTAGCATTCCATAATTACGCTTACATTCCATTTATTTCGCACTTCCTTGTGAAATAGAAAGCGATTGGGAGGAAACGTTGAGATCGCAAAAGGAGACAGAATTTGTAGCTCAAGGCTCGATCATTATCTTGTCAAAATAATCAGATCAATCGAACCTGCCGAGATCTCATAAAATTAACTAAGAATAGATAAAAACATGTTATGAATATAAACTAAAATTAATTATCATAAAATATATATATATATATATATATCTATTGTAATTAACAATTATAATGAACCCAACATCTATTTTATCTCTTATTTTTTGCATTCCTTAATCCACCACAGTTAGATAGGATAACAAATTAGTTAGTTCATCAAAAAATCATTTGTTATTGGCAATAATTTAGATTTTTATATTAAAAATCTTAAATCTTAATTTTAAGAAGTGTAAATTTATATAAGTAAAGAAAAAAAAATTAATTTATAGATCCATGAATCTCTCATAAAATTAAAAAATCGATTGTCTTACATTTAATGATATCATTTCCTAAGATTTAAACATATAGCCTAGAGCAGAAGTCAGAACTAAACAAAATAAAATAGATCAACGAGCCCCTTTAACCCTGTTCTTCCTCCCTTTCCTTTTCGTCTTTTTTCTGTGTTTCCCCGGAAAAAAATTTGAGTGCAAATGGAGATTTCCTCCTGAAAGCGTTTCTGGTTCAACTAAAATAGAAAACTCAGTAAGTCAACAAGGCTAGTTTCAACAGACATCAAGAGAAGAGAAAACGGAACTTTACCTAATGGTACAACGTTGCATTCACGAAGACCTGGTAACAGTGGCGATTTCCTACCAAAATTGCTGTGGAAATAAAGGGCAAGCAAGCGTTCTACTTGCAAGAGAAAGAAAATTTGAGACATCCAGCATGCGCGAAGTTGAGAGCAATTTCTTTTAAGATTGAAACTGTAAGAATATTCACATTAGCTTTACAGCGCTACAATGAGCGGCAATTTTAAGCCCTTGCAATAAAGATACAAGCTCTTGCTAAACAAGGGACAATGCATCGAAGACGATGGAATTCATGCCGCCTGCAATACATGTAATGAAATAAACCCTCACCCACTGTACAATTACTCTGATAATGAATGTACAACAATGATGCCAAAACTTCCCGAGGTGTCCAAAATCTAAGTCCAGTTCACAAGGATACATCTTCCAGAAGCCCATCTCATCACCGTTCTGCCTACCCTGCTCGGTAAATGGGATGTACCAACCAGTGGAAAGCAGTTGTCCATTACAAGATGGCCATTGATTTCCAGCAGCAAATCAGAGCCCTGGAATGGCATCCACTTACCTGCCATGCTCCCATGGTCTCCCAGAAGATGCATCCTGGTCAATCTGCTTCTCTTTTGGAAGGCAATCAACAGGAATATAAAAGTATCCTTTAGGTAATTGCTGATTCTTTACAGATGCTTGATCTGAGGTCATAATCAGTTCTTTCTCAAAAACCTGAAATTTTTGACACAAGTGTGAGTCTGTGAGGATGTTCAAATTTATGATATCACACATCTTAGTGGAATAACATAAGAAATGATGCAAATGAGTTCCTTACTTTCCTGGACTTCGAGTTCCATTCTCCATCATCTACAAGATTATGCGATGCAAGAGAAAGCCTTCGAGGAATTTGTTTCCCACCTATTGATGCCCTCTCTAAGGGCTTTTGCACAAAAAGATGTGATGTAGAGCTGTCCTCTGTCCTTTGGTCGGTGTCCATGGAAACATTAGCCATAAATTGGTTCTTAACAGAAATACTGCTGTCCACTGTTACATCATCTGATCTCTGAATTGCATCACTGCATAATCTGTAACTATCTGTGTTGCCTTTAAGAGATGTTGTGGCTGATTCTGAACTAACATCGGGAGGAAAAGAGGAACTATGAACAAGCACGGATCGAGCCACATGATCTCTTTTGCAAGCAAGGATGTTGTGTGAACAAAGAACCAAATCTCGCTGCAAATGTACATATAACACAACATATTCACATATAAAGTATTATAGACATTAGAGCCTTGTTTTTAAAAATAGGCCACATGAAGGCATTGGAGCAACAATAAAATAAGCTGAAATAAGCAACATAAAAAGTATTTATTAACAGATATAACACAGGGATTATATATATATTCAAACACTAAATAGAAGACTTTCCCTAAGGAAACAATGATAAAGTCCCAGAAAGCAATTGTTTAATACTGGAAAGGATGGAAATATGGCATGTAGTAGGGTCAATGTTTCTGCTATGGCAATATTGTACTGAAACTTTTCCTCTGTAAATAAAAAAAAGGTGTCCCATTGTACAAGCCTCCGACAAGGTGAGATATGGGGAAAGGTCAAATACACGTCACCTTACCCCTATTTTTACAAAGAGATTATTTTTATGACCCAAACTTGTGACTTTAAGGTCACAATAGAGTACAATTTACTCCATACATAAGAGTTGGATTCAATGGATCCTAGACAGGTAGTAGAAAAATATCCCAAGTAAAATTGATGTGAATGTAATGGACAGCCATGCAAGGCCAGTGAAAGTAACAAAGGATTGTATGATGTTGCGGCTTATGCAAGCCTCTAGTTACTGTAATATATGATAAAGCACCTTTGTGATTGAACCCTTGTGCCAGCAATGAAACATATTATAAATAAAAACATGTTGCAGTGCCCAAGGCTCCTGCAGTGTCAGGTCTAGTAAAGGGTTATATTTATAGAATATAATGAACTATTGGGAAGGGCAGAGAAACATAATATCATAAACAAAAAAGATTCAAGGAAGGTGGATTCACTTAACTCTGCTCAATGAGAATGCCATAAGGCAATGTCTTTAGCTGACTTGGACATAATCCCAAAGCAAACAAAATGGAAATGAAACCATTCAAAACAATTCACCAATTTTTCAAGTTGCTAAAAAGGCTACCTTTAGTTTTTCACGCTTAATGATCCTCTCACACAAAAGACGCAATCTCTCTAATTCAACCTGCAAAAAAATTAATTAAGGAATACGATGAAACTTTGTGCACCACAGCAAAATCAATTTAACAGCAGATAAAAAATTTAACATGAATAGAAGAACAAGATCCATAAATATTGTATCATGCACGTTTCTAGGTATTGTGAGGGGCAACCAAACGCCAAAGTTTGCTTTAGTCAAACCACATTTCAACCAATCCCGGGGAAAATTACTTTCAAAAGATATAAAATTTTACATATACATCTTAGAAAGTATGCAAATAAAACTGCAAGTCATTTTCCATATGCCTTAAAGCCCCTTTTTTTTCCTCTCATGACCTTTCATAATGCATTAGAGGCTTGAATGATACACATTATACCCAATTTAAAAATGTCGTGTTCAAATAAAACCTCACACAGACATTTATTTATAAGTAACACAAAGCATGTGAACATAACATGTATTGTGGAGTCCTAAAACTTACACATGGCATTACCCAGTATTTCAGTTCATTTAATTGATTATTTAATAGTATGCATCCAATATCTATGATACCAATCATAAAGGACAATCAAATAGACACCAGCATGAATTTGGCTAATTATAGCAATCTAAAAAAAAGGGGAACTAATGGTAGCAAGCCCATACCCTGATCTGCCTGAAGTTCCTTATCTCCTCCACTCCATGTTTTTGACTCTCAGCCTAAAGGATGCAAGCAATGCAAGACATGAGGCAGCATATAAGTTATAGAAGGATAACACACCATCCAGAAACACCTTGTCCTAACCTTTGCCCTCTGCTCCAAGCTGTGTTTTTCACAGTAAGCCTTGTGCTGCAACTTGCCATTAATGGTTTTAACATTCATGTAAAAACCCGCACTCCTAGAACAGGAAGGATGAAATGTGCTCTGACAATGACCATAGCAACACTGCATACATAAAATTGTTGTTGATAACTACCACTTACTTCATTAAGGAGACTGACTGTGCAAGAAACAGAACACGCTTATTGACAAAAATGCTAGAACACACCTTTATGCAGACACCATGATTGCGACGGCATACACAACAAATGTCACTCCCTTTTCTAACAGTTTCCTGGTGTCCAATCAAAATTTTTAATCAGGTCATAGCAAATTCAGTTAAAAACATGCTTGGTAACATAAAACATGCATTTCCTATGTTGACCATCATACAACAAATATCTCAGAACCACTGGCATAATATCTACTTTTAACTATACATTTAATGATTCATCATCCGAAAATTCACATACCATTCCTTCAATCGGATTTACTTGTCCCCTTCTAAATATTGGTTCAAAGACCCACTACAAGAAAAATTAATAATTATGCTCATTTAACTTCAATGAAATTAAAAAAAGAACAAACCATCAATTGAGTAAGCAAAGAATTCAACCTCAGCACAGAAGGCATGGACCCATTGCCCATCACTAGACTTCCGAAAAGCACCAGTAGTTCCACCACACAAACCACATTCAGCAACAAAATAAGGCTTCTCCCAGAAATTTACAGAAGAAGCTCCAGAGCATTTAGAGGACATTAATTCTTCACACAATTCACAGTACCATGGGCCTGTAGATTCCTTAATACTACGATAGCAATCCAAGTGAACTGCAACCTATTGGAATAATGACTTTGTCAACAAAAACAACCTGCTCATGATATTATTCAAAAACAGTCAAATCAGAGCCAAGTGTGGAAACCTTGCAACTGGAGCAGACTAAGATAGGATTCCTTATGGTCTCAGATCTTCTGCAAATATCACATG
Organism: Rhizophora apiculata; assembly: GCA_037832385.1. NCBI lineage: Eukaryota > Viridiplantae > Streptophyta > Magnoliopsida > Malpighiales > Rhizophoraceae > Rhizophora > Rhizophora apiculata. Next base: position 5,106,656 of record CM075432.1, read on the forward strand.
ATCTGGGATGGACTTTGGAAAAATCAGAAATGAGCTGAACAAAATCAGAGTATTTTTCTGATGAAATCTTTGGAGCAGCCACCTTCGAAGTCATCTCTTTTGGCCGTGGCATAAGCTGATAAGAAATGCTAGCCCTCCCATTAGAAGTGTTAAATTTCTGCAAAGAGGAAAGATGATAACAGATTTCTACAATCATTTAATCACTAATTTTGCCTTAGCAAAGACTGAAAAAAGGAACAACAACAACTGTGAAGAAAAAGAAGCAACCTCTTGAACAGATTCATCAAAGGAGTCTTTTCTAATTGATGAAATCCTAGTAGAAGCAGCAGCAGCAGCAGTGGCAGCAGCCAGTACAGCCTGTGCTTCCTTGTGCCTTCTTTCTTTTCTGCCCTGCTTCTTAGCTTCTCTAAGCTCACAAAGATACTGGTTAACAATCACTGCATCCCATCTTTGGCTCCTTGCTACATCAATCTCCCGTGGCAGACTCTTCGCAACCTTACAAATTAAATTACCTGTAACAGCAAACCACCAGAAAACCAGACATTATCCTCATATCCATCTGATATAATACACAAACTAGCATATTTCATGAAATGTCAGGGTCACAAAGAAAAAGAGAGAGATGGGCAGAAAAAGAAGCAAAAGAGAAGACAGAAAAAGTAAGGGCAAAAATCTTGAAATGATTGCAAGGAAAAAGAATGCACCAGTAAAGTGCTTCCTTGCAAGAGCATTGCGGAGTAGCATATGCTGGAAATAAATAATTTCTCCCTCAACTTCATCTGCCGGAGACAGTTCCAAGACACCCAGGCTCTTAGCCTTAACTAGCTGCTCCAAATCAACTCTGTCTGACATGCAAACCATGTCATTGCATTTTGAATTATGGTGGTTACAGCAGACACTGGCATTTGAAGAGGCCTCCAGGCGAGAGACTTTTCCTTCTGATTCACATGAACCTGACCACATGAGAAACCAATGTAATCTGCATGTGATAAAATACAAAAACAGAAAAATCTTTACATATAATGCTCTAGTTCTACCTTCAAAGCCACAACTTCTGTTCTTTGCAAGCAGCCCAGACTGCAGCTCTAACAATGTCTGGTGAATGGATGGATGGACACACGATGTAGAGCGTGCTTCTCTTTTCCTACAGCAGATGCAAAAGTAGCACAAAAAAATACTCCTCGTGTTACCTTTGAATTGAAGCAAAAATAAGAGCTCAAAGATTCAAACAAGGACTGCATAGCACAAACTTTCTTCCATACGGCCTTAAAGATCTAAGGGATTGGCCCAGTAAACTATTACTTTAAATATGCTAAAAGGGGAAAAATGATAGAGAAGACCATCCAGTTTGAAAGCTTACATAAGATCATGGAGCAGGGGACTTATGTTTGAATAAACAGGATTTCCCCGATCTGTCTTGATTGAATTACTCTGCTCAGGAGTAGCCACATGTGCTGATTCAAACTTTTCAGAAACCCTACCATGTGATGGATTATCTTTATCTGTTCATATGTGAAAGTAACCAGATGCCATGTCATAGATGCTAAAGTAGCAATTAGACCACAAAAATGTAATTAACCTCACACCATTCAATATGATGTTATAAGCAAAATAGCTAATTGCTTTTTGCAGCCAAGATCTAGCCACCAATAGACCTACAATAATTCTCCATCTACACTGCATAATGTACTATCTATGTATCCACAACGTTCAAAAAATAACAATCAGTCAACTAAAAAGAGGATGGGCAGCCAGGTTGACAATGTAATGTGATTCTGTGAAGTCTATATGAAATTTCAAACGTATTTCTATCTCAGAATGTTTCTAAGGCATAGGATATACTAAAGGAGCTTGTTGTAGACTTTTGGAATTATCTCACAGAAGACTTAACTAGCAGGTGAACACCAAGGGAGGGGAAGGAGGTAAATAGAGCCTATACCAACTTTGTTTCAACCTCAAACAGCCATGCATAAAGAACAATATCCAAATTTTCACTTTCCATCTAGGGCAATAAAACTGCTTTCACTCAAGAAATCTAATTTCACTAGAAATAACTATACCGAGACATGGTGGATAACAAGATCAAGCATTCCCAAGTTCCACTGTTTGAACACTTGTCATATGAAGGTATAGACTTCTCATGGGAAAAAATATTCAGATTTTCAGAAAATTAAAACGTACTTAAAACTAGGATTAGCAAATTTCAACAAGATAGTCCACTAGAACATGTGACAATTTTAGATGCAAATACCAAGGTAAACCAAATGAGAATAACTGAGCAACAATGTGACAACTTTTCTGGATAAAGAGGATTCTTAAAAAAATTAAAAAGAAAAAAAAAATCAGAAATGATACCTTCAGATTTAGGAGCATGCACTGCCAAAGAGGTTTGAAACCCATCATGGTTGTCTATTATCTACAAATAAAAAATAAACAAAAGGAATGAAAACTATTAAGTTCAAAAAATGAGTTGAAGATAAAAACAGAACCCAAAAGAACCAAAGAAATGAATAAAAGCGTAAAAGATTAAGACAAAACAGAAGCCACCAAGTTATACATATCTACAATTAGTAATGACTTTACTCCATTCGAAACTATGGCTCCAAATTGCCGAGATCACGGAAGAGAAGGCATCTTGGATCATAATGGAGCATCATAATCAGTTGAATTTTCTCAAAACAATTTTAAAGATATTCCATGAAATACAATTTTCTTGAAACAATCAGTGGAATTTTCTTAGAGTCCCCTTCATTGGTAAAGCAAAACTTAAAGGACCACCAATTAGAAAAAGGAAGGCACATCAACAAGAAAGAGCTAATATGAAAAAAGAAAGACAGAAATACCAAAACTCTAAAGGCATAAAATCCTTTAACATCTCCACAATATTGTCACCCTTAACTGCATAGACTTACACCTAGTGCTTGAATAGCACATAAGAAGGTGCACAAGATGAGGAAAATGATACCAGACATTACAAATTTGGACAAGAAAATTCATAAAAAAATAAAAAGTTTAACTAGACAGGTACTGCTTGAAAAAGTAAAATGCTTACAGAAGAATCTATCATCAATGCTCAATGAGAATATCAAACAGGTATACAGAGAAAACAGATCAGAGCTACCAATACAGAATGCAAATCATTTAACCATGTTCAATAGAGTACAAAACATGTATGCTGGGAGAACATAAGCAGTCAAACACAGAGTCCTCTGCTATTCAACAAACTATAAGCATATTGACATACAGTAAATGACAGCTTGGTAATCATGCAAGTGATTCCTTGCTACAAAAGATTAAACTACTTAATTTCCTTTAATAAAGTTACCTTGTCACTGGTGTCAGGGGTGGCTAATTTAGTCAAATCCCCCAATTCACTGATTGATTGATCTGCTATCAGCTTATCTCCCTCTATCCCATTGTCATTTGGAATTTCCTCAGATGAGCATATTATTTTGTTGCCCTTCAGAATCTTCATGCTGCTTTTGGTTTGTCTGTGTGGGGCCAACGACTTAACAGTGATTGGATACTTAACATCAGATTCCAATACAGTAAGACCAGAGTGGTTGACTATGCCTGTCCTAGTCTGCGGAGAAATAGCTGACTTTGCTTTAACTTTCAGAATTTTGTGTGATGAGCCTATATAAAGATGATTATTCAGCCATTTGAGTATTTTGTGTTGCCAATCTGGAATCAAACTGTCTTCCTGCAGAAATGGGGGTCAAGTAACAAAAGACTGATGAGCACCAAATATAACTTCTTTAGGAAAATTGACAAAAGCAAACAATCATTATTTTGTGCTTTACAGCAAGTGTTGAAATTAATGAATCAGATGAGATGCCAGTCTCTAATGCCACATCTTTCACGTTGACTTTTCCTCGATCAATTAACTGCATGGTCAAAAATGTGAAACACAAAATATTACATCAGTTAAACAGTGATTGCAATAACAAAGGAAAAACTGTTATCTAAGACAAGTAGACACCAGTCCACAAGCCTTTATGCAGATTTTGAGTACCTTCTTCAAAATAAGAGCTAGATCTAAAGAGTCAGAAGGCTTGGCATCCCCACTCTCACTTCTGTCAAATACCTCCATATTAATAAGCTGATCATCCTCACATTCAGGAGAAAGCATCACATTTGATATGGAAGCAGATAACCCTGTTTCCTGCAATTCACCGTCTCCTGATTTATCAGAAGCATTGGCATCCAGAGGTTCTACATGATCTGCATCTTTATCCAGATTTTGGCCAATGTCTAGCTTTTGCTCTTTGTCTGTTGACAAAGTCACTGGAAGATGGTTAGAAACAGAAAGTCACCATTGACAGATGCAAAACGATCTCCTAATTGAGAAGCACTCCTAGTGTTAGCCCTACCATCTGGAATTTCTGAGTGCCTTGAGCAAAAAGCCCGTAACTCAACCTGAAAAAGCAGAGAGAGAGAGATAGACAGACAGGAAGAGAGATATAGAGAGGCATAGAGAGAAAGAGAGAGGAAAAGAAGAATAATTCTAATTAGAAATCTCTTCAGAAGTGATGGCATAGTAATTATCACACGAGTAGCACAATAGTAGATAACGGCATCAGTAAAACCAGTGAGATATTTCACAAAACAGAGCAATGGCTTACACTATCAGATCCATATTTTCCCCAAACTTCAATTCTGTGTCTTGCCTCCCTTGCACATATAGGATGAAAAGCAGTTCTACAAGTTCCTGAATAATATGTAAGCAAATTAATCACAAATTGGAGAAATTTCACATATCTGATCCAACAAATTGCAGCAAACAAGGCATACTGCAGAGATGTGAAATCTAAACACAAATATACACCAACATTACCAGAGTATATTGGTTAACATAAAATGACAAATATACCGTATTTGACTTTAAAAATGGCACAATAAACATGTAAGCTTAGCTACAAATGAAGCCTGTAAGTGACTGGGGAAGCAAAACCATCTTGAAAACAGAAGGCTAGTACCATATAAGAACATTCTGAAATCAGAATGACATAACATAGGCTCAGTTAGAAATGAAGTACTTAATTGATATGGTCAATAAAAGTATCATCATGATAGTCAGCAAGCCCTGTATATGAAATGAATAATCAATCACCACACTGCTACACAGATTAAGATTGCAAAAAATAAAAATAGAGAGAAAAAAGTGTCCCACCCCCCCCCCAAAAAAAAAGCAAGAGAAAAAACACATCAACCAATTTATTTCCAAGAAAAAAGGAGACTAAAGGAAAGGCAAGACACTTTGGAGCTCAAGACAAAACAAATATCTTTTGGGACCAAAAGAGCAGTTATGCAAGACAACACCATATGAACTTAATAGCTGACTTAGGCTTCAGTTTTGCTATCTAACACATGCATAAGTTACAATCCCCGACCCTTTGTACCACTGGAAACAAAATAAGAGCATAATAACATAAGGAACCACATAACATACCATGACTGCACCGAACACAAGCACCACATTTTGACTTGCATAAATTGCAAACCAATTTCTTTCGTGTTTCTGGTATTCTTTCCACATTCACAATAGGTTCCATACCCCTTAAATCCTCTATATAGACCTCAGGCATCCACAGAGAACAAAACAAGTGGGCAAATTCCTTGAAAGATTCACTGTTTTCTACACCAACTTGTTTCAAAGCACCACCCTGCTTTGCACAAAGCACACAAGGTTGATCCACTGAAACACTCCCTTTGGTCATCTGATTACACCATGAGCATAACCAAGACTCATCTCCTCCTTGCACACCATAACACCTGCGATGAACTCCTACCTTACAAGAACAGCAAATGACTAATGGATTTGCGTCACTGCATGTCCCGTCCTGGCAACAAAAGTTGCACAAGGATGAGTTCCCTTCACAAGGACGGCCAATCAAAAGCCTATCCAACCCTGCATCAGTTCCTAAAAGCTTCCGCTTCTTAGAAGGACGCTCTGAAGTCAATAGAATCCTATCCCTACAACCTAACAGCCACTCTAAACCACTAGACAAATTTAAATCAGAAAATCCATTTCCTTGCTCCAATGGCAAACACTTGGCTCCATGACTTTGGTCACCTACACTATCAGTTTCCATAAGATGCTCACCCTCTATTCTCATCACACCTCCATTTCCATTGACACTAGCATTCCCACAATTGTCCATTTCGTTACCCCCATTCTCTGTTTTCACTGCTAACTCAGTTCTTTCATTTTTGTCATTTCCAGCAATCTTGTCATCATCCACATGCTTGGCTCGACCATTTTGTGCTCCTCTGCTGCCAATTTCCACAAGATGCTCACCCTCTAGATTTCCCTCAAGTCCATTTCCATTGCAAACAGTCCTATGATTAACGTTAGTATCATCATTCACATTCTCCATGTTCACTGCTGACTCAGTTCTCCCAATGTTATCATTTCCAAAATACTCAACCCTATCTGCATTCTCCATGTTCGCAATTGACTTGAGTTTTTCATGGTTCTCATTTCCAATATACGGAATCCAAAAACAATTACTAGCAGCTAAAGCCCTAAGTGAAGAGGAAATCTCAAACAAAGCATCGATGTCAGGCAATGCCAAGTCCCTGAAATACTCCTCAGTCTCAACCCAAATATTCCCTCCCTTGGACCGCTCACTTGCCCGTGAAGACTTCTTATCTGCACCTGAATGTGACTTCTTGTGCCTCTTTTTAGAATCTGATGACTTCAACAAACTGGCTAATCCATTAGGCAAGGTAGAAACACTCAAGACACCTGAATTGGAAGACCCAGGCCCATCCTCAGTGACATCAAATGGCGAGCGCTCGCACAAGGCTTTCCGTGCCTGAGAGAAGAAATCAACGTCAAGAACGACTGGCTTCTTGTCAGCGGTTGGGGGCTTTTCAAGTTGGGCCTCCGGAAACTTCGCCTTAGGGCGGCATGGCCTCTCGTCGGTGCCGCAACCTCCTTCAGGAGCCCTACCCATCATTTTCCTCCACCAGTTGCATCTGCCTTCACCAGCTCCGACTACCTACACCACATCCGCCACCTGCGCAATCAGACTCCGCTTCAAATTCCTACGTACAATAAAAAAAACACAACCCTAATTTCCCAACACGGAAATCCAACCCTAACCCTAATTTTACCTCTTTTCAGCGCCCGAGGACAGATAGGAAAGAAAAGAAGAGCGAGAAGAGGATAACAGAGAAAGAAGATAGGGTTAGGGTTTCAGTTACTCAGACTCGCGTTGCTGGAGATCCGTTTTCACAAGTAGCCCTTCTTCTTTTTTTTTCTCTCTTTTTGTTCTGCTTTAATTTATTTTTGTTTTTTCCCGGTTTTTCGCGTAAGTTTGATTTCGCTATCGGAGAGAGAGAGAGAGAGAGAGAGAGAGAGATTCGCGTTTTCTGTAGGCCAGGGGGGACAGCTCGTTTTCAAGGAGAATTTCGTTTTTTAATAGTAATAGTGCGTGAGTAAAGATAAGATGCTCTGATTCCATAGATCAGATTCGTGCGACCGCTCCAGTCATCGTTCCCTCGGCATCTGTCTGAGGCCGACAGGTAGACTCTTTTCAATGATAACCATATATTTTCCGAAAAAAAAGTGTAATATTTTTTTATAAATATCTTTCATTTTACATATTTACAGAAAAAACTATGACTCTACTCTCTCTATCTGCATCCACCCAACTTTCCCTTTTAATTATTTTGTTTTTTAATCTTTTTCTTCGACTCATCCCGAACGAACTCAAGGGACTCATATCTAGTTAACAAAAAGAAGTTACGCTTTTCAAGGCCTGGGGAACCTGTTTAATTAATAATAAAAAATATGGGACCGATTTACTTACCTAACGCGATTATGGGACCGAAACAAAATATGTCTGTTTATTCATTTTGTTAAAAAATAATAATTAAATTAATTGTACCTTTTAAAAAAAAAAAATTTCAAATAAAAAAGTTAAAAAATATCTTACTATAAATAAACAAACCCGACAGATTACTTTACAACTCGCGAGTAAAAGCTCCTTCCAATGATAGAAATAAGGTCGATGTTGTTGGTAACGTGTTGCTATGTATACCAAGCGCATGTTTCCTTCGTGATTAAGCAAAGAGGCGTAAAGGCAATTGCGTGAATTATATTGGGCCGAAAGCCCTGTGCGTTGAAAACACACGTCACTTTGAAAACTACCGGTTCTCACCATACACAAGTATTTTGGCCTAAATTATTTTTTCTTTTTTTCTTTTTTTTGACTTTTCCCTTTTCGTTTAGTATAAAATTTTGACTCTAATATAAAATTTATAAATACAAAAAAATTATTTTATTAATAATTCACGTTCCAACGGTTCTAAAAAAAGTGTCAGAGAGACGGAGTGAGGGAGTGAACAAGCGATGGATTTATGGGAGCTATGGGCGATCTTGGGGCCGGGCTTCGCAGGCGCGATGTTCGCCGTAGGTTGGTGGTTCTGGGTCGACGCCGTCGTTTGTAGCTCTGTCAAAGTCTCTTTCTTGCACTATCTCCCCGGTGTGCCACTGCTTTCCTTCTCTGAAACTCCTTTTTTATTGTTTTCTGTGCTGCCCGAGACGTGTTCTTCGAAATTGAGCCTTTTTTTTCTAAGGATTTTGAGATTGTGTTTGTTATCGCAGGCATATTTGCGTCTATGGCAGCTGTGATGTTTAATTGCGTTAAAAGAGTGGACATTGATTATTCGCCTTATGAAGAAGGCGAGTGGAGGTCATTATCTCTATCTGCTTTAAAGTTTTTTTTTTTTCTCCTTTTTTTCTGGTGCATTTTGTCTGAATTGTTGAGTTTTTAGGAGAAGATATAGGAAATACTGGTATTGCGTTTATACTTACTAAAAATGGCTGCGATGATTAACTATTGGAAGAGTCAAAGCTGCTTTTACATATAACTTGACTAGCAGCTGTCCAGCAACAGTTGGATGCCCCATGAAGAGTTGGCCGCCGAGTGTGTTGTCTTTGGTTGAGGTAGTTGTGTGGTTATGATGCTTATCTTTTGCAAGTGGGGAATTATTAAATGTTCTGCATTCACGTCTTTTTCAATGCATATCAGCTACGTATCTGCTTGTTGACGATAGAAACTTGTGCCCTTTTCTCTATGGATTGGTATGAAAAAATGAAATACCCTTTCATCAAGTGCGCTTAGTCTGGGATTTTTTTTAATACATGGCCAAAATCAGTTATGTTTTGGGCTACTTGTAAAATATTGATCTCCTCATTCTGGGTAGTTTTTTTTTTTTTTTTTTTTTGTTTGCCCTAGTTTACTGAATTTTGGACTTAAGTATGATGGGGATTGCCATCTGCTGGGATTGATGATTGATGTAAGATTTGGCCTTGAGCATGGAATTAAGCTTGTCTTCACTGCCTATCAAAGACTTCTTGATGAGTTCAGAAGTCAAAGAATCATTGTGCTGGTGTTCTATTCTCCGGCCTAGCCATGGGCTTTTTTATTTTTCTTTTTTCCTTTCTACATCCTCACTCTGATTTTGTAATAAAGTTGACTATATCATTTATTTACTTTCTAAGTCTACAAGCTCTTTTTCCATTTTTTATGTGATATGTAATATTTCAGTGATATATATAGACAGCATTGAGTTATCGGCTCCACACATCCACTTTTCATGTTTTTAGTACATTCACGCATGCATGCTGATAAAAACTAAACAAAGTAAAATGGTTGAAGTGAAAAAAGAGAATTACTGCAGAGGAGGTGATTTATTTTAGGTTTTTATGCCATCTCCTATGTAGAATCATTTCTCGAATACCTTCCATGTTCTGTTATGATGCTGAGTGTAAAATCCCAATTAAGTTGTTTTGGGAACTTTGTATCTCTCCCCATTTCTCATTTTGAATGATTTACTGCCTTGACCTCGTAACCGCCACAAATGTTCCATTTATTGTCTAACTTAGGTGATCTGTAATGGGTTAACAGGTAGGTAGTTATTTTCCTTTCTTGCTCATCACAAAGTTTGCTAATCCTTTGTTTAATTGCACAGGTTGAAGCTCTGGCTTTTCTTCATTTATGTTGTGTCCATTGTTTCTCTAGCAGCATCAGTGGGGTTACTGATCCAAGATTCAATAGTCAAGAGTAAGCCTTCAGTTTGGACTGGAACTGCAAGCATCCTACAGTGTGTGTTTGTATTGACTAGGTAAACAGTGTTTTTGCTTCATGCAACCCATTTAGATTGCATGTTTATACAGAATCGAAGGTTTTTTGAGGTAGACATGGATTTGTGTGCCAACAAGTGGAGAAGGAGGTTGTTGCTGGTTTTTGATAAGGCTGTTATCACATGGCTCGTTATTTATTTCAAATGACAATGTCATGTCATTTGTTTAGCAATGAAACATGTCTGCTCCCTGATTGTTCATAAAGCATGTCAAGAATTTATCTTTCTAATATTTAGATTGTGAGTTTCACCATCTTTTTTCAGCTTTTAACGCAATTCACGTGCAGATGTCTGCAATATGGAAACACGTGGGCTGTCCATTTGTTTCTTGAGATGCAATTTGATTGCCCATTATTGATTTGCCATAATATTTGCAGTGTTGCCTTTTCAGTTTATTCCTTTCAATGAACATATCACCTTCTTTTTGCTTCATCTAACTGAAACTTTTTCGCTGCAGTGGGCTGCTTTACTGGACTTCACACTCCGAATGAACTAGGGTGTAGTCACTACTTGTTTGGTCGATGGGATGAACGTGCTTCACCCCAACGTAAATTATTATGTTGTTTAGCAATCCAGGCCATGCAATTTTCTGGGATTTACTGGGGTTGACGTGGGTTTTGTTGTAAACACGGTCCAATCCCGTCTGCTCCAGTGGAAGGTCATTCCTTTACCTAGTCACCATCAAGAAGTTTCAATGCCCTGCATGCTCGCACGAATGCTTTCCTTATCAACTGCTTCATGTAAAATAGCATGTTCTGTTTCCTATTTTAATTCCCTTCAGGTTTGCTGATTCGTGTAATTGTATTAACAGGCCACTTTCTTTTTGAGGCTAACCGTGGCTAGACAGGGACGCTCCCCTCGCCGGGTTTCGATAATGTTTGTTTATCGTGTATAACATATGAAAAATTGGACGGTCAAGTTACAATTTTCTTTAGTTCGTCGATGTTAGAGTTCATACTTCATTCGTTATACCTTTAACCGCAAATTTTAATGTTATATTATTTAGAATTTACAGTTTTTTTTTTTCCTTTTTACAATTGGAATCGAAGCTTATATATTGTGAAAACTAAGAATAACAAATTTGAATCCAACACACTAAAAAAGAACGGGAAGTTTTATTATTGACTATAAAATACTCTTACTAAAAATTTTAGAAATTTTGTAAGAACTCCCAAAGGAAAGAAATTATTTCTGACTTTATAAGCTTTTTGAAGTTTCAAACACTGTAATAAGCTCTCAGTCTAACGAAAACGGCAGTGGTCGAAAAATTATATTTTTTATTTTCCATCTTTAGAATAATCACCCAAAACTACAAAATCGATAGAAATGGGAATTCAATTTTGAACTTTATACTACGCCTAGAAAATCATCGTGAACAGGTCAGCCTAAGAAAGAAATTTAAAAAAAAAAATTATAAACAAGAGACTAAAGCTAAAATTAAAACCTTTTGATTTCCTTTTCTTCTTTTTTTTTTCTCCGTAAAATTGACAAAAACAACAAAAGCTTTCTTTTTCTCGTAGAATCAAACCCTCTTGAAGAGAAAACAAAAGGACCAAAATACCCCACCCCCACAAAGATGTGACTTCCCCGGCATCTTCCACAGCAGACAAAATAGCCCATATCCTAACCTCTCTCCTCCTCCGATAACCACCTTCAACACTAGAAAAATTCTCCCTATGAAGCAGGCAGGACCGAGGCACCTGAAACTTATTTCACTATTTGCAAAATGCATACTTCCCACCTAAAATCCAACTCCTACCATAAGCAACTCTTCAGCTTTCTCCAAAAGAAAAGAAAACAACTAACCATCTGCCACAGGAAAAAAAAAATTATAATTTCTTGAATCTACTACTCAAGGAAGCAGCATCAGATTGCTGGTCCAGAGTTGGAAGAGCTCAATTCAGATGACACTCCACCAGAACTAGGTGCATGAGATTCAAGCCACTTTTGTTGCACACCTCGGCATACTTTCAAGGATGGCTCTAATTTCATGTCCTCCAACTGAAAAGGACAATAAAAATTTTCATCTATAGTATTCCTGATAAGCCAGATATATCATTTCTATAAAAAACAAATTCATATAAATGGTATTAATTTCATACACTGTACACCCAACTAACTTACTCAGGCATCTGCTCCAAGCCTTTTTTGTTGTGTTTTTTTTGGGGGTGGTGGGGGAAAGGAATCTTAAAATCCTGAGAGACGCTTAAATGCTTTAGAGGGCTGAGGCTACATGGCTTACAACTCCAAAGACCATGAAACTAAATATGGCAGGGTAAAACAAAGATAATTTACCTCCTGATAGAAAGCATTGATTTCCTCTTCAGTAAGCCCCCCTTCACCAGAATTTTCATCCCATCCAAGAGAACGAAGAAACACCACCTCTTCTTCTGAAAATCTCTGAAACTCTTCATAGTTAGGCCCATTGATGGTCACCTCAGCACCATTCTTGATAGCCTGACTTGCTGGAGCATTTGCATCTTCCTTGTACACTTCACAAGGCTTCTCACAGGTGGGGGATGAGACAGCAGAGGCTGAATCTGAGATGACTGGTGAAGTGTTCACAGAGGTTTTCTTCTTCAGGAGATTAAAAAAGTCATTCCTGCTCTGAGTTTGAGACAATGTTGGTTTCTTTTCCAAATTAAATCCTGGAACTAAATTCAAACTGGCAGACTTGCGGTCTCCAAAGGTATGCTTTGGGTTGTTAGGACTCTTTGGAGGTGCAGTAGGAACTGCAGTAGCAGCAAGTTGACCATTTGCCACTCTGCTGACACTATATGTTGGACTAGCAGAATCCTTTGAAGCTGGAGTAACACCATTTTCCCATCCTGGTTTGAGAACAAAAAGCTTCCCATGAGATGTCTTTAGTACATCAGATTTAGCATGTCCCCCAAGAAGTGATTGATTGCCTGTGTGCAATGAAGACGGCTGCTGTTGCATGCTCTTGGCAGTCATATTCATCTCACCAGATCGTACACCTGTTTTAGGCTTTGATTTGTCCGAAGAACCAAGAACCTGAAGAAAAGAATTGATCCCATGAGTAACTAACCAAAAGACACTAAATATGTTATTCAATATTATCCCCTAAAGGAGGCAAGTTCATCATTCCCAGTTTGTGAGGAATCATTTCTAGCAAATGGGAAGACTTGCAGGAAATAAATCATTGTCAATCTCAACCCCTTTGTACCACGAGAGTAGTTCAGGATCATTAAGATACTAATACATAAGAAAAACATGCAAAACCACCAAAAAAGGCACCCTTATCAAAAATAATAATAAAAAAAGAATAGGAAAAGGAAAATTGAAAGAAAAACATATGAGGAAGATGATTATCCAGCATATAATTAGATGTTCAATGGAACGAAAATGATCAAAAAGCATGGAATAGTAGCATGAACAAAACAACTTCAAGGAAATAGCCACAGTATTAACATGACTACCCAAAAGAATAAATAGTCTAGTCATATAGTGCAACAATAATTGACCACAGCAATTAAATTTAATGCAACAGAAATTATAAGCATCTAGAATATACATGAGCAATAAAGCAAGAACTCAAATAAAACAGGCATTTCAAAAATTATCATGAGATTAGAAACAAGGAAATAATGTAGCCATAGTGCCAAGCAGAATCCTAAGTTTACTGGAAGCAGCTCTCTTACCGAACTCTTAAGCATTGATGGTGTCACAGGTATCAACTGTCGCGATTGCTTGATAGCCAATTCCTCGAGCCTCTGTGTTTGAACAGACAACTGCAAATAGAAGAAAAGTCCTCATAAGACTAATCAGAGCTATATACTGCATAACTAAGATAATGCATCAACAACTTGCCGCATTAATGATTAAAGTGCCTAATTGGCCATTAACAGCTCTGTATTACATAGCCAAGATAAGGCACACATAACCTGCTCAATTACCTGTGGGACAGCTCGAGTTTTTGATGGAGCCTGAGTCAATGCTTCAGCCATGTTGAGACCAGCCCCTGCACCTGGAGCCCCAGATGGAAAAGCAGCAATGGAGTGGGCAGCAGACAAGGAACCTGTACTGCCGCTTCCAATTACGGTGGGAACATCAGCCAAAGCTGACCACCCCTCACTACCAATCAAAGTTGGACTAGCAATAGGAAGGTTCTGGACAGCTGACAAGCCAGGAGATGAAACCCTTCCAATATCGGGGACTGCTTGCTTCTCTTCAATTCCAAGTGAAGGAAAATCCTTTTCAAACACTGCCTTTTGAATGCTGCTACTAGTAGCACCCACAGAAATTGAACCATTTCCATTTGTGTGTTGGTTACTACTCTCATTTTTTAAGTCCACACCCAATCTCCGAGGCAACACATCACTCTGTTTCCTCGAAACCATTGAAAAAGAGCGCCATAAAGCATCCTTCTCATTTCTACCAGTTAATATGGTTCCTAGTGGATCAGAAGAATCCTCGTCCCATTGGTCTCCAAAACTTGATCTCTCTTTGTCCCTCTCTCGATCCTTACTGTGGTGACCCCTACTAAAACTAATGTATGCATGCTTTGCAGACCCATTACTAGAACTTCTCCTTGCATTTGAAGAAGATGTTCGATCCAAAAAAGCGGAACGAGGAGAATCAAAATCACCCACACTCTTGGAATTCCTATTTCTCATGTGATGCGTGGACGAAGAGACATCTATTTAGCAACAAGACTAAAATATTATCATCCAATACCAAGTTACAATCAAATTCAATGGTCACTAAACATGGAAGTTAACGCAAATAAAAAACCAATAAAAAAAGTATTCAGTTTGTGTGTGATAGACTTACCCAAAAGAGGAGAAGAAATTGCAGAGTGGTGGGTTGAACTGCTGCCCCCTGAAACACTCCCAGTACTTCTCAGCCATTCTGGAACTAAAGTGGGTTCACTTTTTTCCATAAGGAGAAGCACTGAACATCATCAGATTTCAAAAGAAAAGACTCTTCTTTCACTTTCTTCACCTACCCCCTACCCCTACCCTATAAAAGCTGGCCTCAGTCACCAATGGATAAGTCCCAATCATCCAAGACGAGTAGCAAGACAAGAAATAGCGCTAAATAATACTCCAATATGACTGTTGTATAATTTGAGAAACGTGGGCTGTATATTTCTCTTCAAATTGATTCAATTGAAGTAGACTGTAGAACCCCAGAGAAAAACCACAATGGCAATGGCAAGAACATGCGGGTAATCAATCAAAAGGCTTCTTTTATCGTCCCTGTTCCTTACTCTACGCCTCCATCTTTAATCAAAAGATGGATTTGCAGACAAGAACGGCTCAATCTCAATGGATTCTCATCTCCAACAAGAATTGGACAATACAAACAGAAACAGAGGTACAAAAATCTACGGTAATGACGAAACAGTACCCACGATTCTTACACCGGAGTTCGCACCCATCAGACACCAGATTTTATGAAAAGCCTAAAATCAGAGGGCGAAGAATTAGAAACCCTAGCACCCAAGCAGACAGACCCCTATATCCTTACCTACAATGTTTTGAGGTTTCGACGGAAACATCCAATATTAAAAACACCGAAAAAACAAAAAAACAAAAAAAGACCGAATTACCGGCAGAAAGATATGGAAATAGGCAGCTAGCGAGAAAGAACCAGCCCGAACACACACGGCTATGATTGAATAAGCTGACAGCTCCCAAAACGTCACCGTTTCACACAAGTATTAGAAGTTAGACTCAATCCCTAACAATGAATGCGTTCCACGAAGGAATAACAAAAATATGAGCTTCAGACTTCCAATTAGAGCCAGAAAACAAACAGAAGCCTGGAGATTAGAGAGAGATAGACACAGAGAACGAGAGCAAGCGCGAGAGAGAGCCAGAAAATAACAGTAAAATGTAGAATGTGGGGTGAGATAGCGGTGTGGGTGGGGCTTGATTGTTCTTTAGTTGGTGAGGAAGAGAAGAAAATTAGGGTTTTGTTTTTATCTGATTTGGAAAAAAAGAAAAACAAAAAACAAAAGAACAAACAGACGGTAGACAAAGGGGACTTAATTTCTCTTTTTTTTTTATAGTCGTCGTAATTTCTGTTGATTTATGATGCTCCAAAAACGAATCGTATGAATAACAGCCTCTTGTTAATTATCATTATTATTTTCCTAATATTAATTTTTTATCGCTATATTTCTTTTTTTTATTTATTTTTACCACACTTTTTGTCATTTCGCGTTTTTCTCCTTTTTTTGGGCCCGCGACAAGGAAATGTCGGGCTTTCTCGAACATAAACGATTTCGGTTTATCCTTAGATATGATTTCAATTAATTAATTAATGATGATACGGTACAGAGCTCATCCGTACACAGAGTCTAACAAATACGGTTAGGATAATCTAGATAATTTTAAAAAGTGCTTATCAATAAAAATCTTGGCGGTCCAATTTTGTGTCCCGGGTGAAAAAGAGGACGTGGCTGCTTCGTGCTTTTTATTTAATCCCTCTACCAAAATTTGTTAATTTCTTTTATTTTTTTAGTAACATAAAAAAAATAAAAATGATACCTCACAATCTTAATAAAGAGAATTGGATTGAATTCACGCCCAACAAAAGCCATTGGCAACTCTAAAATTGTACAAAATCAAATAAAATGGATTAAACACGTTTTATTGTTTGGATTGTATGTTCTGAGTGGGTGGATTGTATATAAAATTTATTACATCATTTACAATAATAATTTTAATATCAATTTTATTATACTTGAAATTATTGGGTTTATACTATAGTATTTATTAGTCATATTTATTAATAAGAGTAATATTCTCAGTCTAACTTTGCAGGGAAAAACAAAATAAAGTAACAAATTAGATTTGTTGTAACATATTAACATCTCAAGTCATTAACATTAGATTAAAAAACCAGTGAGAAATTGTTTTCCGATCTATCAAAAAGAATAAGAGAGTAACAGGGTATGTCACGTGATAGACGGGAACAAGCTAAGCAGAGATGGAACACGTCTGCACAATAAAAATCAAGAAAAATACAAATAAAAGAGTAATAAACTACAGTGTACATGTGCATACTCTCAACTTTAATTGATAAGACCTAAATAAATTTAAAAAAAAAAAGGATTAATTTTGATACCACATTTTTGCATTCAATCGTGCGAATAAATATCAATTCACTTATCCAATATTCGTTTTTCCTAATTTTTTATGAACAAATCCATTGTTCAATGGAAAACCAATAATCAATCACATGGCAAAGATAATCCGATAATAAATTCAAACCCTTGAAATCTCAATATCCGTATAATTAAACCTAGTAGCAAACTAAAAGCTATGGCTATGCTAAGTATGCAAACTCATGAAAGCGATCCCAATATCATAAAAATTGAAAAATAGAATAGTTGTCAATTAGTTGAATGTTGATACGGTGAAAAAATTTTTTTAAAAAAAAATTGAATAATTTTTCATCAATTGAATTTTAGTTAAAGGAAGGTGGACTGTGAATTTTGCCAAAACATTTACGTTTTATGTAATGCCACCAGTGTGACCATGCTATAAACAACTCTGGCATACGGTGCATGTTTTAGGTTGCATGACGGTATCTGAAAAACATAAAAATCACTGTGAACCATATCATAGATAAAAAATCAAGAAGAGTTTTTCATTAGCTTGCATTCGTGGATTCGAGGTTTAGCCAGGTTTTTATGTTTTTCTTTAAAGAAAAATTGACCATTAGAATGATTTATGTAACGAGAAATTGGTGTAGATTAAGTATTTAAAAAAAAACTCATTTTTTATTATAATAAAATTTAAACTTCTGTCATTTCTCACTTATTTTTCTTTTTTTATGGGGTTCAGACCCCTCTTTTCAAGAAAAAAAAAAAAGAAAAAAGAAAAAATGCTGGTTCAATTGACTAATGGGGTGCATTTTGACTGTTTATGTTCAACTCGTACAACAAAAATTCCGCCCACGTTGCTGGGAAGAAAATGTAGATTATTATAATACGACATTCAAGGAGGAGAAAAACACTGAGCCTTTGCCTGGTTTATGAAAAAAAAAAAAAAAAAGCAGGGAAAAAAATAAAATAAAAAGTGGAGTGAAAATATATTTTTCATTGTTTGGACCTATTACGGGAAATAAAAGTTTGAGAAAATAGTGTAAAAAATATTTATGGGATTCACCGTTAAACTTTCTTAGCATCAAGTTTGGCAAGAAAGTTTGGATTATATCAATGAATTTTTATTTTAGTATTGAAATTGTTTTCAGAATTAAAAGTCTTGAATTTGAATTTAAATTAAAACAAAGTAAAAAATTTTGATATTCTTTTTTGTCTATTAAATTATGTGTTATATGATTGAAATAATATTTTTAATTTTTATAAATTTTATATTATTTCTTAAAATTAAAATTAAATATTTTAAAAATAAATATTTAAATTTTTAATCATCAACAAATTTTTAAAAATAGTTTAAACCACATGGACAAGATATTTTGAAGTTTTGAATTAGCTAAGCGGTTCTTTAAAAATTCTTCTTAAATATGTTCTCAATGTGCAACTGTGCAACATTCCTTCTCCGAGAAGTAAATATTGCTCTGACACCAATTATTTAGACAAAATTAATTTCCGAGGCTGTAATAAATAATTGTGAGAAACCTACCCCACAACGTAAACTATTACTTACACGTGAAACATATGATATATGAATGAAATTTTAACACACACTTATATATAATTTTTTTTTGATAAAATATTCTATGCGATGCCTAAAATCTTTAAAGCGACGTAAATAATTCATTTGATGTGTCTCACACCAAATAAAAAAGTTGAAAAAAATAAAAAATAAATAAATTCAATTTCTAGTAATATAATATAACAAATAAGGAAATATGTCCATACAGGTTTAGACTTTGAGGACCGGCCCCACAAAACGGTGAATGTGGGGGCTTGCCATCTTTAACAACATTCATGTTTTTACGATTAGAAAATTGTAGTATATTTAACACCAGAGGCGTTGTGGTAGGAGCCAAGATTTACATTAGTAATATTTATTTGCGTAAAATTTAATCCTTCATTGTATTTATACGCAAGATTAAAGACCAAGTGTAAAATTAATGAGTCTCACATATTTATTAATTTTTATTCATCCTTTTTTTTCCTCTTTTTTATTTTATCTTTCTTTATTCTCTTTCCACCGTTTCTTTTACCTTTTCTCTTCTTTTTTTTTTTTGGAACGTAAAATTTTACACATCATCCTGCAAAGTTGTTAAAATTTACACATTTAAAATATACCAAACGCGCCCTAAAGATTCACAATTAGTTAGGACAATTAACACTGTTTTTTTGTCCTATCAATTTTTCTTTACGTGTTTCTTGCTGCAGGTTGTCACTGTTTGCGAATTTACGTGAAGTTTCAAAAAAGAGTAGAAAATAGTAAAAAAAAGGACCTGATTATTATTATTATTATTATTATTATTATTATATATATAATAGGATATTGTACCGAGCGTGGCCCACCGTTCCACGTGGCACCGCGTTCCGACGGGCCATTACCCGTCGCCATACTGGCTTATCCTCTGCCTTCAACCCCCTAGGTCAGCTAAAGTCCCCGACCAAAATGGCTCCGCATTTTTCCTCAAGAATTTTTGCGGTAAAGTGACGGAAAGTAAATTCGTCTTCCTGGTTTGCGTTGACGAGGGGAAAAATTTGTTGGAGCTTGTACAAGCTTCTGTTGTGGCTTTGGTGTTGTGTAATCATTTGTGAGTTTGGCTGAGGTTTTTAGATGGACTTATTTCACTATGCATCATTTGCCTCGATTATTCAACCATAGCAAGGGGACTGCCTCCATGGGCCCGAAGGACCGGAGGCGGTCGAGGCTGACGCGCTGCAATGCAGCCAAGGACATTGAGTACGACTCGGCGTCGTTGTCGTCGTCTCTAGATGACTCCATGTCGGCTATGGTCACGCGGTCGCTGCCGGATCGGACCAGTTTCCGGATTGAGGGAACGGAAGGAGAGCTCGACCGCATTTTTGGGTCCTTGGGGCTGTCTGGACCCGAGGATTTCGCGATCCCGGCTGTGGCTTGGGAGGCCATTAAGAAGCGGTCCGCTTCGGATCTTTTGCCCCGGTCCAGATTGAGTGGTTTGAATAATTTGGAGGTAGAGCGTGTCGAAGTAGACCACCACTTGCAGCATGGGGAAGAGCTGGAGCAGGAAAGTCAATTGTTTGCTAGGGTTTTGGACGGCGTTAGAATTATCGACGGGAACGAATTGAATCGGGACCAGTCAGCTGAGTCAATCAAGTCAAGTGCGTGTTGTGGCGTTGCTTGTAGTGTGACAGGGGGAATTAAAGGGGCTAGGCCACCCTTGCTGAAGCCGCCGCCTTCGATGACGCTACCGGTGATAGACGACGCGTGCTCCACGTGGGACATATTGAGAAATTTTGGGCCTGAAAGTGCTGGAGGGCCTTTTGACGATGAAGTAAGACCAGCACTTGACGTGGTTGTGAGTAAGAGAGAGGAAGAAGACAGTTTGTATTCGTTTACCACGTCGAATGATGATGATTCGTCAAGCACTACAACGGAGCTGCAGTCTAATATTTCTCCCAATATGAGATTTAGAAGGATCATTATTGGTTGGGAAAAGGGTGAGCTTCTGGGACACGGGTCGTTTGGATCTGTGTACGAAGGAATCTCTGAGTAAGTTTGAGCTGCTTGTTTTTATTGTTGTTTGCAGTTTTGGATGTTTAGTGCTATCATTATTTGATCTTTTGTAAACTGGGGTGGCAATAGCTTTTATCACATTTAAGGCAGTAGTTGGTTAGAAACAGAATATTACTTAGGAGGTGGATTGTTAAGCCACTCAGAAATGTTGAGACTGAAAAATGGAGTGGCAGCTGCTCAAAGTGTATTTATAGAAATCCCTGTTTAGTATTTAGTGGACCTTAATAACTGGAGTAAATAGGAGGATTTTATTATGATTGTTGTTGATATATCTTTATAATTTGGGCCCGTTGGTTTTTTTTTTTGTTGGGGGGGGGGGGGGATGGAATTGCACTTTGATCCTTGACCAATGCTTTTGGTTGGACTTACTCTTATATACTTCAACTCCTTTTTTTTTTCTTTGGTTAATTGGTTAACAATAATATTTGTCTTAGAATTTCCAATCTGGTTTTGAAGTTGATAAGAGGATCCATTTGGCAACATTTTTGAAAGTTAGAGCATTGGTATTCACATGTGACATGGACAAAGAACTTGACCTTGATGGTTTATGATCTCTCTCCCTCTCTCTCTCTCTCTCTTTCTCTCTCTCTCTCTCTCTCTCTCTCTCTCTTTCTCTTTCTCTCTGTGCATTTCTGCAAATATGGTATTTAAAATTTGATGGTTACAGTAACTTTTATCTTAAGGAGAAAAAGCTTGGTGGACACAATTCTAACCCCATCTATGGTGTTAGAGTATCCAGGTCAAAAATATCTTGTTGACGTATATATCCAGTCTAGGTATTTTGATGCATTTTGTTTGGTGGTAAGGAGAGGTTTTATGAAATATCCTTAGACCTTTTTAATAATAAGTAGTTTGGAACTCTTCTTCATGGTAAGTGGCACATCCAAGTTCCGGGTTAACAGATTTGAGTTCAAGAAAGTAAGATGCTGCTCTTCTTTTATCTCTCACTTTTTCTATATGATTGCACTTAATTTGAGTGTAAGTTCCAAATCTTCGTTTCCTGAAAGGTATGCAGTCTTCTTTGGTTATGAGTTGGCAAATGTGTTTTGTAGAGATGAAATAAAAGCATGGTCTTGAGGCCAGCATCAGAACACAGATCTCTTTGGTTATGCCATCCTTGGCTCTATTTCTTTTTCTTGCTTTCACTATCGATTTCATTCTTTGTTGCACTCAATAACAATTTCGTTTGATCTTTTGCTAAGAGCAAAACTACTTTCTGTGCTGTTTTCGGTTCATTCAGGTCATGTATTGCCATAACACATTTCTTCTCTTCTTATCTAATTTCTTCTGCACCTCCTTGGCTGAATTTATATATATGACTTGTGTTAATTGTGCTTTATCTCCCTGAAGGGATGGTTTCTTTTTTGCTGTCAAAGAAGTCTCTTTGCTTGACCAAGGGAGTCAGGGAAAGCAAAGTATATACCAACTTGAGCAGGTGAGATACCTTATCCTTTGCAATAGCAGTGTATTTTTATTTCCTGTACATATATTCTCCTTTCTTGATATTTTGACTCTCTCTCTCTCTCTCTCTCTCTTTGTGCTTAAACCAATGTTCTTTATCAGAACTTTCCCTTTTGCTCATCTAATCTGCTTGCATTTTTCAGGAAATTGCACTATTAAGTCAATTTGAACATGAAAACATAGTTCAATACTATGGCACAGACAAGGTACTTTAGTCTTTTTTTTGGATATATTATTACTCTTACTATCCCAGATTTCCAGATGTTGCTTCTCGGAAGTACTTCTGTGTTGAACAACTAATGAAAGTAAAGATATACACAGTCATTTCTTCTTTTTACTATTTTTTATGCACTTAACCATTTCACCCCACTCCGTTAAAAAATGGTATACTTTTGGATGTTTAGCATCCATGCCTATGGTAACTCTGTATGTTGTGTAGCTGCATTTTTCCTTACTTATTCTGAATGGTTCTATTGTTTATCTCTCATTTTCGTGCTTAAGTTGTGCCTTTAACTTTCTCTGTTTTTTTTTTTTGGTACAGGATGAATCAAAGCTATATATCTTTCTTGAACTTATAACCAAAGGCTCCCTTCTAAAACTTTATCAGAAATATAATCTGCGGGATTCCCAAGTTTCTGCATATACACGACAGATTTTACATGGCTTGAAGTATCTTCATGAGCGTGATGTGGTTCACAGGTAAACAAGTGAATTGATTGCGGTGTTTCTTTTTGTCACAAGCTAATGAAATTCTGTCATTTTAGTGCTTGAAATTTGTTTCTACCGTTGACTGCTATTGCTAACAAATTTTCTTGCATGCAAAGAAAAGCTTGAGTTTATGGTCTTGTATGCATAAAGCACAAAGGTTTAGGAACATGATCCATTGATGCCCCATTGATTTTTTTTCTTTTTTCCACTTTGTGTTAAGCTGTCAGGTTCCTTTTTTTTATCATGCTGTTTCCTTTCTTTAGGAATTCTATAATATGATGCTTGCTTAACACGGTGTTCTTCTCTTTTTTGATGACTATTGGCCTATCAACTCTGAGCAGTTCTTCTTGTCATACTGAATTAGCTCATCAAAGAACTCAAGTTTCCTGAGCCTTGTCAGAAATTGACATAATTTTGGATTATTCAAACTCTCATTATCTATGGTCTTGCATTTTGTAGACTACAACACTTCTCTCCTATTTTTGCAAAAGCCTGGAAGAAATTTTGACCTTTTCTTTTCCTTTTTTGTCTTGGCTGGTGAGGAGTTCCAAATTTATCACCAAAACAAAACTTTATGCTGGTATGATTTGGGACAACCAGTCACAAAAGGTTACCTTACAGGTTTCAACTTTTAGAGTGAGTTGTGCAATCATTACTTATCAGCTTGTTTACCCATTTTTATTTTATTTTTATTTTTTGGTTTTCTCCTACATGCAATGCTAGTTGTGTACAATGTGACAGCTCATTTACACAAGACTCCTTTGGCCTTTTTGTTTTTATGCCTTTAATTAATCTTTAATGTTGCCATTCATGTACTCATAAATGCATGTCTACAACCATCAACCATTTGGTTTGGTGGTAGAGTAGTTGGACTCTTAGTTCTAGTAATTGAAGTTCAAATCTCAACTCAAATGAACCAAAAAAAATTATATGCATGTCTACGATGATGGAGTGATATTTTATTATTCTACCAATCCATTTGCTATATGGCATTGATTGGAACTATCTTGTACTGGAATATGCAAAGAGTCAAAAGTAGACACTAAAGCATACAATGTCTTGTGAAATTAGTTTCTGCATTCTAATTGTGTTTCTTTTTGAATTTAAGGGATATCAAATGTGCAAACATATTGGTGGATGCAAATGGATCCGTGAAACTTGCAGATTTTGGATTAGCAAAGGTGTTTGTGCTGTTCCTTAATTCATATTTTTTCTTGTGTCAAGGGCTTTAAATGGTTGTGAATAAATTTACTGACAATTTTTTTTTTTCCTTTTTAGGCAACCAAACTTAATGATGTTAAATCTTGCAAGGGGACTGCATTCTGGATGGCCCCTGAGGTTTGTGTTTTTCTTCTTGGTTTCTGAGATAAGTTCATTTAGCTGCAAACTGTGATGGGATAAATTCATTTTTAGTTGTTGTCTTATCAATCATATGGTCAAACATTATGTCGTTTTTCTATTGTTTTTGATTTTGATTATAAAACCTTGTGTTGCAGGTTGTCAATCGGAGAAACCAAGGCTATGGACTTCCAGCTGATATATGGAGTCTTGGGTGCACTGTTTTGGAGATGTTAACTGGCCAGAATCCATACTCCCATTTGGAATGTGTAAGTCCCGCTTTCTTCTCGTCTTATTCCAGATGTCACTGTCATCATGGAAAAAGTTTAATAAGTGTTATGGAAACAATGGATCAAGTTCCATAGAAATTGCACTAGATTCTTAAGCCATGTGGACCGTTTTCCATATGAATTTTATCTTGTTAAATTTTATGTAAAGTCAACAGAGGGTCCACATATTTCGCCTAAAAGTTGATGGATCATGATGAGTTCCTCCCACCAAAATAAAGAAATAATTGATGATACAATCGACCAAAAAATTATGATTTAATTATTTTATTCCATTGATAAGATTTTGGATCAGTCGAACCAAAGGCAGTGCCAAGCTACTTGTGTTTTGGATTTTAACTACTCATCTTTCTGGCACACAGCAGATGCAAGCATTATTTAGAATTGGCAACGGTGAGCCTCCCCCTGTTCCTAATACTCTCTCAGAAGATGCACAGGATTTCATCCTGCGGTGCCTTAAAGTCAATCCAAGTGATCGTCCTACTGCTGCCCAACTCTTGGATCATTCATTTGTCAAGAGGCTGCTTCCTACATCCTCAGGCTCAGCATCTCCTCATAGAGGACGATGTTCTTAGAAGTTCTGACAGATAAGGTAAATACACCTTTTTGCTCTTCATTATTTCCCAATATTGGAAAGTACACTTGCTTTTTGTGACTTGAGCTCATTCAAGGCAGAGTGCAGTACCTGGCCCTGAAGGCATACTGGCAGGTGCTCACATCTACTTTTGAGAGCGAACGTTTCTCGAGTTAGTCTTTGCTTAGTTATCTGTTGGCAAAAAGAACAGTATTCTACCAATATCAAGTTATTTAGGATTTCAGTCTGTTCTTTCAAAATCTACTTTTTCAAGATAGAGAAGAATAATAGTTTTCTTTTAAGTGTGTGAGCCATTGTTGTAACGATTAGAAGATGGGCGTCGATTGTTGTGTCTATATATTTCATTAGTTTAACAAATGTGTATCAAATCTTAGTGTGAATTGAATTTCTAGCTTGCTTTTCGCCCCAATTCCTTTCCGCTGGCCTCCAATAATTGACTAAGATCAAATTGTGAATTCATATTAAAATCCTTGTACTGCATTTACACGTGGAAAAAAAAAAAAATCCTATTCTCGTAAATATTGTCAAGGGAGCCGTAAGCCGGTAAGCCCAATTTTAAAAAACTGAAAAGTAGAAAGGAAAAAGAAAATTAGTTATTTTAATCATATAAACTCTTAATTTTAGGTAAAGTAAAAGTCGGAAGAAAAATAAAAACAGAAATACCTCAACTCATTCATTTTCTGGGATGTAAGAGAAAATTAGGAGTATGGTGGGCAAACAATCGTTGAGCCCAATATAAAACTGAGCCCGCTCCAATTGAAATCGAAAGAGCGTTAATTTCTTTTGTATGATCCGAGACCTGACCCGGTGTTCAGCCCAACCCATTAGAATCCTAAAGTACCCATCGGCCGCCAACCGGGTACATTTCGTCTGTCTGCTCCGCCCTCGCCTCTCCTTCGCTTCGGTTCCCCTTAAGCCTGTCACCTCTCATTTGCTAGTGGCTTTGGCTCAGTATCAATGTTGCGTGCCCACGTCGGTTTACTGGCCGATATCGGCCACCGTCTTCTCCAGAACGTAGCGGTGAGCCTCAAACTCTCGATTCTCACTTCACCCACTTCCGTTGAATTTTACGGATTCCCAACGTTTTAAAGGGGTTTTAATTGCTTGTGATTAGGGTTCGCGATCTGCTTGTTTAGCTTTTTATTTGGTTTTTCACTTAACTTTGTCTTTTCTTTTTTTTATCATTTGTCTTCTTTGGTCTCTTTAGTTATATATTGATTTTAACTGAGAAAAAAACCAAGATGTTAACTTCTTATTCGTGCTAATTTTTTTGGCCTTTTTCTAGCTCATGATGGAAATCAATGGTTCCAAATTGTTGGATCGTTTTTGCCTTTTGATTTTAGTTTCGATGATGGTAAACTATAGCTTCGGTGATCCGTTTGGCCCTCTTCTGCATAATTTGCTAGGATTAATATTGCTTTGTTTCGATGTGTTAAGCTCTTTTAATCTTTGCTTATGCTGCTACAACCTTTGCAGAGGCGAGTGGCGTTTGAAATTATCTTCGTTTTCTTATGCTTTTAGTGGCAACCAAACGTCGTATAAGAGCAGATTTAAGAGCAATTAGCTGACCTTCTTATTCTGTGCGTGCTGTTTCGCGACATTTATAATTGGTTTGTTTATTTTGCATTCACTCTTTTGCGTGGAAACCGGTAGCTCCTTTAATCTTTTAGTCAGTGGAACAACAACAACAACAAAGTTTAGTCCCACTTTTAATTCGGGTTGGCTTCATGCATCTTTTCTCATCATTCCATTATATCATGATGTTGTTTTCATTGGGGTGAGATTTAATTGTCCTATATCTTTCCTAACTAAGAATTCTCAAGTCTACCTAAGTCTTCCTCTCTATTCTCCTCTCATGATGTACCTGAACTTAGTTGTCTTTCTTAATTAGTCACTCCATTAATCTTTTATTCAACATAAGCGTTTTCCAAAATTCAATTCTCGTTAATGTTGGGACTTCAGTTAGATAATTGAAGTATGAGCAAATTGACAAAGATGTAGCAATTGGATGGAGCAGATTCTAACTAAATGACCAGTCAATGGTATGATACAATCATACAATTCTTTGTTGCTTTTTCACAATTTTTCATTGAGTAGACAGAGGATCAATAATCTTTTGTGTATTTTCTCTCATTAAATCCCAATCTATTTATCTCTTACTTTAACATTTAGTGAAGATTATAGAAGCATATGCTAATAGGAATGCAGGTTGCGGCTTTCTAGCATCTTAAACAATTTATAATTGCCATTACAAGTTTATCTTCTTAATATTTTCTCATTCTCTAGTGCTTTCTTCACTGTTAAAAACTATCTTTTGCAGTTTCATTGTCAACGTGTGCAATGTCTGCGTGTTGGAAACACAATGATCCCAGACCATAAGAGAATTGAGATTGCTCTTCAGCACATCCATGGAATTGGTCGCAGAAGAGCTCACCAAATCCTCTGTCAACTTGGCGTTGGCAACCGTCCTACCAGGGACTTGACTGCAACAGAAATCAATTTGCTTAAAGACGAAGTCTCCAAATACCTCACTGCTGGAGATTTGGTGAGCTTCTGGTTCTTAATCCACTTTTTTTATTGTTCTCTCTAACATATTTGGTTTTTGGTTCTGTAGAAACGGGTGGTAGAGAGTGATATAAAGAAGTTGGCAGACATACAATGCTATAGGGGATATAGGCATGCTTGCATGTTGCCATGTAGGGGGCAGCGCACAAAAACCAATGCACGTACAATGAAGGGTAAGTCATTTGCTCACTCACTTCTAGTTAGGGAACTTGATTGTGGTTCTTCTCCCTTACAGGTGTATTAATTGGAATTCGTTCTTGCATATGGAATAAGCTTATAGGCACAAATTATCCTTAGTCAGCCAAACTCAGCTTGTTGTCTTGCGATTTGCATTTGAGTTTATTTCTGGTGAATAACCTGTGTTGATGCCTTCTAATAATTTTCTCCATTCTTCATGTTTGCTTACTGCTCAGAACACAGAAGGCGTGGTATAGGCAACTGGGAAAGATCTCAGGCTTTGGCTCAAAATATGGAGAAATATCAAGAAAGGGAACAAGGGAGATGATGTGCAGAAGAAAATACCATGGAATAAATTGTTTCTAACATGTCTGCCGAATCTTCGCTTCTGCAGTTTATGACCGGAGAAGATCTGCTTGTTCTGGACTTTCCAGACAAGTTTTTTTTTTTTTTGGGGGGGGGGGGTTTTGAATTGTCTTGTATCAAGATTAAGATTTTTTTAAGTTGGTTTTGGGATGGACTATGAAAGTGGAAAGGACGCAAAATTACAGCAGGGAAATTTCAGGTATTTGTAGCAATTGTGAGGCGTCGCCAACTACTACTAAATTGCCAGGGGCTTGTTCGTAGACCCGTGGACATGACTTTTAATTTGTGAGAGCCTTAAGCAGGATCTTCGCCCGTTGTGGCTCTTGTCGTAAGTTCTCATCGTGCGGTCAAAGAAGTAGGAAATAAGTTTTAGTCATCGTTAGCAGCTTTGGGTCCATTGGAGCCATTTTACTTTGTATGTATGATAGACAGGTGTCACGGGGCCATTACCCTCTCCCCAAAAGGCTAACCTGTTCTCCGTTCCGATGTGGGACTCCGTCACATTCTCCCCCACCGATTCCATCGACGTCCTCGTCGTGGACCGGGGCCCCTGCCTACTCCCCCTACTCTTGGGCCTCCGTCACATTCTCCCCCACCAATTCCATCGACGTCCTCGTCGTGGACCGGGGCCCCCCTGCCTACTCCCCCTACTCTTGGGCCTAGAGCGTTCGGCGGCGGATATCGGATCAGGACGGGTCGGCTCTGATACTACTTGTCACGGGACCATTACTCTCTCCCCAAAAGGCTAACCTATTGGGGTGTGCAGCGCCCACACTTATAAGGCCCAAGGATCCCCTTCTCCTTTTCGATGTGGGACTCCGTCACACAGGCATCTCGCCTGAGTGTAACGGGCTCTCGATTAATGAACTCAACTGCTTGAATCGTGTCGGCAAATTTTTTCAAATGTGCAATGAGAATATTAAAATGTATGTCTAAAAAGTGTTTTTTATTATTATTTTTTAATATTAATCTTTTTGACTGCATTTTCGCCTCTGTTGGACAATTTTATAAATGTAAAGTTATATGGTGTAATTGGCTCAATTTTGGGGTCTTTTAATTTTAAAGAAAATAACACTAGAGACCATCAAAATTCAGAATCATGATCTACACACATAATCTAAAAGATGGTATTAAAAACAGAGAGTACAGTCTGGGTTAGGCCTATGGGTTACAGTGAAAATGCATTATAAACCATTAAATGAGTCTAGCTGGTGGGCCCGTAGTTAAATGTGGGCCTAACAATGAGTCGTTATTCAATATAGTGGCCCATCGACGTTAGGAGAGAGCCCGGCCACGCGATGCTCACCGGGTGATAAATGAATGGATAGGTACGCTGGAGCAGCTTGTGGGTGATGTTTGGTCAGTGGGAAACGGGGAAGGAAAGTAAAACCGCAGTGGCAGCATAGCCGGAGGGAGAGAGAGGCAAAAAGAAATATGGCTATGGCACACGCGCTGGCGATGCCGGTGGCGCCCTCGCTCTCAGTAGTTATAGGGAAATGTAATCCTTTCTCCAACGCTGTCTCTCTCCCGATCTCTGGCCCTCCCAAGGTAGGCCCTCACGCTCCCTTTTCGCCGAAAATTCATTACACTTTGTATTGTTTTTGTTTTCTACGTTCATTCTTCCATATGTTTTTTTTTTTGGCCGTCAATTCTGTAAGAGTTGATTTCTTTTTGAATCATCAGAATATCCAGACTCGTTTGAATCCTGGTCCAGTTTCGGTTGATTGTTTACAATTCCCATTTTTCCTGAGGAAATTTGTCAGGAGAGAGCGGGAAGTGTGTTCTTGTTTTTTTTCGGTGACTTTTTGCTTCATTTGGCGTTTTGTTTGAGAATGACGAAAATAGGAACTTGAATAAATAAATCTAGTGCGGATAGACTTTGGAAATTTCAGTCCAATTGGATAAATGTTTTTTGGCTTCTTAAGATGCTGTGAGATGAAAGCTTTGGAATTCAAAATGGTGTTTAGTGAAT
Source organism: Rhizophora apiculata (assembly GCA_037832385.1). Taxonomy (NCBI): domain Eukaryota; kingdom Viridiplantae; phylum Streptophyta; class Magnoliopsida; order Malpighiales; family Rhizophoraceae; genus Rhizophora; species Rhizophora apiculata. Next base: position 5,136,965 of record CM075432.1, read on the forward strand.
TGTCAGGCGCTTTGTGTTTGTTTATTTGTCTCTTGTTCTATCACTAGGTCCGTGGTCTGAGCATCCAATGTGTCCGTGTTGGAGGTGTGGAGATTCCTAACAACAAGCGAGTAGAATTCTCCCTTCAATACATCCATGGTATTGGCCGCTCAAGAGCTCGCAAAGTCCTCAGTGATATCAGCATGGAAAACAAAATCACCAAGGACTTATCTGAGGAGGAGCTTGTCACTCTCCGTGAGGAAGTCTCCAAGTACATGATTGAAGGGGATTTGGTAGTCCATTCTCCCTTTTATCTGTTTATGTTAATTCTCCTTTAAAATTTCAAATGCAACTTTCACTTTCGTCTCTGAACAATTTTATTTTGCATCCTGCAGAGACGGTTCAATGCTCTCAATATAAGGAGGCTGAAGGAAATTCAGTGCTATAGAGGGATAAGACACATTCAGGGTTTGCCTTGCAGGGGACAGCGCACCAAGAACAACTGCCGAACCTTAAAGGGCAAGAGAGTTGCCATTCCGGGAAAGAAGAAGGCTCGTTAATCAAGTTGGTTGCATTTCTCGAGTCCAGTTTGTAATTTGCGATCTTCATTTTAAACTTGATGGCGGGCTAATTTAACAATCAAAATTGAAAATCTGATCCACAATTGCTCTTTGCTATCATGGGTTGGGTTTTCTAATGAACACATTACTGTTGTCCATTTTATGTCAGTTCTTGCGCTACCTGTTATTACTTCCTCGTAACATTAAAATAGATATCCTTTAAACTGATATCCTTTCAAACATTTAAATACTGAGGATTTTTTTTTCTAAAGTTGCTTGTATGTTTGCATAAAGTCAATGGAATTGTGAATTAAGTTCTTTTCACGACTGTATATGGTGTGTCACTCTGAACTCAAACACATATTTTGTATATTGCTAATTTTGTTGTGTTCTCTATTTTCTCTTATTCTCTCTCACCATGACCTGAAGGTCCTTGGTCACAACCCAGGCCTGATTTGCTGCTTACCTGAAGTCTGTTCATTTCTTATTCAATTTTAAATTATTTATTAAGAAGTGTTGCCACATTGTCATTTGAGTTATTCACATTTTCAATTTTATATACATGTTAATAGGGATAAGATTACATCAATATTTGATTGGATTACTGGACACCTACGGTTTGTTTTTGTCAAGGCTGATTTTGATTTTGCAAAGCAGCCCTTATTTGCGGCCCTGCTAATTTTATTTTGCTTAACATGTCGAGCATTCATTCGACAAGCTTCCACCTTTTTGCATCCTTTTTCTAAGTTTAGCCGGGGCAGGCATCTTGAACAAAGACATCGCCTTCTTCCATTTTTCGAACAATATTGGAGCTAGGATTATACTATCTCATGGCAAAATGTTTCGAGTCAAACAAGGTTTGTGCTGAAAAATCTGTGATAATCAGGTTTTGTGTGAACCAAGTGCCTCATGGGCTAAGCCCGAGCCTCAACTGGAAATTGCTGGCCTTTTAGGTCCACCAATTTTTCGGAATTCCCATATCCTTGGTGTTTCCCTGATTCGGCCAGGCTTTACAGAGACTTTCTGTTTATGGCATACGGCATATGCTTACAATGATGCAAAAAGTGAAATTCGTGTTTATGACTTAAGATTGGACCCACCCTCTACGGATTGCAGCCCGTCTGACTTACCGGTTATCAAAGTTGTCCTCTCATGGTATGTCCGGAGTAGTTACCAACAATGTATCACTTGGTCTAGAGGAGGGTTCCCTTGACGGATTGGGTTAAATTTAACGTGGGGAAGCAGGCTCGCTTTATACCTGGACTCAACTTAATAAGTGCTCAAAACGGAGACGGGCACACATTGGCAGCTGGAAAAATATGCAGGAACTCTGTCAAATCCTTGAAACTCGCTAGGAATCCAGAATGGGCTGGCTAATAAGGCTAGATTAGCCAGAGTAAACCCCACTTTATTTCCTCGAGTTGACATTCCATCGCCACCTACCTCCTGCATTTTAGGCCCAAAATAAAACCGATAACAGAGACATCCGATAAACTCGGATTGCAGTCTCGCCCATTGCTTTGTAAACTAGGCCCAAAATAGAAGAACAATGAAAGAGGCTCAATTAACTGCGCCAGCCAACACTATCCTGGAGGATGGCACACGGAATTATAGAGAAATAGGCCTGGACATCATCATGGCCCATGAAACCAGAATTTAAGTGGACAAAAATTTTGTAAAAAGTATGAACAATGTTGGTTTGTGGAAAGCTCAATTAATATTTCATTCTTGGTTCCCAGGGTTGACTTATTTGGGTTGGCCTGGCCCAGAATTAAAGACTGAAAAATGCTCGTTCAAATTTTTTTTTTCTTTTTTTTTTTTTTTAAGATTAGAGATTAAATTTTTACTTGAAATTAGAAATCCATATGATTTTATTATTAAACTTTGTAGCCAATGATGCTCAATCAAATATTTTAGCATTTGGGAATATCAATCAAGCAACAGGATGAAAGAGGCCGTGAGGGTATTCCTCTCTAAAATCCTGACTTGTCGAAAAGGAAAAAAAAAAAAAAATTAAAGGCAAGGGGGCGAGGGTTTATGGTTTGTTTTCTATGGACTACAGTAGGGCTCGCAAGGCTTCGGAGTATCCTCACGTCTTGAACAATCAGCAGCAGCAGGCCTGGGTTTATGCATTTATGGAAAGGAGTTAATGACAATCTGCTATAGAACCCCCGATGGTCAATTGGTCGAACCATTCAGTAGACGTATTGGTGCAGTCCATCAACTGTGCTTACCATGAAATATTGGCAATCATATCACTTTTCCTTTTACAAACCACACAAAATGACAATTTTGAATGCCACCACAAAAAATGATGTGTTAGCGATTTTCATGTATAACTCAAGGGTTCCAAGTTTAAGCAGCGGATAAAGGACACCTTATTGGTGGGATAGCTTAATCTTCCTTCAATCTCCATACGCCTGACTGAAAATTACCTCCAACGATGGCGCCCACGTACCCTTGTCCATTAAACCCACTGGTCTCCTTCTGTCTCTTTCATATATATATATATATGATCATATCCTACAGAAAGAAATTTACAATCTCCCTATCCATACCATTGTTTGTCAACGCCCCAGCGCGGTCCTTTTTCAAGGGTTCTCTAATTTCCAATGCTCTCTGTGACACGTAAATGGTTCCAGGTTCACTAGAGTCAACTGGAACCAGTTGAGACAACATCATTCAGATTGCATTGGTACCCATAATCTCTATCCGGGTTGAAAAAAAATATTATCAATAATGTATGATGGATGGATGTGGTTATTGTCGAAAGATTAAATGGCGAGCACACAAAATTGAACACAAGTACCACAAAATAAAAGACTAGCTGGGCAAGTGCTCCCTCCAGTGGAGCCTCATGTTGGAGATGATAATAGACCTATTCCTGTCCAAATTAACTACTTCAGACGGCTGAAGAAAGAGGGCACTTCTTTGGCTTTCATTGCTTCCTTTTTGCTGGGCCAATGTTTCATTTTTCAAATGTTTTTAGTTTGTCAGTTTCATATACAGATACACCTGATTGATTGCAATCCCATCAACAACTAAAGCGGCTTTGAAAGTTTTATTTCACAACATCTCATTTCTAATTATAAAAAATGGGCAAATTCATTATGATTACAACAACAGCCTTAACAATGCTTAGGCGCCAACTTCTATTTATTCCGAGCCCTTTTGGTCATGTACATCCATCTACATGCAGAATGAATCATTTTGCAGCCTCTTTTGATGTGTTTAATTTCTGCATTACCCGGCACCCGATTGTACCTGGACTTAATGTTAAAACTGAGTTAAAACATCACGTGGGTGTCAACTTATAATTACCGTATTGAATTCTCTTCAACGTTTGGTTTAATGAAAGTTTAAAGTTTGAAGTTCAACGATGTTTAGCTCAAAATTAAGACTCTGGAGATAGAGAACTTAAGTTGACTCGTCCCTGATGTAAACTGTGAATGACTCCACGTATATCTCCCTTATTGGCTCTCTCGCATGGGTTGTGTTCTTTCTGATTTTGCAAGCTATTATGACCTCCTTTCATTCGCAAGAAACAATGATACCGAGACAAGTTAACAAAAACAAATTCCCTGAAATTACTCACCACTTTTAGGGAACATGGATGGTACTTTCAACATGTCCACTCACCCTCCTGTCTTGTGCGTGGAAGAAAAACATCAGCTTTGACTTCAGGTTTTTGGAGTTTCCTACGCAGCCTAATGTGGCTTAAAATTCTTTTTATGGTTCCAAAGCAAGCCCATGAAGCTGCGCGTATAAACCATTTGACTCCATTGAGAGTTCGTCGTGGGCTCATCATAAAGGTTAATGGATATTATACAACTACCTATCTTTTGGGGACCATATTGACATTAGGACACCATAACGAGGATTCCCAATAATCCTGTTCTTGAAAAATCTCCAAATCTGGACGGCACATACGCCATAATGGCAGGCGTAAATGTCATTCAATTATGCGGGGAATGGCTTGTCCCCTTCCCGAGAAGCCTCGTGTCGGGTATGAACGCGACTTTTTGCCGACATATGGCGGCAACTTATTTAAAGAATCGGAGGCCAAAAGGACCGACAGGTCCTTGTCAGCCTCCTGACAGCTTTAAGGCCTCAGAATGAGGTCACACGGTGCGCAATTAAGCATTGCTTGACTTCTTGCTTCTCAGGTTTTAATTGTAAGCTATTATGTTGATTCCACTTGAAAACTTGAGCTCCCTTATAAAATTAAACAACCTGTCTCCTCCTCGTGCAAACATCTTTGTAGTTCCAGACATCATTTTTTTTTCAGTGTGTCCCCATGATTTCGAGCTTGTCGGAAGTGGGGCACACAATGCGTTGCTCGACTAACCAAAAAAAAAAGAGATAATTGGGAGTTTGAAAGAAAAAGAAAAGGAAAATAATTGAGAACTTGTAGGCACAAGATGTATTGTTAGCTTACTCAACCAATTCGTCATGGCGAAGTTTTTAGTCCTGGTTGAGCTTGCTCAAATGATACACATTCAATTAAAAAAAAAAAAAAGAAATAGAAAGAATAGCTAACCAACCCTAGAAAATTGAAATAGATTAAAAATAATTAGCAGGAGCTTAAAATTCTGCGTTGGATCACCGGAAAATTTGAATAGCGCTTTGTGGGGTGGCATTTAAGACGTGGCCCGTCACCCAACCAGGCAACTCGACCAACTGTCTGGTCGATGCCCCTCTGCAACTAGAAATATTCTCTCAGACCATCTTTAATTGGGTTGTACTCTTTCCGGAGAGTAATACAAGCTGATTGGAAGTTAGCACACAACTTGACATGGCATTCATGTATCTCATAACGTTTTTGAAAAAAAAATTTGAGCAAAAAGAAAAAAAAAATTAATATTTTGAATGTAGTATGTATATATATATATATATATTTTTTTTTTATGTTTATTTGAATTCTTTTTTTTTTTTTAATTTTTTTGCACACGTAGTCGAACTCAACATTTTTTCCGAACTTAAGACGTTCAATATATATATATATATATATAAGTTCAAATATCTAAATCCCTCGTGTCTATCGTTTGAAACAAAGTTTTGCTGCAATTGCAAGAAAATCAATACTTTTTTTTTTTTTTTTAATGAGTAGCTAATTGACTACTCCTGAAGTATACATTTAACGTATGTTATTAGTTTTGACAACATGCAAGACTGCTTTATCAGTGTATTTTCATTAATCTCCTTTCGTTTGACTTTTCGTGTACGTTAGTTCAACAGACACCTGCAGATCAATCGGAGACAAGGAGAAGAAAGGAACAAAAGAAAGCTTAAACATGAAGAAGGAAGACAAATGAAAGTCATTTGAAATATGTGAAATATAATAAGTTGGAATAAACAATGGACGAGAGGATTTCTAATTTCCTTTTTGGGGATTTAAATCTGTGAATAAATAAAGATTTAACTTTCTCCATCAAACGGGAAACAAAAATTTTCACATTCACTTTAATTATTCCATTTAAGAAGAATCAATGAGGCGGCAACCACCCTTTGTCACTTGCGAATTGGAATCGAGACGGGTTGGGTGGGTTATTGTTTAGTGCTGTTTTCAAGATAATAGATCCAACTGAAATCGTGAAGGGTTCAAATTTTGCACATGAGAAGTCTCCATTATCGTTCACCATCTCTGTTGTTGGAGCTTGCCACCACTTTGGTCCTTTTACACGGGGGTTACGCATTTAATTTCATTAGTTGGGCTGTCTATATTTTCAATGAATGCCAAAAGCTGGCACGCGAGCGTTCTAATCCTTGTGACAAATACTTATGTCTAAATAATAATAAATAAAAAAAAATTGAGAATTTGATGTTACTTTTGATGGGGATAGTCCAAAATAAGAAAAGGAGTAAGTTTAGTGATTTTCTCGCCAAATGCTCAGAGACAGAGAGAGATAGAGATAGAGGAAGGAGGGGGGGGGGGGTGGGGCGGTGCATGTTCTATTACTATGGGTGTGCTCGATTGGTGAATGCACATAGACAATATTGAAGGCGTCGTCGTAGCGGCATGCAATACAGGGAATCTGCTGGTTAATGATACATATATATGTATCCTCCTGGGGCACGTCATTAGGATAGAGATTCATGGCCTTATCAAGCTTACGGTTACAGTCAGACAAAGGAAGAGATTAAAGAGACTGCCACACCCACGCACGAATATCATTTGTATCATAGATATACATATATAGATGGATGGATGGATGGATAAATAACGTCAACGTGCAATCGAATTCCGTTTTCTGTCAGCGTTTGGCCGATGCTCGAAATCGTGACCACTCTGAACTTCCAGAGCTACGAATTAGTTAATCAACTATAAATTAAATTTGAGAGTTCATTTCCACCGTAAATGAGTACAGGCAGATTAAACTCTGCTGGGAAGTGGCTTAAAATTGAATTGATTATGCGCAGAGCAGAAAATCGCAAAAAACATATTAACATATACGAAAAAGGGGTGCGTAGAGCAAATTGTCTGGACAATAATGACAGAGCAGGCAGCGGAGACAAAAGTATCTGTCTGATTTCACGGGTAACACCGAAAACAAACAAATCGAATTATGAATTCTTGCAGCCGTCTCAGCTTGCATAATGTGTCGTTCTGTTATCTTCAAAGCTTGGCAGTAATTGGAGAGCCTGCCTTTTATTGCTAAGAAGGCCAAAAAAAAAAAAAGAAAAAGAAAAAGTACGTTTAGCTTCTCAAAAAGTTAGGCACGGTTGGTGTAATTAAGGAGATGGATCGTCTTTAGTTCGATCGAACCTCCACGCTTTTTGCCGTACCCGTAGTTACATCCTTGGAAAAAGCTTGCAATGTAATCATCTATTTGGGAAGCGGAAAAGTTCCCAACTAACATTTGGGTTTATGTGGAACTCACAAAATCGACGCTCTAAATAATTTTAGACATGTTCGAATTCTTACAGAAATGCAAGAGGTGATGAATGTTTGTGCTGTCTTCGAATCTATTATCCTTACTTTTTAAAAAAAAAAAAAAAAATTTCTAATAAGCTAATCATTATTATTTCTGTTTTTTTTTTTTTTTTTGTGAAAAAGAAGATATTAAAAAAATGCAGTGCTATCCCAAGTTTAGTATATAAACCGAGGAGTGCCTCTTAAAAATTCGCCCGAAAGCATAAGGTACATTAACTGATCGCGATGTTTGAATTCATCTTAGCATTTAATCGCGTTAACAAGACGGCAAGGCACAGACACGGAGGAACAACTTATACGTGGACATCACATGGCCAAATCTTCTATATCTTTTGTTTTTCCTTTGCTACAAGTAAGAGGTCACGAAAGAAAATAAACTCGAATACAAAACGAAGCAATTCGTCTGTTCAGCTAATTGTGCTGGAACCAAGGGGCCCCGCGTAACCAAATCTCAAGACGATCAAAATGTTGAAGTAGCACTGTGTAAGCGGATGGTCGAGGAAACACCACCAATGACAGTAACTTAATATATACATATATTCAAATGCAGTACATTTTATTTTAAATGCAATATATTTTAATTATTAAAAAAAAAAAAGAAAAAAGGGATTAGTGTAGCTCACTGCACACCCACCTCTCTCTCTCTCTATATATATATATATATATATATATATTGCCTATGTTGAATATGTAAATTATTAAGAAGCAATACGTGCTGCACGATGGGAGGCATGCCTGAACTAACCAGCACAGAACATGCAATTCTATTAAATTCTTTCAACTACATGTTAAGGGTCCCAACAAAAGTGCCATAAAAACAGGCCTAAGGATTTTACACATGTATTGCCACTTTCGTTCGCTCGTCTGGTAAACAAGGATGAATTTTTATGCTTTTTTTAGGCAAATGCCCTACCTACGCAATTATACGATCCCATCTTCGTCATGTGGTTGGTCTACTGTTGCTAACCCCCGTTTACACGCAAGTTTTGAGAACTGTGCGATGACACCCATTTTGATTTTTCACTGTTTTATTGTTCGTTAGGTAACCCTTTTGACAAAATGAATTTGCCACAAAATTCTCTTTCCATTTTATCTTCCTATCTCGCATTTTCTTTTCTCTCTCTCTCTCTCTTTTTAAAAAAAATTTCAGCTGCCCCATTGTTGCTTGGGTGTTTTTGTTTTGAAAAAAAAAAGAAAACAACAAAAAAGAGATATTCTATCAAAATAAAAGAATCTAGTCATGCTTTGGGTCTGAGCAGTCAGACAGCAGGAGGTCCCGAAAGGAGAAAAAGAAACAAAAACAAGCTCTACCGTGGTTAAGGTTGGGACCCCAGCTGAGCTGGTCTTCCCTGCTACAGATTTTGACCTCTCCCTCAAAAGAGAGCATTGCACGAGACCCGATGGACAATGACCCCGCCCAAGGACGGAATTGCCCTCTCAATTTCCCAGAGATTACGGTGCCACCTTCAACAACGTAGCTTCCTGCCGGGTGTATATAGGAGAGAATTCAATTCCTCAAACACTAAAATTAGATGCTGGTATTGACGTCCTTGGTGTTTTCCCCCATTAACGTGTAGGCCAAATACCACAGTCATTCAAAGTTGGAAAGCATTGGTGGTCAAAAACCATTTTAAACTTGAATTTCTTTTACAAAGACAGATGAAGAATAGGTATAAACAGCGAAAAAGGCAGAGAGACGTGAAGGAAAGCAAAGGACAAGAAACACCACCGCATCTTTCCCGTTGGCTTTCTCTCCTTTTCATGCCTCCGAGTCTTTTGACCCCTCGAATCCTCCTCAGCCCAATGCCTTCCTTTCACTGCAAAAGCAAAGGCAATGACCCCATCCCTGCAGACCACAGCTGGCCCGTTCTTGCACAACAGTTGAATGCGAGGACAAATGGAGACTGCATGTGAGAGAGAGTGAGAGAGACCCCTCATTTTTAGCTGATTCAAGCTCTTTATTATTATTTTTTTTCCTTTGAAAATATCTGAAAAAAAAATATTCACGAAATTCCGTAGACTACCCATCTTTACTATACGCTATACACTACTTTATTCCAAATGACCGTCCCCCATTTTGAATCTTCTTTCTGGGAAATCATTTCCCTGTTCTGTATACCTATCTTTCAAATCTCGGCAATTTCACAACCTTTTTCCTCCACAAAAATTTCTAAGGACTAATAAAGGAAAAAAAAAAACAAATCAGAATCCAAGATTCACCCCCTCCGCCTAGAATACACAAAACACCCGCCCCGCCATCAAAGCCATGGCCGCTCTTCAAAATTCAGCCAAAAGGCACCCCAAAAAACCTCACCGCCGAGTTCTCCAACCACAATCTGCAGTGACTCGCTCTCTCTTCGACCCGGAATTTATTTGCTCGCTTCATCACCAGGAGTGACATAATTACAAATCACGAGCTTCCAAAAGGCTCTACCATCGTAATTTACCATGTTGAGGTACACCGCGCAACTTTACTCAATGCCATCCATCTTCCATAAATATCCTTCCGACAAAATCACGGAACCTCCTTGAATAGAGTTTGGGATCAACTGCTGAAATTGAGGTCGGGTCGGCCTGTAAGGACTTGTAGGCATGCTCTAGTTTCTTGCTGATATCGTATTCTTGTAGGATATCGATGATACCAAAATAAAGAACTACTTCGTAGATCTCACCAGAAGGCGTCAAATGGCTGTACTGATCAAAATCACTCCTCCGAGTAATCCTCTCTGCTCTTGCTGGCATGTTTGCCCCCAACCTGATCAGAGGTTTCCTGAAAAGAAGCACATTTATAGCTTAGACTTGTGTTTTAGAGGTTATGCACGCCATACGATCTTGATTTAAATTCAATTTAATATTGTCGAGCCCTACAGTATTCATGCTAAAGAAGCAGGGTAGCAAGTACTCAGGAGCATAACTTTTAACCCTCAACCTAAGTATGCAATTGACTTCACTAATATCAACTAAAATATGAAGTATGTACGGTGAATTGTCACAACAATCCTCTTGTCAAAGAAGTCAAAACTCAGTAAAAAACCTATTTAGATGCAACACTTAAACGTAAGCTCAAATCAGAACCTAAACAAAAAAAGCTACCTGCCAGCTGAAATTCGATCCATTTCTTGTAGTTCTGCTTCAAGGAAACGACAGCCTCGCATGAACTTCTCATTTTGATACGAATCCTTTTTCCCTACATGAGAAAGACATCTCATCAGCACACATTGCAGCAAAATCATTGAAAGTGTTTTACCCCATTTAGGAAGATGCCATGGTAATTACCAGTCCGCAAAAGAAAAGGTGACAACCCCATTTTATCATACGTACTGCCATCTCGGAAGTGGAGGCCAACCAAAAGACTATAATCCATGATTCTCTCCCCTTCCAAAAACTCACAGTCTCGGTCAATTTGCCTGCCAACATTATGTGTATATTACAAAAATGCAGGATAAGCTAATAGGGGAAAACAGATGCAACAAGTCATAATAAGATATGTATACTGCTTTAAACTTACTTTATGAGCTCCTGATACCAGCTTTGTTGAAGACGAAACACGAAATTGAGATCCAGGTCCTTTAGAGTTGTTGTCTCATCAATCTCACCCTCAGGCTTATCTGTGGTTCGGCCATGAGAGGATCCTTTCAAATCAAATCTTTTATGTATTCTATACTCCGAGCAGAACAAATTGCCCATGACAATGAAACGTGTCTGGTTTCCAAAATACAGCTCGAGATCATAAATGTAATCGAAGTCCAAACAATAGAAGGATGATAAAAAAAAAGGGTTGAAACTAAAAATTAGCATACCTTTTGGCCACCAATTGGTTTGACACAATGCACGCCAAAAAATTTTGTCACAAGGGAATTTTCATAACAGCAAACATGTTGATAATAACTAGGAAGCATCCTAATAAGCACCTGAACATCGATACAAAACTTCAGAATCAATATTACTGCTCACCCAATAAATACTTTATTTAAATAAGAAGCTGGAGTGGAACCCAAGCAAAAACTCAATTTACCAATCGCCACTTACGCACGGTTGAAATTATTGGATGCCTTTACAAACTTCAAATTTCTCAAGAAAGAAGTCGATGATGAGATAACTAACCTTGACTTCTGATTTCTTTACAGTCTTTATCATGAATCTATCATCTTGTGTGAGATAAAAGAAGCAACCACTCTTCCCCGGAGAAGACAGCTCTCTAAGTGCATCATTCCCACATATAGCTAGCATGTAATCAGCAGTGTCTACTTGGAATAGATCCCTCAAATGTCTAATGCATGCAGGAGGAAAGGAATGAAAGAAGAAAAGGTCATCACCAGACAATAATATAAAGGTCACATTAAGCATAAAATTAACAATCAAACACCAAATCAGTGCCAGCATATCAGTTGTTGATTTCAAGGTACATGAAACCTCAAGAACGGGGAATGCAGAGGAACATACAATATTCAATAAAGCCAAAATTAAACCTACGACGAGATTTACCAGGCAAGGAAATTTAAAATTTGGGAAAAGCAATACCTGAACGCCATGGGACAATAATCTTTCCACCAGAATTCAGAGGATTGATGTGGAGGTGTAATCTTTGATCCTTCAGAAGGGAACCTCGTCCAGAACTTCTTCTTGGGATCAAAATCACTCGGCTTCAGGTCCCTCAAAATCTGGGCATGCTTCCCAACAGAATATCTACAAATACAAGCCAAAATCAAACCACGACACCAACAACAGCGCAGAGCCACTCAAACGACCAATCAAACCCAAAAACAGAACAACCAGAAGTATTAAAGTTGCAGGAAAAAAAAAAAAAGGCCAGAAATCCAATTCGGCAAACAATTTTTACCTTATACCCAATTGCAAATTGAGCATCAAATCGTAGTTTTTGTGCCCTTTAGAAATCGTTTGACCAGGTTTCTTCATCTCCCCGCCGTTAAAACAACAAGGCCCTCTTCTGAACTGCTTAAGCACTTCCCGATCCAATCCTTCTTTATAAATTTTGGAGGCCTCCACGTTATCAATAATATCACAAGTAATATCCCCAGCTTCACCATCGCTCTCCCAGATGCATATTCTAGGGAAATACATGTTGCTCCCTCTTGCCTCATCCACCGATGACCTCTTCCTGGTAGTCGCCGCCGTGGCAGGTGCCAACAGCAAATCACTTTTACTCTCTCCCTCTTTGAAGCAAAGCTCCTTGCCACTACTTTGATAGAATGTTCCATTCAGAGTCTTGATATCCCCCTTGTTGTTACAATTGTTCCAGGTACCAACATAGCAACTCCCATCATGCCAAGTGAAAATCCCATTTCCTTGGGGCACTCCATTTTCCAACTGCCCATCGTATCGATTACCATTAGTCAACATCAAAACCCCTCTTCCAGAAATGACGCCATTTTTCCATTCGCCTACATACTCATTCCCATTATTCCACACGTATCTCCCACGCCCATCCTGGAGATTCTTCTTCCAGGTCCCTTCATAGAAATCTCCATTGGCATAACGTTTCTGGCCATACCCATGTTTGCGATCGGCACTCCAGTAGCCCCTGTAAGTGTCCCCGTCGGATCCAACGAATGTGCCGAACCCTTCCATCCGACCCGACTTGAACTCGCCCTCAAAGCTGGCGCCTGACGGCCACGAGAACTTTCCTTTCCCGGAGGCCTTTCCGCGGCGCCACTCCCCTTCATACATGCACCCGTCAGTCCACAGGTACTTACCGGATCCGTGAGGGCAGCTGCTGGAGAACGCCCCTGTGTAGAGATCCCCGTTTGGGAGGAGCTTCTCAACGGTGGTGGCAGCGATGGAGGCGACTGAGGGGTGCTCTGCAGCAGCGGCAGTTGTGGGTGTGACCCTTCGAGTGGCGGAAAGGGACCGGGGACGGTTAACAATTATGGCTTGCGGTGGAACCAGAGTCAGCAGTGGCGGCGGCGGCGGCGGCGGCGGCGGCGGGACTATCTTATCCTCCTCCCCTGCTCTCTTCTTCTTGGTGGTCCAAACGACATCGTTTGGTTCATCAACAAGCATTTTTCTCTCATAAAACTCTCTGGCTTACCCTTTTTTACTGTCTGTCTCTCTCTCCCACCCCCTCCTCCCTCTCTCGCTCCCTATAATTTTCTTCAGTCAGTGTTTTACCAGTTAGATTATTGATGCGCTTCGGGTGATGGCCTTCCAGTTTGGCCACTGCGTTTCATCTTGTTCCCAATGTCCGATGACTCGTAGCCGGGAATGAAAACACCGGCAAGCAAGCCATTTCCGGGCGGCTTCTGGGTTTGGTGCCTTTGGTTCCCTCTCACTAGAAATTTCCTTCAACTTTCTCTCTTTTCTGCCTCTCAAGAGTCTTCTTCACTTTTGCTTGCTTTGTGACTTTGTGCTATGTGGGAATATAAGTGGGAGTCTTACAATACATCCACATACGAATACAATTATGAAACAATGGAAAAGAGAAGAGTGAAGAAAGAACCCCCAAAAAAAAAAATAGAACCCAACTTGAGCAAACGTAACCAATGGAAAAGGAAACACACAGCTGGTAGAGACATACACATGGAGAGAGAGAGAGAGAGCGAGAGAGAGAGAGGTGATTAATGTGCCGGGAACGTTGCAAAGACACCAAGCCAGTTATAAATATACCACGCACTAACAGTAAGTTTGGATTTGAAGGTACGGCCTGAAAGAAAATAAAATACCAATAATAATAGTAAAATTATGGGAAAGAAAATTAAAAATTAATTTTTTAATAATTATTTAAATAAGTTAAAATAGACGAAAAATATTAAAAATATGAAAAAAAAAAGGCAGAAAGTTGTTTTTTTTTTTAAATGTGATGAAAAATTAGAAAGATAATAAAAATTATGTGTATAGATAGAAAGTAAAATTTTTGAATTATGTAGTAAAAATGTTTAACTTATTAAAAATATTTAAATTATATATATATATATATATACACATAATTTATTTAAGCTAGATATTTTACACTTGTTTTCTCAATGTATGCAGCTTGAAATTGTTTCGTCATAAGAGAAGGGTTTTGCTCCCAACGTTAGAGACAAGACTTGATTTCGATCCTTATTACCTCATTTACATGTCAGATATTAACATGCCCCCCCGGTGTAGAGTTATCGTCGTAGCGGCCACAAAAAATGCTGAGCAAATGTTCTTGGCTGGAGACTCGAGGGTAACTTGGTACTTTTATTATTAATGTTATTGGTTGTGGTAGGCTCCATCTTCACCCGTTTTCTCGCCAAAATAGTGAGAAATTGTTTTGGTGGATCCCATTCTCTATGTTCTTTCCATTTTCATGCGCTTTTTTTTTTTCCTCCTCCTGTTCCCAGACGCTGGATTATTCCATTTCAGTTGCTTTCAATTTTCCTTTTCTTTCTTCATCACCATTTTCTCATATTCCAAACAAAGTGTAATAGCTTTTTTTTTTTTTTGTTTTTTTTATCCTGATTCTTTCTTTATTTGTCCCTCTAATAAAATTTATTTTTTATTAAAAAACTTGTCGTTGAGTGATTCTTATAAATTTTATATGCCCTCCTCCTTCATTCGAATGTTGTATTTTCGTTACTCCCTATGGTATCAGAATCCTGCCCACGTAAAAGTTACATTGGACAGCGACCCACGTTTGTGTTTTGTTTTGTTTTCTCTTTTTTTATTTTTCAGCTTTTTTTTTTTTTTTTTTCTACTTGCTCCTTACCTCTGTTATTCTCGCTACTATTAGGTCTTGGCCCTATTAGCTCCCTTCTCTCTCTCTCTCTCTTTTTTTTTTTTTTAATTTTGCCCTATTTTTTCTATATTTATATTAACATTATCCTAACAATTTTTTTATCACAAAAAAAAAAAAAAAAACTCAAACAGTGATAATTTTTAATAATTTTTTTTACACAGTTGATCACAATAATTATTAAATTTATGACTTAACGACTCATTTCTGCCCCAACCCTACGGTTTTTCAAGAAAGACATTGTCGGGAGGATGTGAACTTGGGTAAGTGTATGAAAATCGAGTAAAATAATCATAAAACTTTCATGTCGGGTGGTGGGTAGTTTTACTTTTGTTGAAATTATCGTCGAGGACATAAACGATATTAAATGGAATATCTCTATGCGCGTTGGCGTACTAATCAAAATATCCAGATGCATGCTTTTTTGGTAAGGACTTGGATCGTCTGAATAGCATTTCTTTACACGTTTTAAAACAGAAACTGAAGTGTGGTAGGTATGCCACGTTATGTATTCTCTCCCATATTGCGAGGGTTTCGGTGATGTTAGAATAACGTGAGCCGAATCCGAATCACACCCAGTTGTCTACATGTAATGTATTGTCCGCATAAAAGCACAGAAAAAAAATTATATATATAAAAAAAAAACACCATTTGGTATATTTGTTTGCCTTTTATAGATCGGAATATTGTGGAGCGAATAAGAATATTAACGTTGACTACTTTTGATTGATGTGGACAATTTTAATTTCTCAAAATGAAAATTTTAAAAGAAAAAAAAAATAAAACCTAATCTTATCTTCTTCCTTTTCGGTGTATTCATTAGTCGGGAAATTAAACAGTGTTATTTATTTAAGCGAACAAAGCCTTTTTATATTCGTCGATGTATATCGACATTGGGAATGGCGGCAGCACAATTGACCTAAATCACCTTTACGTGGTCCACTCGGTGGCCCGTTATCATCGCGAGTGGTTTTGGTCGACAAAACAGAGTAAAAATATTCTACTGGAAATAAAATGTTAGCTTTATTATAATTTTTATTTTTTATTTTTACTAAAAAAATAAAAATAAAAAAATCACACAAGTAATCCATTATTAAAAATATTTGTCCAAATTAGATTGAACCTAAAGCACGTGCTGGTAATCCATCATTGTCATACCCTGGATTGGATGAAGCGAGGGGCGTAGCTCTTTCTTATTTGGCTATGCACAGAGAATTTCCGGTTTACACAAACTAAATGTTTTTGTTTTAATTACCATTGCTGAGAAATAAAAAGAAACAACAAAATCTGTTTTCTTATACTATTTGTGGATTGGGAAATGATCAATCCATGTTGTCAAGCGGACTATCTTCTTAATTATAAAATTATTAAACATAATCAAATTAACATTTGAATTGATAGATGAACTGATAATTCAATTTTATTTTAATGATTTATTGCTCGTGTAGTTAATCAGCTCTTTACCTCGTGTTTGCGTACTAAAAATCTAAGCAATATGGACCTAAATATTATTCATGTGTAATATAAGAGCAACATAGTAGTTTAATCACTTTCTTTTTCTTCTTCTTCTTCTTTTTTTTTTTTTTTAAATACGAAAATTGAAATATATATATATATATATGAACCATAGATTTTTGGTTCACAACAGCTTGCACTCGGCCTCGCAAAGCATGTGAGATCATAAATGTCAAATGAATTCGCGTTTACTCTGTGACCCCTCTGATTAATGAGTTCCTCTTCTTGGAGACCTTGGGGAGCAAAGAATAAATACAGACGTATACTAATAACTGCCCATCGATCAATTTATACCAGCTCACGATCATCTCTTTGCCCTACAACTCCCACCACCATCCCCCCTTGAGAAAAATATATAAGGTCACAGCTGGTCTTGGTTGAACTTATAGATAAAATAATTAGAGTTTGACTAAGAAACTAAATTTACACATTAAATAAATATTAATTTATCATAATTTTTAATTAACAGTCAATTATATGTTAAAAAAATTGTCATTAATAGAAATAATAAATCAATTTTTTCTAAATAATTATAGATTGAATTATCTCTGACTTGTTAACTTTTATTATATTAATTGTTGAATTTATGTGTATTTAATAAGTTTTGTTTCAATTAGTCAACCTACCCCACATAGGATATATATTCTTATTTTCTTACCAAATAATTTTTATCAAGTATAGAAATTTATATCGCTGATTTTTTTTTTTTTTGTTTTGGCAAGAAGAAGGGACGCCAACAGTCGCTTTTTCCTGGGAGTGGGGCGGCCTGAACTGGCAGATTGTTGGACGCCACGGTGACCTCGGCGGGAACTTTTGACATCTGTGGGACCTCGGCTTCCTGTTAATGTCGCTTTCGGACAGTCAGATGCGCGAGGCTGTCTGTCGCATCGACCGTTCGACGGGGTCATCATCGACGTTGGCTACCCGGAGCTTTTTCACGTGGCCTATTTTCAAACCAACGACTTGCCCTTGCCAGGTTGAATGTACATGAAACTTTTATTTCATCGCGGTTTAATATTTCTTTTACTGACTTATTATATTTTAATTTATGACTGGAAATCTCTGGTCCTTAATAAATACCGATTTGATTGTGCTTTATAAAATTTAATATTACACATCCCGTCTTGAAAAATTATAGGCAATAATTGAATTCCTCTTCTTAGGAATATTTTGGGAAAAATTCAAAATTATTTTGAGATATATATTTTTTTTCAATGAAGAAAAAAACTAACATAAATATAATCATTTTTTTGGTCAGAAAAGTAAAAACAAAAATGTTAAAAATTTTGATTCTTGAAACCATAAAATAATTTATTAGTTTATCAAAAAAATTATATTATTTAATGAAAATAGAATCTATTGCTAAAAAAATTAGTTAGTACTAAAAAATTCAATACCACACCAAATACACATAAAGTACATAAGAATAATCGCTAAGCTGTAAGGGTATTCTTTTACTTTTTTTTTTTTTTTTTTCATTTTCTAGCAGACTGCAATAATAGAAATATAATTAGCAGTGTGATTTGCAAATGGCATCATATTTTAGACTGAAGGCTATATTTCGAATACGTATACTGTATACATTAGCTGGGATATATCAGTGTCAAATAACTTAACCCGTGAAGCCTTTTAGCATAATTTTATGCAGTTGAAAATCGAATTTTTCTTGTTTCAAAGATAAGAATTATGAGTTTCTTCCAAAGAAAAAAAAAAAAAAAAAACAAAGAAAGGAACTCAATTATGAGATTGTGAGAGCCAAATATTTGCAGACATCAATGTCACCGCCAATTATCCAACGGTACAACACAAAAGCCAACGAGAAAAATTGTAGGTTATCGAAGATGCTGGCTGGCTTTGAGCCAACTTACATTTATTTAATTATTCTTTTTTTTTTTTTCCAATATGGGGCTGAGTTCACTCTTTTTCTCTAAAAGAGATAGGGTGAAAAAATGAATAAAAATGGAAAGCGCATCACAAAATGAGTGCCACTATATCCCAAAAAAGTAATTTAAAAAAAAAAAGTTAATTTTTTTAAAATTTCAAAATAATGTATAATAATAATAGTAATAGTAATAGTAAATACAAATAGGAATAGCAAATTGTATATTAATATCAAAATTGAGAATAAAAGGGCGCCGACAAACGAAGCTCAAACTGATACGATTTCCCATCCTAACTAACAGTTTATAATGTGATGTGCTCATGGGAATGCATGCAATTGTGTCATAAAATTTTATTTATTTTTCCCGCAAGGATTTAATTCCATGTTGGATGTTATTATAATACACGTTCATGCATTATGTTACGGCTGCACCATGAGAGGAAAAATGACGAGTTCTTTGCATCTGTGTGGGCGAGTGTTTGTTTTGATTGCAATCTTCTTCGGTTAGACGACCAGCTTCCAGCTTGTTTGTTTATTCGTTTACCCACCAAAACACTCAATTATATATATGTATGTATGTATATAGAAGCGCATGCGTATCGCATTCATGATGATGGCATTGGGGAGGTCTACAATGGCAAGAACAGAATAATCAGAGTTCAAACAATACGTTGCAATAATTCAAAATGTCCTGGCTAATATTTAATTGATTAATTAATTTATGAGTTGTTATTGAAGGTCCTGTTCTTCTTTATCTTAAGAATTATCAATTTGATAAATTAATCATTTCTTTGGATTTTCTGGTAAGAAGACTGTAACCCCAAGATTAATTTGGTGCAAAAGACTATAAATCTATACGACGATTTAGTTTTTAAGAATCTGACCTCGACCTTTTTATTTTTTTTTATGATTATTTCAAGTGTATGGACACAGAAAAATGTACAAAATAAAAGAAGCGTGAATAAAAAATTATCAAAGCAGAATCAAATTGTGAGGTCTACAGATCGCATCAACTATTTTTAATGTTTTTGTGTTCTTGAGTCGTTTTGTATGTCTATTTTTTTCTCTGTAACCACAGCTAGAACAACAACAATTAGTTCACTTTCTCGAAGGGAAGGTTTAAAAAGAAAAAAAGAAGCTAAAATAAGAAAACTGGGGGTAATGACTCTGCATAGCATATAGAATGGTGCCCGATTGATAGTGTTACGTATTGAAAAAGTCATCTCCTCCTCTTGCTCGTACAAGACTACACTTGATAAAGCATACACACACACACACACACTCTCTGGGAATATTTTGCATGTCTCGCAATCAAATTGAGCACAGGTTCATCAGGTCAGAATCGCCCGTCACACCACTTTTCTGGGAATATTTTGCACGTCTCGTAAACAAATTGAGCACAGGTTCATCAGGTCAGAATCATCCGTCACACCACTTTTCTGGGAATATTTTGCACGTCTCGTAATCAAATTGAGCAGAGGTCATCAGATATGAAATGTGAAATGTTGCTGCTACCTTTATGCAGGTAGGAGTTGGGACAATTCGGGATTTAGTTTAAAGGTCACCCTCATCCCCTCATGCACGCCCCCTTTTATGTTCTAAATTTATGTAGTTCGATTCCAGGATGGGTGAATATTCCTCTGGCCTGGATGACCCGTTCCAAACTTTCACTTTTTCATGCAAGAGAAAGTTTCAATTCACTTGTCCGGTTATCATTCACACACAAAAAAAGGAAAAAAAAAAAAAAAAAAGAAGGAGCTCGAATCGCCCACCTTGGCGAATCTTTCATTTAATCCAGAAAAAGAAGTGAAATTGCAGGTGTGTTCACGAGTGTCACAACCATCTGATGGTCACCGAATCCATCCGTTGGAGGGTATATGCACCTTCTCACGTGATAGGGACTCATTAGTTTACAAGTAACCACAAGATGTGTAAGAGCAAATCCTTGGAAGTGGCCTTTGCTGTTAGATCTTATTGGTTCAATTTTGAAACAATATATAATTTGGAGAAATAATTACATGAACGCGTGCAATCATCTTATTCAATATGGTTCACGCAATCGTGTGATCTTTGGCAACAAATTGGAACCCATATGTTTTAACCCGTATTGTTTATACGTAGTTAGCACGTGTAGATGTGTATCGTTTAAACCAACAGATGTTTGATAAATGTTGTTCCTATCGTTGTGGATTGGTTAGCTCTTGAGAATAATGTCGGGAATACATAGAGTTTAATTTAAAAAAAACAAAAAGAAAAATCATGAAATGACATGACTGCCGAAAGCGCAACTGATTGCGAAAAGGACCAAAACAAAAGAGCGCGAAAATATATTCAAGGAAGAATGACGCGAGCAATGAGCAGAAAAGCCATTTCCTTCGTTTGCTTTGATCGAGAGGGCAAAAGAAAAACAAAATCAATACAGCTTCATTCCTCTTTGTCTTGAAAAAAAAATCACACGCACACAAAAAGGGAAATTGTCATCTTTGTTTATAAATCTCGTCTTCCCCTCCCTTCCATATACATGCATGTTGACAAAAACAGTGATCAATTGACAAAATAATAGAAAAAAGATTAAAAAAAAAAAAAAAAACAGAGAGAGACTCCCCCGTATATGCTATGAAGAAAATGGCATGCAAAAATTTCAAGAACAGAAACGTGACATGATGGGAGAGAGCGAACTGATCAGGAAAGCATGAGATGACATTAAAAAAAAAAAAAGCCGCCTCGTTAAGACAACTGATGTTTCGCCGCTGAAGTAAAGTCTGCTGAGATTCATTGGGAAGTCGTGATATTTGAGACAGAAAAAGGAAAAACAATCACCAATCAATCACAGAACAAAAATCCGATGTACTGACGTTTTGGTTACACTGTCGATTTGGCAGGTTTTAGCTCGGATAGATGGTTGATATTGAACGGTCATGCTTGATTGGATCCGATGGATCATGGTGATATGGGAATATTGACATATGGTCGGTCACCCATCCATCTAATCTATGCCCTGGGCATGGAAACAGAAAATGGGAGGTGGGGTGGTAGCCAGCAGCCGCTGGTGTGTACATCTTCCTTGTCATGACCCATGTGCCCAATCATTAATCACAACGGTAAAATTGAGTAAATTTTTAATTTAAAATTTAAAATTGGATATTAATTCTTTTAAATTAAAAAAGAAAAGAAAAGAAAAGAAGGCCCCCGATTTAGTCATCCCCACCATCCCCGAGAGAGAGAGATTTGACGGGCGTGAATTAAGGAATAGGAAGAGAGCTATCTGCCACGCGTGAACTGGCAATATACTGCAGGCGGATCAAAAGAAAATCGTAGGTAATTAGGTATGACTCTCGAGATCTCTTAAAAATTTGCTAGATATCACATTTATGACAAAGCAGAAGAGATTCTATTTCTTCAGTTCTCTCTTCTCGGACATGCGAAAACGGGGCCAAATAGAATTTCTCCTCTTTGCTGCAGCAGCCGCTACAACGATCACTTTCGGGCCCTTGGCTCCTGCAAAACTGAAAGCTAAGTCTATATCTATATATGGGGTAGCGTCGATTGCTTAATCGCAGGCACAACATTAGGCCAAACAATTACGAGGAGTTGCTGTTTGACCTAAAGATTCTGAGTTTAGAGAAATCGGATGCAGACCAATGAATCTTCATTATTACCCGCATTTCAATTCAGTTACATGGAAGCCAATTGCTCAAACCAAGCAAGATAAATGAATCTTCATTATTACCCGCATTTCAACTCAGTTACATGGATGCCAATTGCTCAAACCAGGCAAGATAGACGTCGCCTATACTTAAAGAATCAATAAGAATTGAGTAGCCGATACAGACAAGACAATGGAAATCATCAGTCCAAGAGTTGATCAGCAGGGATTTGGCCAAATATATTAGGACATGAATCCCAACTTCCGTGTTCCCTGGCTTCCCAATACCCGCCAATATGACGGTATGTATCACTTTCTTTATCCTTCGCAAACCACCGGGGTTTCCAGCCACTCTCTTGCATCTTTCGGGCCTGATTTCAATTGAAATGCATGTCAACTACATCATGACAATAAGCGCTGAAAAAGCACCTCACCAGCGTCGAAAGATATAAATCATTGGGCCAACCATATGTCTATTGAAAGCTAAGTGGAACCTTATGGAATTTGACCATATGGAAAAATGCAGTATGATAATTACCTGCCGTTGTCGCTGCTCCAGTCGTAATTTCTCTGCATTTGCCTTCTCAAATTTTCCATCTTGTAAGTATCTTTGATCGGGTCTTAGTCTTGAATCTGTGGGTGGCAGTTTTTCCTGTGTTACAAGAATGACATCAGAAATCAGTATCTCAATGTTGACCCCTTTTTTTCACCCCTTACACATGCTGTCAACAATATAAGCCCTACGCATCATTTTGTGTTCAAACATCAAAGTATCAGAAATTCCTATAAATTGTCATGGCTGCTTATGGCCTCCAGTGTACAAAAAAATGAACTATTAATTTTGCAACCCACATAGCAATTAATAAAACCAATCAAGCAACAAGACATATCAAGCTACAAAAACTGCAGTTAGTATCAGATCACTCACCTCAAGTCCAGGAGTGAGCTCATTCAGTGTTATGGCAAAACGGTTCAAGTTATATCTAGTGGGAAATTTGGAAGGCTTGCTTCGCTTCCACAGAGTGCGGGCTTCTTTGAAAGACTCAAATTCTTTTCCCTTTCCAGAACAGTCACCGCTAACATAATGCATGCTCTCGTCCCATTTTCCAAATAGAGTCGCAACTGTTCTACCATTCCTATCCTGGACTATTCCTTGTACCTGATAGACACAGAGAGTGAATATCATGAAAGCCAAAACATTAAAAAAAATAAAAACAGACAAGCACACAGAAATGATTTGAATACAAATTAGTGGAACCTGATATACAAATTACTTTCTTCATTGACAGTAAGAGGAAAGAAGTATAGACTTTTCCCTATGAGATAATGGAAACAAAACTTGAAATTTCAATTAGGGCATGCCAGTTCATGCGTCCCAAGAAAACCAGCAGGAAATGCCAGCCAAGACAATAGTCACAACAATAACAGAAATAATCACTTGGGATGGGAACATGCTTAAATGCAAAGATATGATACAATCTTTTGCACCTTCTTTTGCTTCATTTATTGTAGGTTAATACAATAAATGGTAGCACGAAAATCTTAAACATATATTGCAGTTTCCATAGCCATGGTAATCTGATTGGAACATGAGACAACAATCCTTTGAGAAAGATAGACAGAGAGAACCTGGTGAGGGTTTCGATCGATGATTGATTGCTCCTTAAATTTCAGTTTGCATGAATAGTCTCGATTTCCAATTACACGCATTGTACCATAGTGATCACAGTACAGCTTCCCCAATATGAGATTGTATATTGATGTTGTAACCTGTCATGAAAACTCAACTTTCAAAACTGAACTATCAAATATATGTTTGAACAAGTGTTTTAGTCATACCTTGCTCCACTGAAAAACCTCTCCATCATCGAATTCCAAAGTCAAAACACCAACAGGATCAAGCTGGATAGATCGGCCCCAGAATTTACTTTTCAGATTGCTATCACCCCAAAATTTCCATCCTGTACCCTCACAGTGACATGCAACAATCATTGGATGATGGCTGACCTGACAAAAAATAAGCTGTTTGGTGCTTGGAATGACAAAATTAAAAATAGGAGTCAAAATAATAAAAATGCTATGCTTGTGATGAAGAAATGGGCACATAACAATGACAGTAATTTTTACTATAATAATAAAAAGAAGAAAAAGTCTCTCACTTAAGACCCGATAGATGCCATAACACACTAGCAAGGGTTTTCCCTCTACCTTCAGAATGCCACTTTATTTAGAGCAAGTTACCCACCCAAGGCAACTCCAAATATTATACATGAAATTATCTTTTCCATTTCTCAGTCCTTTTATTGTTCACCCAAGGCAATTCATGATAATTAGAAAAAATTGCAATTCACAACCAAGTAAAAAAGTGGTTAGCAAACCTTCTCTGAGATAAACCGGAGGCCTTTATCTGGATAGTCAGCCTCGTATGTTTCCCCTAATAATGGATTAAATGGCTTGCAATTTCTTCCTTCTGTTGAAGCATAACCAGAGACAGCAAAAGCAGCAACATTGAGGATCCTCATGAGGCTATTACCCTGAAACAGAAAGTAACTAAGTGCTGTGAAGATTTACCTCGTTACCTCACCCCAACCCCACAAAAGAAAAATGAAGAAAGGAAGAAGTAAAAAAGAAAAGGTGGTCATGCCTATCTTGACAAAAATAATGAGGCCTATCCGAGCACCATCACTCTCCCACTTTCAAAGGCAGACATGGGAAGACAGATGGCCTTATAAGAACAATATCTATGTGAGTAGCAACCTTCA
This sequence comes from Rhizophora apiculata, assembly GCA_037832385.1. NCBI lineage: Eukaryota > Viridiplantae > Streptophyta > Magnoliopsida > Malpighiales > Rhizophoraceae > Rhizophora > Rhizophora apiculata. The sequence goes on from CM075432.1 coordinate 5,161,960, forward strand.
TATGCAGAGAATACAAAGAAAACCCAACAAGGAGGCCATCCTCTCAAATTTGATAACAGAAACATTGGCTGTGCAACAATAAGATGATAAGCACATGGACATTGTTCTCACTGATTTCATACAAAGGGGGAAAAAAAAAATACAAATTTGAACCAAATTAACCCCATGCTTATTTTTCAACTGATAAAAAACTGTAATGCAGGAATCATTCAGATCACCAATACTACAAATTTGAAGTCCCCTGGTTCAACTAATTATGAAGATTTAGAATATTGAACCTAAGCTAGAAAAGACATTTGAATTTTCTGCAAGGAAAATGATTTGGTGCAAACATTGATACAGCATTAAGGTAAAAGATTAATTGCAATAGAAACAATAATAAGATGATGCACTGAAAAAATATACAAAAACATAAGAAATACAGCACTAATGGTTATGAGAAGATCCATCAATGAGATCTTTTTTTAAGGAAGAAGGGGAAACAAAAATCATAAAGCTTCCATAAATAGACTTACATGTCTTCCCCATTCATATGCCCTGTCAATGAGATACGAGTACTCCAAATCCTCAAAACACTTTTGCAGAGATGAGAGAGGCTCATTGAAGTAAACAGGAAGGCAAACTTTAGTAAGGTCCTTTCCAATGTTATCCTTTATCATGGACCACAGACTGACCCCTTTTTCCTTTTCAACTGGATCAGGCAATTTCTTCCGCCGCTTAATATAAGGATAGTTTGCCCCAACAGATTTAATGGAAGGGTCAATTTCATCTTCTAATTCAGGTGCACGAAGATCTTCATCATCTGAGGAGAATGATGATGTTCTAAAATCAGACCCATTACTTCTGAGAGAACCTGAGGACAAAAAGTCACGAGTATCAAAGAAAGCATGTTCTTCATCATCAGTTTCTTCCTCAGCAGCATCAACTCTCTCATTATCATCGTCAGATTCACTGGCACTTGCTTCTGGAATAAAAGATAAATAAATGCAGATATTAAACAGATAATACAGTGCAGCCAAAAGATTTAGACAAGACAATAATTACAAAAAATTTCTCTCAGCACCAAATGTATTTAAAAACAAAACTCAACCACAAATACAAAGAAATATCTCCACAATTCACAATGTCTCCAAGTACAAACATGAAAGTAGACATGTACATTTAAGTGAGGAAAAACAGTTTGATTTCAAAAGGAAGGCTATAAACAAGCCTATTGCATTGGATGGAAAAGGAAAAACAGGGAGTTGATCTATTTTGGGTGAAGTCATTCGTAACACCGGTCACTGAGTTCTTAATTTGAGCATGGCAACAAGTCTAGCACATTACACATTCCCAGATACTGCTGTATTATAGCATCTGCCAAACAGATATAGCCTGACAATAAACAGATAGCAAATAAATTCCAATAACAGGATATGGTTTGAAAAGAAACTTAGACCAACACTCAATATATTTAGCAATATTGTCACAATTAATTAAGCAGGAAATTGATTTCAGGTAGTAAATATGGTACATCATAGCATCATAGGCACTAAGTTCATGAAGACCACAAGCAACATAAATAATTCAGAAATGCCAAGCCCTATTAAACATCATAATCTGAAAGCACTTTGTTGTATTACAGACATACTGAGAAGCCAAAGCCAGAACAAATCAACATTAGCAGTCAAGTTTTCATTGAAAACTTACCACTGAGCTTGTCTGGTCGTGAAGTAGAAGAAACTCCTTGATCATTCAACTGTCTCTGGCTCTCGTCAACGACCGTATTCTCTAGGTCAACCTTTTCTGTCTGTATAACACAACACATAAAGCAACTGCTTAGCAGGACACGTAAAAGAAATAGCCTTCTGCCAGAAATATGAAGGCAATTAAATAACACCTGCCTTCAGAAATACATGTGGTACACTTCACAAAATAATTTGTTCATTAAAATGAACTCATAAAGACCAAGTAGAATATGTTCCAGTAAATTACACACCCCATTTCACACCCAGGTGAAAGAATGATCTATGAATAATGAAGAAATGGTCTAAATGCCAGGCTTTCTCTCCCACATCTAACTAACAGGCTGTATTTAAGCATTCACATGATACCCATGCTAGTAAATGTGACGTAAAAGGGTATTTCACAATAAAGATTCATAAATAAACTGTGAGTATGACACATTTCCAAACCCAAGAAGTTCCCTCAAATCTAAGTAAGTCTTTAAAACTTCAATAATAACAGGAATCCTTTTATCATCTAGTTCACCAGTCTTGAAAGTACCATTTTAGACTACAAGAAGAAAAATGCTGGTTATTGTAGGTTTGGCCAAAAAAGCAAGGTGGTGCAGCAAGCCCTTTTTGTCAAAACTTATTTGAATAACCTTTCTAGCACCTTAGAAAGGTGATATCATAAAATTTATGCATGCTAAAACAAGATAACGTGTCATTTTCCTAAAATTTTAAAGAGCTACAAAATTTACAAAAAATGAACAACTGCTAATACATTAGTGTGCAATGAGACCAACCTGTTGAAGCACATAATGCAGAATCTACAATCTAGAATGCCAAAAGTATAAAGTGATGAGAAGGCCCATTATCAAGCAGAGAGACCCATAAAACTACTTCTCAAAATGCCACAAATGGGTAAACACTCCCACAAAAGAAAGCATAAAAAAGGAAATTTACAATTGCCATGAGTAAAAAAGAGCAGAAGGTGAGCCTTGGCACATGGGTAAGGGTTGCTACATTGCAACCAGAAGTCATGGGCTTGAGTAAATAAAACTAATCCTAAAATCAAAAGGCAAGAAATAAAGCTTTTGAAGTCAACATTCTCCACACATCAGCTTTTCCAGCAACTTTTCATAACAGTGGAACTGCCAGCTCCTTAAAACCAATGATTGATCATTACAGCTGCCACTGTGCTTCAGATAAAATGTTCAACAAAAAATTATGTTATTTTCAATTTTTCCATCAAAGGACCAGACCTTTAAGCATCCAGAGCAGTTTACAATTTTCAGACATATCTACATGGCCTAAATACGTTTTGATTGCTGCAAAACTCAACAAGGCCATCCAAATGCATATTTAAAATAATTTCAATGCTAAACATCCAAGCATGGATGGGCATTTAACCAATGCTACATTCAGCCTTTGAAAACACATCAACTAAGTCCTAGAAATTACCAGAAGGAGTCTATGATAAGTTTCAAAGCCATTCCATACTTCATTATAATGATGCATCAAACATTTCGTGGTGCCTAAAAGAGATCCTCTGGAATCAAAACAGCAAAAAGAACCCCAGGAAGAATTAAAAAGGGATTATTTTGTCCTGTAATCATACATGTATATTGTATTCAAGTAAAGAAATCAAACAGAAAATTCATAAGTGCATAAGCATATTCAAGGCCTCCATCAATTAGCACCAATCAAGTTTAAATGAAATATGAATAGAACCAACAATTTTATTATATTCAAAAAGAATACATAACCATGGGAAATTGACCCCTTATTGAACTTGTGTACAAAAAAAATCATGAACCAAAACAAAAAGAAACCAATCAAGCAAAAACACCTCCACCTTCTACAATTAATTTACTTCTGTCATCTAAGAAAAAAAAATCACATGGGAATCACACAGAGCAATGTAGGGAAACTGTAGAAGCATAGATGTAGAGGAACTTTGAATTCAAATGGCATGTTCTTCCCTACTTTTACTACATGTACCTCCAACTGCCGCAGTGTATCAATAAGAAGCCATTGTTTTTGCTTGAGCAGCACAATCTGGCTCTGAAGGGATGCAAATTCATTCCTCATGATCTGCTCACAGTCCTGGATGGCAGCTTCCCTCAATCCCTCTTCTTGAAGCCGCTGCCTCAGCTTCTCTGTTGAGACTGCCAAAATGTCTAAAGGAGCCATCAGTTCACTGTTTGACATACGAGGGAACATGTCCTTCACAGCCTGCAATGCCTCCATCCAAACCATACAATCCTCAGGTGTCTCTGCCTTTAGATGGAGCCTCTTTGTGCCAGTGAAAATTGAAAATTTCTTGTCATCTGATCTGCTCTCACGGATGGATGATACCTGAAAACATCAGTTTATCAGTTCTTCTAACTCTCAGCATCACTTTCCTTAAACTATCCCACATGATTAAACAAAAATGAAATATATGCAAAGGGAAAATATATAAATGAAAATATTGAGATCAAGCACGACAAGTATTGCAGAGTATTAATGGTCAATGGAAACACAAGATATTGTTCTCAGCAATGAGAGGCCCTCAAAAGGATCTCATTGAACAAATTTTAAATGTATCAGTCAGTCACTGAGTTAACTCTTAAAACATCCATATAATCTCAATGTTTTATTCAATAGAAACACAAAATGTGATAACAAGAAAAACTGATCCAACAACATAAGACTGGTGGAAGATGGGCAAATGACAACATAAGTCAACTTTCTAATATAGAATGAAGAAGGAAGGGGATTAGGATCAAGAGGCTGATATCATGTAGTTTGAAAAGATGACCCATTGCATTCGTTTAATATCCATGGACACCTTTATGGAGTCCAATGGAAATGGCCCACCAATAAAAGAGACATAGTGTTTGGGTCAAAAGAAACAAGATGTTATCAAAAGCAGAAAAAGAGTGCTATAAAAATCTTTCTAAGTGCAAAGATGGCAAAGCTTACGAGAGGTAAAAATTAGCTAAGAGGGCAACAAAGAACCTAGAGGTGGTGAATAGAGTGAACTTATTTGGTAATTTGAACAACTTAGAACCAAAGAAGCAGAGATGCATATTTATAAATAAGCCTGAATCAGAGATTGAAAGAGTCAAACAACAATTAGATTGTACATATCCAAAATGAGTGTGGCAGAAATGAAGATTCTTAAATGGATTAATGGTCCCTCTTGAAGAACTGAACCTGAAATGAAGATACTCATGGCAACTTAGAAGTAGCTCTGATTGCAGGTAAGTTGATGGAGTGAGGTGTATTAGTTCATATATTAGGCCTAACAAATCCTCCAATTAAGAGAAGAACCAAATCCAGTTGAATAGAGAGAAAAAAGAGGATGCAAACTAAGTTGACTTGAAAATGTTTAATTAGAAATAATTTAATTTAAAACAATTATCGAACCCCATAATAGTACAGACGAGAAAAGGTTCATATCCAATTGAAGACTTTTTTGTTGTTGTAGTAGTAGTAATTTGATAAGTGAATCAGATTGCATGATCTTCTCTAAGTGTCTGTCTGGTGATTACTGTTACTGTTTGTAATTGCATTCTTGACTTTCGTTAATGATGAATTTAAAATTTGTGGTACTGTTTAGTTGAACTGACATTACTTATCGCTGTTACATAATCAAATGATTGATTACTGGTTTTGATTGAAATGCGCAATAAAAATGAATCAGTGAGTTGAGCCAAAAAGTGAAAAAGGTATCCACCACTCCCTGGACTACCATTCATAGTTGAACAAGTAAGTTCTAAATGCTAAACCAAGCCTACAAGAAAGTTTTGCCGTTTACAAAAGAAAAGGCAGAAAACACCACAAAAAAGACTAGAAAAAAAAATCGGAAGGAAATTCACAAGTAACAAATCAAGCGGAGAAAAATTGAGAAGGAAAAATAAAAGAGGCAAATCAATTGGTCTAGACAGATAAGTCAAGGCAAATGGATCAAGAGAAGTAAAAAGACCTTGAGATGGATTTCGCCGACTGGCTTGCGTCTGGGCTGGGAGTTACCATTCTTAGGCCTGGAGATCCTTCTCATAGACTCCTCGCCGATGACTTTGGATCCCTTCTCGGTCTCGTGGCTAACAAAGATCTTATCAGGTCCATGAATCTTATAATACGACAACACGCCGTCCTGCAAAACGAACCACCTCGGCCTCCATCCTTTGCCGTAATTCACCCACTTGTATAGAATCCCGGAGATTCCATTCCCTACTATGTCGTTTAACTTCACGTCGACTTGCGGCTCTCGCCGGGAACCCGTATTAGCCGCCGCCAAAACAACACGCTGACTCAATCTGTTGTTGTTGTTGTTGTTAATGATGTTGTTGTCGTTACTGCAATCGATGCCGCCGTTGCTGCTCGCGGTGTGGCTGTGGTGGCTGTGGTTGTTCAGGAGATGAATGTGGTCTTGTGATAAGGAGGCGGCTGATCGCGCATTCGGGTCGGATCTGGATGCGATTGCCATCGGAATTTCAGTCAAGGGCTTGGCAGGGGAGTGATCGGATACGGTTGAGATGCAACAAAATGGATGCATGGAGAGAAATCAAAGAACACAGGCAAACTCCAGAGAGAAGACGCCGAAACGACGTCGTATAACAACGGCGGCGGCGAAAAGAATTTTCATGCCATTCAATTTCTCTTCTGATGCGCTTTCTTTTATTTTATTTTTATTTTTCGTTTGTTCGTGTGATCGACTGAGAGAGAGGCGTGCGTCAGTGAAACACAAAAAAGAAGAGAGAGAAAGAGAGAGAAACGGAGAGAAATCAAATTAGCGAGAAGGTCGGAGAGGGAGCAAGAGAAAGAAGGAAACGGTAGCAAAATGCGTAAATTTCAACCAAAAAAATCAAAATAATTACAACAATGCGGGACAGGAAGTTCAAAATATGGAGAGGTTGGTTTGAGTTAATGACTCTCTCTCTCTCTCTCTCTTCCACATTCCCCCTGCGCTTTTATGCGGAATCACGCCGAGCTCGCAGCATTAGATAATTGTTTATGCGTAGTGGATGCAGATCTCGACACGTGGAATGACGCTGGACTGGTTCAAAATCAGGCTTTTAACGAGTTAATGATTCCACTGTTCAAGTCAAGAGCACTATTATATCATAACTGAAAATAAAATTTTTTTCAACAATTTTAATTATTTATTTTTTAAAAAAATTAAAAAACTGATTAATTCCTTTAACTTTTTATTTTTGTTATTTTTTAAGAGTAAATTAAATATATTTTTTAAAGAGAATAAAAATAGCCTAATTATTTATTTTTTTAGGTATATCTTAAATTTCAAATCACTCCTCAAAATAATTTTGATGACCAAGAAAGGATTTTTTTAAGATAAATTCTGAGTTGTTATTGATACATATTTAGAGACTCAGAAATTTCAATCAACTACCCCTTTAAGGTTAATTAAAATTTTGATATATGATAAGGTTTTGTCCATTTTTGGTTAACTTTAACTTCAATTTTGAGTTGTGCAGGGAGGGACACAATTTCTGGACTCTGTCTTTCCCTGACATGAAATATTTATTATAAATACTAATAACCAAAATCGGAATATTCCACTTATGTGTAAAGTTCCTCACATTCCTCTTTTTTCAACCATTGTGGTTTAAGATATGGATGGGTTGTTATCAATAGCATTAAAACGTGGATTGTAGACCACGACAATGAATGACAAAAGAGAGAACCTTTCAAAGGAAATTTTTTTGCGACCTCAATAGTCATTACGATCTTAGCTTATATAGATGAGTAAAGAGCAAAAAAATTATAGATCGGAGGATAGCAAAAAAATTATAAATTAGTTGATCAATCATATTTTATATTTTATAATTTTTATACTTATATTTCGTTTTTTTTTTTTTCATAACTAACATAAATATATGAGATATCAGTGCATGCAATTATTATTATTATTATAAAAACAAAATTATACTTATTTATTTGATATTTTAAAATAAATTAATAACTTTATCATAATATATATTGTGAATATTATAAATAAAATAATTTAGATTCAATTAAAGATTTGATTATTAATTATTTTAATTTGATTGTTGATATTATATTTTGTAATTTAAGTATTTTGAGTTAAATTTTATTTTTTTATATTTTTATGAACAAATTTCATTGAGAATATTAAAATTTACGTAATTGCACAATAAATCACTGTACCGAATATTTAATTGGTTGACAGGTAAACTAAATACGCTAGAAGTCGGCTATAAAATTATTATTTGTTTACGAACTTTTCGTGACTTAGATACGTTTGAAACTTGATTACAGAATCCAACTGACGGCGGGGTTAGCATCTTTTGGGAAACAAGGTTTAATGTCATCTATCAATCTTACATCCAAATTTATTTATACATTAACTTTTGTTTAAATATATTGTCCCAAATTAGTAACGTAACACCACCATTACTGATTGTATTGAATATAATCTACTTATAATTTACTATTACTATTTATTTATTTTTTTAAAGTTCATCGGACTAAAATTTAATTTTTGACGAAAATTCCAATAGTTTTAACAGAGACATATGGGGACAAGTGACTGCTTCTTGGTTGGTATTTGCTTTTCCCCCTGGCTGGCATCGAGACAAGTGACTGCTTCGTCATAAACTTCCGAAATGTTCGTGGAACGCGACTTGGATACCGGGGAGTCACTTTTCCGTGGGGCCCACGCGGCAAAATAATACAACTGTCAACGTGGTTCCGACAGATTGGATCGGGGAGTTTTCAACCTGAGTTAGTCAAACATCTCCAGTAACGCCTTACGTGCGACCTGTCGGTACGTTGTTACCACAAGAGTAACGCCTCTGTAGCTTTGACTTGATCACGAATCAAATTTCGCTCTCCACCCGCATTTTCCCCAAGTTAAATGCATCTTTAACCTTAATCTCAATCCAAATTTATTTCGTCATTAAAATAATAATAATAATAATAATAATAATCGAATTGTTTTTTCTTTTAATTTTTATTTATTGGGATGTCAATGGTAACGGGGTTGATATTGACAAGGCCAGTAGGATAGAGCGAAATTGTGTATACAGGACAGCCAGACCGACGCACGACAAGATAAAAAGAAAAGGAGAGCAAGAATCATGTGCACCCATTGAAGTAGAGGAAGAGTTTGCATATATGGATAAAATTTGAATTGGTCCCCCCAACAACTCTGCTGGCAATGTGGTTATTAACCGAATGCCTTTTTTTTTTTTTTTTTTTTATAACTCGATCTTATCCGTTCTTTACCTATCTAGATTACTTTTGAATCAGTTCATCTCCATTCGCACCCTCCTCCCTTTTCCTTTATGGTAAAGGATTCATTGGCAATGGAGGCGACATTTTTTCCGGAGTTTAATATATAATCCGGTAAGTTTCAACAAACAACATTATTATTAAGGAAATATATTTGCGTAGTTAAAAACTTAAAATTTTACTTTTAACGTTTTGAATTTTAATTTTGAGAAAATTCTTTAAATAAAAAAAAATATATATCATCAAACAATTATGAATTTAACCTTTTTCACTTTTAATTAAAACGTGGGATTAATATATAATTCATCTTTGCAAAAACTAACTAAAAAAAAAACATGAATAATGTTGTGATTGTGGGATTCCAATTCCGTAACAACTAGAAAAAAACCAGTTGATACATCACGCTTGACAGTCTACGTAAAATGCCAAGGAAAATGAATTCAACGTGACAATATTATGAGAAGTGCAATTTTGGTTTGAATGCCCATAATGGTGCAAATAATAGATGCGCTGCGCGGCCCCACATGAACTGGGAGGAGCAGAACGCTACATAACAGTAAAAGCAATGTTTTCCTTAGGTGTGGGTAAAAGACCCAATACACGTCAGGGCAGCGAGCTAGAAGAAAAAAATCTAATCTTAATAATAAAAAAAAATAAAATTACAAATGAACTACAAAAATCTCACTTGTCATTACACATAAAATGCGCTCGCAGGATTTTCTAATGACACAGAAGAATAGTACTTAGTCAAGTACTTAAAAAGCCCAAACATTCATTTTGAAAGCTCTGGCTTCTTATATCGGAAGAAAGGTGTTATGTAGCTTAAACCTCCCAATGAACTAAGGTTAAACAAAAAAAAAAAAAACAGAGAGAGAAAGAAAAAAACTAGATAGTAATATTTTAAAAAATAATATAAAAGTAACCCAAAAAAAAAGTGAAATAAACAATAATATAAATAAATGAATTTAAATTTTATTTTTTATTTTTTTTTTGTATTTATCATATTCTTCAATGCTGAGAAGAGAATGTCATCAACATCCCCTTGCTCGTACCAACGGGAAAAACCAAAACTTACTCTCTCTCACTCGTCATCTTTTGCAGCCTTTCGACAATAGCCAACCTCAATCCAATTCTACAGCGTGATGGAGACAACTCTTAAGTTTGACCACTATACTGGATTTAGGCTAATGCAATGATACATTAAGTTAGCCTTTTGTCCTATTTGCTTGGTTGGTGCGGTGGGGTTGGGGGGGGGGGGGAATGGGTGCGGTTGTGGGTCCTTTTCTTTTTCTTTTTCTTCACAAAAAGAAACACAGCTCCACGTCTGCTGCACCGACGCCAAAAATGCACAGATTGGAGAAAGGGAGCCCAACACCCAGTGTCACTGGACGTACCAGTGTCTGAACATCCATCGCTTTGGAAAGGAGCAGGTACGCAAATTCTGTATTTATTTATCCTTTCAACGTCTGATTTCACAAATCGACTTTATTTGATTTAACCAATTACATAAAATATTGACCGAATTTATGTAGTGAGTACACTGGAAGCCACCTATCATGTTGATATTTTATATGCTTCACTTCCATAATAAAATGAAAAGGATATAAGCTCTACATTTTGAGAGAGAAACGTTGTGGAGTTACCACTCAAGAGTGAAGACTAAGGCAACGGGAACCCGTACGAACGCTATTGGGGCAACGCCTAGCCTATTATAGGGTCGATAGGCCTTGCCAAACCCATCATCAGTGCCTATTCTGGCGATACCATCAATCATATGTGGATACCATTTTTCACCGAGCTGGCAAAGAAAAAACCAAGTTTCACTTGTACGATGGATTACCATGAAGATCTTGAGCCGGCGTGTGGAAAGGGACAATTGAAAAAAATGCAATTTCATTATCGAACTGTCCAAAAATGTCATACGAATATCGTAAAGAAAATCTGACCGAATAATATATCGACAGAATAATTTTTGTAAATTCTACCAGTATCTCGTTTACACAAAGCCTGAAAAAGCTGAACCAACAGCACGTTCCAGCATGGCATTTTCCTCCAGCTCCAGGGAGAGAGTGCCAAGGAATCTTCTTTATTCAAATTTCCTTCCGCTAAGTCCTTTGAAGAAGTAAAAGCTACAGGCATCCCGGAAACGAACACCAAATGCAAAAATGAATCATAGGTAATAATAGCGTCATCCGAAAATTAATTGTTGATCAATAAAGCTAAACGGCTCAAGGGGGAACGTAACAACCATCGAACTTTCACCAAGTAAAAAGAACAGAAAAATCATGTCAAAGACATGTGTCGCATACTAATGATATTTTATGAACTTCAATTTAAATAGTTTTGCAGTTTCTTATCCAGTCGCATGAACATATTTCCGGCGCACCCACCGTTTTGGCTCCTTTGCTCTATGTAAAGTAAGGATGGGTAATTTTTGAATATACCCAGCTTTGATCCTCACACGGTTGACATGCTTAGCCGAGAACCTCTTTGCTCACGACACTCTTTCCAAATCCCATGCATGTTATTGATGCCTGCTGTGCAACGTCGCATTTCCCATCGAAAGGAAGATAACTACGACAAAACCGCCTTTAAAATGCCTACCATCCCATTTCACGACATGGGCTAACATTCGGGCTTATTTTCGTATTGTGATCTTCAAAGTCAGTGTACTAATGCAAGTATTCTTCAACACAGCGATCACAGAAAAACAGAATTTCTTTTGGTAGCAGTTGGTTTGATGGAGGGCACATGTAAAGTAAAGTGCATCATACACCTGAGGTAGATATTCCATTATACATGATATGTGACATGCCAATTCATTGACCTGCCAAGGCCTCTGAACTTTCCATACTGCTCAAAGACATAGTAACACCTTGATGAAAATAATCTTACAGATCAATTGTTCATATCACATAAACAAATCCTAATTTATACAGCTAAATTTGTTTCTACTCTCTCAATGATGTCAAACATCCCTGAAGATGAAAACAAAGTTTAGTCATTTGAGATATTAACTCGTAGCTTTGATCGCATGATGTTAGAGGTAACGCTGGTTCCCTCAGTAGTTGTAGGAGCTGACTGCAGACCTTAGAAGCTTCTTTGTTACCAGCACAAGATTCAGCAACAAGTTGAAGCAGCTTACAGCTTTGGTCTTGAGACAATGATGGTTGGTGTTGTAATGGGGGCACTAGAAAAGGGTGTTGAAGTAGTTGAGGAATTCTCCATCTTTCATTACGGTCCCAGGAAAGACATTTTTGCATAAGATCTAAAAGCCACGGATTTGACACTGGTTCATAAATTATTTCATGGCTTGGGTCTGTTATAACCTTGAACTTGGCCCAGAAAGTCTTGTACTCTGAAAAGGGGGTTCTTCCATATACCATTTGGTAAAGTATGCAGCCAAGAGACCAAATATCAGATGGCCGACCACACTTAATGGTATTTCCATTTGCATCTCTCTCATTGCACATGAATGCCTCAGGAGACATGTAGCTTAGTGTACCCACCTGCAATGGTAGCAAATAAACCACAAAGCAAAGGTGATATACCTCCGTATGGATCTACAATTCTACATCCTGCTGCTATTGTACTTTTAGATAGATTAATAGTTGTAAGAAGTACAATGGTATAAGCGACAAGCACCTGTGAATCCCTTTGGATGTTGGTTGTATCACTCATTATGGCTTTGGCAATCCCAAAATCAATCAATTTTAGAGAACCCTTGACGAGAAGAAAATTTGCTGGCTTCAGATCAGAGTGCACTATACGCTCCTCATGTATGGTGTTGACAGCTTGAAGTATTTGCTGCAAGATATTATAAGCAATAGTTTCAATATTCCAATCTATTGACCCAAAACAGGATTGATTACTATCTCTAAAGACTACTAGTATTCCATTGTTTCAAGTCATTTGAATTTAGAACTGTAATACAGAGTCAATATCATGACCAACAATTGAAGATCTAAGAATGTATTTAACCACAACAACACTGCACCGTTAGAATATATCATAAAGCTAGAAAAATAAAAAAATCACCAAAGGCTTCATCATTCCATATCAAAATGAAGCATGGTGAAGTGATAATATTCATATGATAGGGCCAAAGGCCACATTTGTTAGAATCAGAGAACATTATTATGCTCCCTGGGAATAGAGAATGACAGTCTCTGCATTTCAAGGTGATTTGTTCAAACTATGATACCAGCAGAGATGTTTGGCAACTAATTCTACTTGTCAAGAGTTAGACCACCTGTAAGTAATAGGTAAACAATAAATGAGAGGGAGAAAACTATTAGGAACATTATCATAAATGCAGTTAACAACTAAGATACAAGGGGAGGTATAGCCTGAGGACCTGCCAGTAAAATCTAAGCCAATTCTCATCTATGGTCTGATTGGAGCAATCCATTTCTTTCCATTTCTGGGAGAGCATGTGAGCCAAATCAATTTCGCCGTATTCAAGCACCATATATATATAGCCATCATCCTTTACTCTGCCTTCCTTATTGATCGTTAAGCCATTCCTGACTTCGCAGAGCAAACCTTTGTCTGTCACCTAGGAACAAAAGAGTATTAGAGATGCATCTAGATGAATAAATCCAGAACGAAAATTTTTGTTTCTGGTTGCTATCTTCTTCTTGAAGATATCACACCCAACTGTCCACGTTTTTACAAAGGAGACAAGAAAGATAGCAATAATTCTTCTGCACATGGTAATGATTGCCACAGACCCACATGCTCAATCAGCATTCATCAATAATCAATTCTTTTTAGGTTGCAATTATGTACCTCATAGTCTATTAACCGAATAATGTTGTTCTTTCCCTTCAATTTGTTTAGATACTCAATTTCCTGGCAAAATCCATATGCTGTTGCATAATCACGACCCTTGAGCTTGATTTTCTTGAGTGCATAAATTGTACAGTCTGAAGAAATGACTTTGTGGACTTCACTGCTTCCTCCACTGCCTATCTTGCCAAGCCTTTGATAGAGCTTCCCATTAACTTTAATGAACAGATCAGGGTCATAATTTTTTTTACGAGCTGCTGACACAGCTTTATCGCTTGCAAACTTTTCTCTTCTTTCTAGTTTAGAAGGCTCCAACTTCACCTCAGAAGATAAATTTTTGGACAATGGAGCCTGAGATTGTCCATCAGTAGCAACTTCTGGCAATCCTTTCTCTTCAGTTGGCTTCCCCATATGAGAAGGATTGCTTGAAATGTTAATTTCCTTTGGCACACTGCCATATTGATGCCCAGGCATGTGATTTTCCTTGATTTGAGCATCAATGGCAGAGCTTAAAGTCTGGGTCACATTGGCTGGTTGATCTATTAACACCCCACATGTGTCCTTCTGTGGACAGTGCAACAGCTGCTCTGTATTAACTTGAGTTACAGGCTGAGGTTTCCCATTAATATCTTTCACATGTTCAACTGCCACATGAGAACTGCTGCCAGTGTGCAAATGAGAGGAATAAGTTGTTGAGTTAAGTATGGGTGCAGAAGTAGAATGAACTGATGTTGTCGTGGCACGTGATGGCCCGGCAACTGAAGATTGGGTAGCAGGTTGGCTCAAAAAGTTTCTTAGTTGATGCAACTGACTCTGAACAACTGTTGTTCTTTTCACCAATGATGATATTGTACCATCCGGCTTAAAATTGATATTAGGCTCCGTGTTTTGAAAATTTTGATGCTTTGAATCATCATTGATAACAGTCGATGCCTCCACTTGATTGCTTGCATCCCATTCCATTTCTGTCAATGCAACTGAACTCATATGAGAAGATAAGTTGTCCAATCCAGTGGCCATTCGATCATCGGCCCCTACATGTTGGAAGAGAAGAAACAAACACATCCAGGGCATAGTGATAAATTCAAGAATCATTACACTTGCAAAAGGATTTAGAAAATTTTGTCACAATGTCATAGAAGAAGTTGGCAAAAAATTACTAGCAGAACAGAACACAGCCAATAGATCTAGACCTAGACTCTCAAAACAGAGGAAAATAGCAAATTTACCCTGGGCGAATTGGACTTTTCTCTCACCATCAACATTTCCAGACTCTAAGTGCAAACAAGACAAGGGATTGTTCTCCTTATAATCATCACCAACAGATTTCGGTTGACCTTTCTGTCCATTGAAGCTCTCATTCAAGGCATTAGTGGTGGTGTCCACAGCCGAAGGAGGGATAATCGATACATCTTCTTGAGTTTCCCTAACAACTTTAGCAGGATGCGTTGTTTTCTGTAGAATTGCATCCTTCACACTGTTATCCATGCTCAATGGAACGTTATCTTGAGACTTCTTCGTGTCAGTAGTAGCACCCGCATCAGAAGCTGCAGTTCTGGATCGTGCACGCTGGGGAACCAACATTCGCCTAGGTTTTATACTATTCGTCTGCATTGCACCTAAAGTATAATATACCGCAGCACTAAGACTCTTGAAAAGTACTATAAATTCATCACGAAAAATTGTTTTAATGTCATAATTATCTATATTTATATGCTTAAATATCTATAATATAGGAAGAGTGAGAGAGAGGGAGGGAGGGGAAGAGTACCGAGGGGACGGTGGCGCTTGAAGGCGGCTTGAACTTGCCGGAGGAAGGCCGGCGGGGAAGATGAAGAAGAAGAAGACGACGTCGTGGTGTCTGCGTAGGATATCGGATGGGAGGGATTCTTTGGCGGAAGTGCAGATGGGGCCGGAAGGTTAGCCTCCCCGTCCATGGGCGGATCCCAACGGCATTTCCGTCAGGGGAGAGGGGCAATTTCGGTATTAGAGATCAAAATCAAGAGGGTGGAACTGGATGGATAGTATCAATCGAACGAAATTAGGGTATCCAGACCCACTGGCCACTGCCAAAGCTTACGGCATACTCCCAACACAGAAAGAGGGAGACAGAGAGAGAGAGATTTGAAAGCTGGCTTATTGGCGCCCGTCTTGGTGACCACACCGGGCCGGAATTGGGCTGGGCTAATTTGATGTGAACAGGCCTAGCCCAATTTTCTGAAAATGGGCTTTATGTTGCAACACATGTCACGATTCGACCAAACCGTGGCCCGAGATCCAGATGGCAGGGCGCCAGGCCCTCCTATGGTGGCAACAATACCCCCATCCCTCCCCCCCCCCCAAAGGAAAAAAAAAAAAATAGTTAGCTTAAGCATCATAAATTTCGTAAAGTAACTATCCACTAGACCCCAAACTTAATGGCCTGCACCGTTTTTTGTTTTTTTACCTGATTTCAGGCCCGTTGAGATTGTTTTTACCCTAAGCTATCCATTAGACCCAAAGGCTTTTGAACCTGCCATGGTGGCCAGCCAGGGTAGCGACTGGTTCAATTCCATTATTAGATGTTATGAAGAAAGAATGATACTATCGAAGAAAATCCTTAGACAGGGATATTCATTGTTTGGTCTGTTGCCATTTAGAAAAACATCTTAAACTAAAATAATAAACCACAGTTTAGAAATTTATTAAATCAAACCAAATTTTTTTAGTTAAAAAAAAAAAGTCAAATGGAACCATAAAATTACAATTTGGTTTAGTTTAAAGTTCCAAATTATAATAATAATACTAAAAAGAAAAAGGACTATATTATTTTTCTTAATGTGTCAAATCCCAATAAAACACTCGGGCACACGGCTTTCCTGTCATTCAAGCCGACTCCGATATAGTACGAAAGAGGACTGGGGGGAGCTTGAGATGTCCACATCATTTATCATAGCCTTTGCATCGTGATCCAACGGGGACACCGAGTCAAGGTGGGGTGGGGGAGTGTGCATTTCACGGTCTTTAACATCTTTTTTCTGTTTAGCTTCTGGGTTCCATTCCTTTAGACAGAAGCTGAGGTCTATGTCTACGACTCTAAAGGTCAGATTTGCACATGTACATCGGCCCAGGACCTACCCACGCGGACATTAACAATCAGGGTGTCAATAATAATCTACTCTGATGTCTGCCTGCAGAATGATTGTCACCATACCTTGGATGGTAAAAATCTGTAATATTATTATTCCATGGGTTTATGCTCATCATTGTGTTGAAGCCATCAAATTCCAATGGATCACATGACGGCAGCTGGCGGTTCAAATAATTTCAAAAACAGCGATGACGGAGAGTTTGTAAATAAGTACAATGTTCCCGTCAACGGAACTTCATCGCCGATCGTTGTAAATCATGCTTGATTTGCGGCAGTCAGTCGAAGACAAGACAGGCCATCATTTGCAAATTTCATCGAAGCCCGTGTTGCCAGAAGTTTTTCCTTGCCATAAATTGCCGGCTGTAGTGTCTGCATTTAAAAATATGTGGATAAGCCAGTATCGTTTTTGTTTTACCTCTTTGCCCTGATCTCTGGTTCGAAGTAAAATAGGCTAATTAACGGAGTTGGCCCATCTTATCTCATTTTGAATGGGCACGGAGAACGTACACACAACCAAGTGAATTTTCAAGGATTTTTTTTTTTTTTTTTTTGAGTAGGAATTTTGAAGGTTACAATATGGGTTTAATTTTGAAACTTCATAACGAAACGATGAGAAATGATAGAAAGTTTATTCAACTTCACGAGACATTCATTCAAGACCACGATTGGGAATCTTAATCAATGGACCAAAGAGCAAAAAGACACACATAAGGCAAAAAAAAAGGAAAAAACAAAAAATCAAAAGTGGCTTATCAATTCCTTTTTTTTTTTTTTTTTATTCCCAGTTGCAAAACATAATGAGAAAGAAAAAGGGGTCAAATCTTTCTAGGAGGCCAGTTGGCACTCGTGTGGTGGTAATCATGCTCGGCACCCAGCCCACCTCAAGGCAATCATTCTCCCCATCTTGGACAACCCCCACAGTGGAACATACATTTTCCCTCACTCCATCTCTTATTCCAACTCAAAATGAAAAATAAAAATCGATCTCTTAGTCTTTTTCTTCTTCTTTTTTTTTTTAATTCCTAATCCACGGGAGACATTTGTGATCTGACAATGGCTGAAGGTTCTCTCTCCCCCTCTCTCTCTCTCTCTCTCTCTCTCTCTTTTATAATGACAATGGGTGGACGTTACTGCTAAAAATTGTAAGCTGGTTAGTTGCTAAAACTATTTAACAAGTTATTTCAAACTTACTCTGCTTACGATTAAGAAAAAAAATTGCAAGATATAAACATCTCTACAACACTTCTCTGTCTATTGTCAATAACAAAATTTTATAACATCACTATTGATTGTAATAAATTACCTTCTACATGTCGGTATCGTTAACGTTGATGTCAGATAATGTGACATACATGCGGGTGAGGTTCATGATGGGGAGCAATGTGCGTGGATGTTTTGCTATTTAGAAAAGGCTTCCATGGTAGGCCAACCCGCTCGTGCAGTGCTTGGGACCATGGGACCACCGTCTCTTTTTGATACCCGTAAGAGAAATAAAATATGAGGAAAATAAAAAAAAGAAGCATTAAAGGATGGTAAAAGGTGAATTTTTCACAAGTTTTGAGGACACAAGCCATGTTACCCCGCAATAAAGCCTGTACGAGCATGAAATCATAACGATGTCAATCTCATTTCCTAAAGGGTGATGTGGCGATGGGTCCCCACTTGGGTGACTCAATTATCGCTCAAAAATTCAGCACAGAATAAGAAGGGGGGAGATCAAAATAGTCTCCACATTGTAAGGTTAAAAAAGGATCAAATGCATTCAGACGAAAAATGAGGAAATTAAAATAGTCTCAAATGTAGGTCCCATATTGCACGGTTCGGAAAAAAAAGAGCAATTCTGACGAGTCTCGCACAGAGACTATAATAATTAAAAATAATAATAACGATAAAGTAAAGGAGGGTAGAGGAAGAGCATATGACGTAAGAAGAAGAGAAGCTCTCTGTTAATCTATTTATAGACTCTTAAATTACTAGTCAATTGCCTCCCCCGCATCTCACCATGCTATAAGTCTGTAGCAATGGCGGCTTCTGAGAAGATTGAGAATGTAATAGCCGGAAACTACTCGGAAATGGAGAGAGAAGAAGGCAGTTCAAAGTCCACTAAGAGCAAATTATCTAAGTTGTTTTGGCATGGTGGCTCGGTCTATGATGCTTGGTTTAGCTGTGCTTCTAACCAGGCACGTGCACATGGTCATGCTAACATATTTATTTATTGTTCTCGATTTTGCAGAGCTATCTCCATGCAAGATAAATGTATCTTATTAATATGTTGATGTTCATTCTGTGCACTTCTTAATTTCAATTCCAGGTAGCACAAGTGCTTCTCACATTGCCCTATTCATTCTCACAACTTGGCATGCTATCCGGAATTCTTTTTCAACTATTTTATGGCTTGATGGGAAGCTGGACGGCTTACCTTATCAGTGTCCTTTATGTCGAGTACAGAACTAGAAAGGAAAGAGAGAAAGTTGACTTCAGGAATCATGTAATTCAGGTAAATGTCTTGTAAATAATCTTCTAGTGTCTTTCTAAAATTTCAGAAAATAACCGCAATTAATGTTATGTTCCCTGGAATAAGCTTGTCCATTACTCACAAACGTCTTAGCAACCTGGGGATGTTTTGCAGTGGTTTGAAGTCCTTGATGGGCTGTTGGGTAAACACTGGAGGAACGTAGGCCTTCTTTTCAACTGCACTTTTCTTCTCTTTGGATCGGTCATCCAATTAATTGCCTGCGCAAGGTAGATATTTTGCCATGAATCATGATACTTTAGAAGAACTTTTTATTTTTTATTTTTTATTTTGCGTCTGGTTGAAGTGGGTGTCTTATAGTGATGAAACACTAGTGCTTTGTCCTAATTTTCGATAATATGTTGTGCAGTAACATCTACTACATAAACGACAATCTCGACAAGAGGACATGGACCTACATTTTTGGTGCATGTTGTGCAACAACTGTCTTTATCCCTTCGTTCCATAACTACAGAATTTGGTCATTCCTAGGCCTTGTGATGACCACTTACACCGCATGGTATCTTACAATTGCCTCGCTTATCCACGGGCAGGTACATGACCTAAAATTCTTTATAATTAGGGTGCAATTAACGATATAATTAATAACTTAAGGTCATTTTTTGCATGATTCCCTTCTACAATCCTCTTGGTATTTACTTTAAGTCGTTGATACTTTTTTTTTTTTTTTTGGCCTTTTCCATATTTAAACCAAGGTTGAAGGAGTGAAACACTCAGGTCCCACCAAAATGGTCCTCTACTTCACTGGGGCTACCAACATTCTTTACACCTTCGGTGGGCATGCTGTCACAGTGTGAGGACTCAATAGTTGTGATAATGATTATTAATGTTACTATATATTATTTACGTTTTTGGGGGTCCACTATGAATTAGATGCATAATATACACAACTTTTTACAAATACATACATTTATCCGCACCTAAAATTACGGGAAAATGTTTGCCAACTGAGGGAGAATTTTTCTCCATGAGCCTTTTGATAACTTTACAATAATATTGAAAAGTTGATTTTTATAATGATTCAATTATATAACTTGACCTGCACGAACATAATAGGTAAAAATACGAGATTAGTGTTTATCTAACGTTTGTATACGCTCTCAGAGATTAAATCTTGATTAATTAAAAAGGGGAATCTTTCTTTTGCAGGGAAATTATGCATGCAATGTGGAAACCCCAGAAGTTCAAGCTAATATACCTGATGGCAACAATTTATGTGTTAACACTGACACTGCCATCAGCTTCTGCTGTTTATTGGGCATTTGGGGACATGTTACTTACTCATTCTAATGCTCTCTCTTTGCTACCAAGGACTGGGTTCAGAGATACTGCTGTCATCCTCATGCTTATTCATCAGGTAGTCACTGTTTTCTACTTTTCTTAATGGGGGTCTTCAATATCCTATCTTCACTAATCTGACTACAGTTTCCAATGGGGCCAGGAGCGAAAAAAGAAGAAAGCTAACATCATTTAGTACTTTTCTTGTTGGCAGTTTATAACATTTGGGTTTGCATGCACCCCACTATACTTTGTGTGGGAGAAATTCGTAAGGGTACATGACACCAACAGTATGCTCAAGAGGGCTCTGGCTAGACTTCCTGTGGTGATACCAATATGGTTCTTGGCAATCATTTTTCCCTTCTTTGGCCCCATCAACTCATCTGTTGGATCACTGCTTGTCAGCTTCACTGTGTACATCATTCCTGCATTAGCACACATGATGACTTTCTGTTCTGCATCGGCTCGGGAGGTTAGCCTCTTAATTTCTCTTAATCTGGATTTATATGGTCTTTTAGATATATATATATTGCCTAATTTAATTGTTTTTCACATGCAGAATGCTGTAGAGAGGCCACCATCATTTCTAGGAGGTTGGGTTGGATTATACTGCACGAACATATTTGTAGTGGTGTGGGTATTTGTTGTGGGATTTGGATTCGGAGGATGGGCAAGCATGCTCAATTTTATACATCAAATTGATTCATTTGGCCTCTTCACCAAGTGCTACCAGTGTCCCCCTCACAAGGCTTGAATAGATGCCCCTGCCTTTTGACAAATTAGAATATATACTTACCAAGTGTGTAAAGGGATTGGCATTTGTGACTTTTTCCTTTTGTTTTTCCCTTCCTTTTCTTTTAAGAGCTATTCATGCCGAGGTGTTGTCGAAAGGTGAGATGGCAATCGTGGCCACCCCCATTATATAGAACTGCATAATTCGTGTGTTGATTGATCTGCTAAGAATGCAAGTGCCCCTGGTTTTTTTGCGGGTTGTTCACTTTCTATTCTTCAGCCTTTTTCAGTCCGTTATGTATTCTTTCATAATATGGAAAAGGAAAAATCTGGATAAACACAGAAGACAATAGACTTCAATAAATACAAATAATATCTTCTATAATACATAAATATTTTATATTATATTAATATCTTATATGAAATACAAAATGAGTTCTATATAATATAAATTTTTTTTTTTTTGTATTTATTAAAATTTATTACTTTCATATTTAAATAATCAATTCTATTTAAAATATAATACTATTATTAATCTCTTAATAGTTGATTTACTTGAAAAAATATGCATACAACAACAAAATTACTTAAACGATCCATGCAATAATGGTTTGACTAATTTTACGTTGACTGTCAAGCTATCACAAAACCCATCCTCAACCGAGTTTGAGAGACGGGAGGAAAAGGTCCGGTGAGGCGTGATGATTTGACGGCCTCTGATTATGAAGGAGCTGCTCGCCGTAGACAGGCGGCCGAAGGTAATGTTGGCCCACGGTATGCTATATGGGCCCGGTAAGTTGGGAAGGCCCGAATTGTTTAGTGCCTAATGTTACCTACCATGTTTCTTGATCTTCAGATTATACCTTAACCTTTCACGTCGTGAGGGTCTCATCAAATAGTGTTACCTGAGAGAAAGAGAGAATGGGAGATCTTTTAAGGGTATTTTTTTAGGCCTAATCCCCTTCAAAATGATTTAGTGAAGGTGGGATCATCGGGGGGGGGGGGGGGGGCGCTTAAAAGTTTATGATTTAATCTTTATAATTAAAATTAAATTAATAAAATTAATATTTAATATTAATTAAATAAAAAATTTAATATGTAAAAATATATATATATATATATATATATAATTTAAATATAATAAAATTAATTTTTAAATATTAACACTAAAATATCTAAAAAAATCACAATTAAATTAAATAAAATATAATTATTTTATAAATTTATATATTTTAAAATTTAAAAATAATAATATAATTATAATTAAATTTTATCATCATCATTCTATATTTTAATTATAAAATTATTTTTATTTTTAATATTATTTGTAATACTAAATAATAAATAATATGAAATAAATTTATATTAATTATATATAAATTTAATATTTTTATTTTTTTATTAATAGTATTAGAGTCTGAATATAAATTTTATTTATAATTTTTTTAAAATTTTGTATAATTAAATTCTATTAATCATTTTTTTCTCTAATTTATAAATTTATTTTATTAATACATTTATAATTAATAAGACCATCAAATTTTTTTTTTTTTTAGAATAGAGTTATAAAAGTGCAAATAAAAGTATGAATTACTTAAATATTATAAATTGAAAAAAAAAACTAAATATATTTACATAAACACTAATTACCTATTCTTATTGGTTTGTATTATGTTTTTTTTTTTCATAATTTCCATGAAATTCGATATAATAACAATTAGAAGTGGGATCTATCCAAAAATTTAGAAAAATGCTTCCAATCTGTAGCCAACACCTCAAAGCAATGCAATTACGTACGCTCAAAGATATAATAGTCTATTTGAAATCTTGATCTTTAAACAAACATAACAAAAGTTGTTATAATCTTTCTTAAATATCTCATATTGGTAATCACTCTTAATGCTTAATTCAAAGGTATTTGTCATGACCTTAGAAGGCTAAAAATAACATTTAATGTGTTCTAAATGTTAAATGGTTTGTATCAACCAAATGCTTGCTTGTTTCTCTAGTTAACAAAACAATCCAAATAATATGTTTATTGTGATCTAGAGGTCACTATAGACACTAAAGTAGAGATAAGAGAGACAAGACCTGAGTTGTACCCAGAAACAAATATGCCATGCCTTCGCATTATGCTACTGTTCCGGTATCAACCTAACCCGTATGACACATTAAATATGATTTCCGAGCTACCATTTAAGACTAATGGATAAAAACCTGCAAAAGAAATCTCCCACGGTTTAATGGCAATGATTCCATTGGTCAATTTCAAAACGAACCACTCGCGATAACTTGAGCAGAATAGGACTTCTATGGTTATGGGTTTGTAAGAAATTCTCTTGGTGTTTCAACTATGAAATCGGCGAGTAACCTTGAGAGGACAACAAAAACAAAACACGAAAAATAAAAGATATACCCTACTGCACAAAAGGCCCTAGACTACACGTGAGATTCTGGCAATACAAAAGCAGATGTATCCCGACACCTCCCAACAAGGCAACTAGAAGGAAAAAGGAAGTAGCCAACAATAACCAACTTGAAAGTCAATAAGGTGCAGAGAAATATTTCAAAGAACATTCTTTCAAGTCAAAGCATTTGAATAACCACCTCTAAAAATATGACCAGTCATCAATATTCCAGAATTAGTTTCTTATTGTAGACGGAGTATCGCTTTATCATCACCACATGCAGACATTAAGATTAGGACTGTATCCAAATCTGAAACTTCATTGCACGGCATAACAAGAAGACAGCGCTTAGGCACTAATGCTTGAGCTCCTCCTGCACTCCGACAGCATGTCCATGTAAAACTGGCACTTGCTGACGTCATTCCCATGGCTGGTCAGGCACTGCATGAGATAATATGAGACAAGTAAAAGCTCAATTTTACATTTTTGTAAGTAGTATAAATTTTCTTTGAAACACAAATAAACTATGGTTAAATGAAAAACCATGATTGAGTTTGAAAAGACTGAGAATCACAACAATACTATTGAACCAAAATCCCTTTGCCCCTTATGTATGCTCATCTCAAGTGCCTAGGTGTACAAAATATATCACTCAGCATAGCACTCATGAAACTGACTATTGTACACGACACCAGTTGTAGAATTAAAAAAGTGGATGGTGTAGTAGTTAGGAACTACACAAATTGGCTAGTCCTTAAATACTTCATTCAATCGAATGCCAGTTCTAGTGAAATAAAAAGCCAATGAATAACTTTGGCAACATGTAACTAAACAGAGTGAGTTTACATACATCTTGGAATGCCTTGGTCTGCACACCGCATGCATCAGCTCCACCAAAACTGTTGGTAGCAGCTGCTGGAGCAGGGACGGTAGCAGCCTGAGAGGCCACCACCTCATGTTGGATTGTACGAGGACCCAACACAGCATCTACAGCTCTATGTGCCACTGCACTTCCAGTGCCAAAAGCCATGCCTGCAATAAGTTAAAAAACAGGGAAAGACTTCAGACTTAATCTCTTATAAATCATAGGAAACATCGTGTGTGTCCAAAAATATTCTGTCCAATCAATCAGAGACTTTTCTTCACATACCCTCAGCTATGGTTGAACCAATTCCTCCAAGCAATGATCCACCACCGCTGCTCTGTACAGGAGCAGGAGGAGGCGCATGGTGAACTGCATCAGAGCACAATCACATCAAAATCGAGTTCTTCTAAGCATATTGTGAATTAACAACACAAACGAAATTCACCAGATCAAATCACATGCATGCACATGTCTGCACCCCGTGTATGCATATGCAATATGAAGAATGGTACCTGGTTGGGGTGGGGGGCTACGTGCTGGTGCGGGGCGAGGAGCTGGCCGTCCAGCAGATCTTCCTGAAAAAGAAATTTGAATACCAGCAAGGTAAATCCTTTAAAAACAACAACAACAACAACAGGAATGAGTACACAGGATCACTTTGTCCCTAGCCAGGGAAATATAAAACATGTTTTGTGTTCCAAAGCATGGGCAGCCAGTGAGCTGGAACATATTCAACAAACAGGCAGTAGGCCTCCAAGGAAACAAACATAACAAGACTAAGGGGGAAGTGCAAAGTACGATGATATGATCATCTAAACAAGGGTTCATGATACTGGCACTAATAAAGGCATCCAACATGCATTGAAAACATAAACTCAAATACCACGTTCTGTTACCCTTTACCAACATCAGCCATTAAGGTATAATTGAAACAATGCCAAGTGCTTCACCTAAAAACAATTCGGAATCGGTCCATCTTAAGATTATAGTAAAATTATTAAATTCAAGCAGCAACTTGCACGCTCAATTAACTGAAAAGAAAACAACCAGTCAACCAGATGATGTTAAACATAGGGACAAAAAAGTTAAATAAAATTATTTACCCTTAAAAGCTCAATTAACTCTAACTAATAAGCATTCATAAATTAAGATCGAAGCACCAAACCAAAGCAATCTAGCTCAATAAAGGAGCAAACTTTAGACTCAAACTTACCCAAAAAACCATGAGAAATAAAAAATTACCATATTCATAGAAAGAAAAAGACACGGAGACAAATATATGAAAGCAAAAACGCTTTACTCAAGCATAACAAAAAACCACGAAAACAATTCTCTCAATTTTCAATATCCAAAACCGAAAGAAAGAAAATGAACACAAAACCCGGACACAAACATGACCTAGAAATGACTAAACAAACGCGAGAATACAAAAATTGAGATCTAAAGTTTAATAATTAGATCGAGTTAAAAATCCGACCTCCAGAGCTCCGGCGAGGCATTGTGAGTTAGAAAGGCGGCGACGAGGCGAAGACAGAAGCTCGAGAATAGTCAAGAGAAAGATTGAGAGGGAGGCAGAGAACCAGGCAGCGTGTGGGGGTTTGCCCTCTTATAAATTATAAAGTGGGTGCGGAGTTTGATATGTTTTGCGTATACCTGTCCATGTGGCTGCTTATGATTGGCAGAGAGTGCAAATGGGTAACAGGTGATTCGGGAAGATTAGTTTGGGCCTCATGGGATGCAAGCCCAGTAGCCTTAAGTGAGCCGGCCTCCTCTGGTTCTAAGTCATGTGAGTAGACGTATTTCATTACAGATCCTTGACGCTGACTTTGGATTCCCAAATTCAGTGACTTAGTTGGGATTTAATAAAATTTTCACCGCAAGCCCCAACATTCCAAACTGCGGTGCGTCAGGAAGGGCTCAACGTAAGTAAGTATCAGGAGCCACTGACCAGAAGTTCCGGTGATATAATCACTTAAATTTTAAATTTGAGGTTTAAACTTCAATCTCTAATTTCTATAAACTCAAAAAAAAAGAAAAAAAATGTACATACGAGAAAAGTTTCATTAGGACTCCTTATAAATATGTCAGAGTTATCTAATGCATTTATTCACTAGGAAGCACATTGTGTCATAAACTACATGAGGAATAGTATTTGTCGTCTCACAAATTGTCCTCCTCTTTCATCTAGTGTGTTCATGTGTTCCTTGCAAAATAGTTGATGACACGTATGATGGGTCTTTTTTATTTCTTATTTTTCGTTGGCAAGGAGTACAAAACAAAGGAAAACGCTTTGTAAGTTAGCACAAATATAGGAGTGTCCCCGACCACACCCTTTCGCAACAAAATCAAATATGAAGAGCAAACCGGTTGTTTCATTCTTAATGTCAAAATATATAGACGATATAGTTCTCTATTTTTCGGGAATTCTTTTTACCCGAATCAAATTGGAGCCACATCTGGCAAAACATTATACGTGTCATCATGCTACTCTGCGTTACGCCACTACAAAAATGTTATTCAACGAGCAAATACAAATATATAATTGAGAGTCCAAACGGGAAAATCCTAGACTAAGCAACCTAGTAAAAGGTCCCCCATGGCATAAAATGGTCACGATGTTACCAAAAGCGAAAGAGGACACGGTCATCCCATGCCATCCTTTTTGTGACGGCCACACTGCATTCGTTCACACACGGCATCTCACCCTATCCTCAATGAATGATACAAGTTGAAAATAAGATTAGAAACTAATGACAAAAGATTTGAAATTGAAGTCAAAAGAATGGACCAACGAGATAAGGAAACACGCAAAGATGCTTACCTTTCCTGGAGACGGAGGCACCAACCGTCCGATAAGATAAACAAAAATCTCCAGCCGAAAACGCCAGCCAGCTACAACCCACCAACACATATGACTTGGTTCATATCCTTTGTTAGAAAAAAATAAAGAAAAAGAAGAAGAAAATGCAGATAAACATCCCTCTTTGTGTGCAAGTTTGCTCTCGTAGAGGTGCGTCGACGATTTATTGATGCGTTAAGATGGAGACCGAAAACGACGGGACATTCCATTCAAATATAAAATACACTGACAACTTGCAGTTACTTTCATGGAGATTAGCGCTCTTAACACGAAAGTCCCCATGCCGAAATCCCCATTTGAGCCCTTGGAACGAAAAGCTCACAAATTCCACGGTAAATGAAGAACTAATTTTGCATGATCGTGAAAGGGAGGGATGGAGCTTTATCCAATTTCATAGAAAGCATTCATCTAAATCATGTATCGATGGAAAGATTTTGAAGATTAAACTTTACATTAAAAAAGCAATTATCGACGATAATAAATTTATCCGCGGGAAAAACAAATCTGAAGAAACAGACTGTAATGGGCAACCATCTTCACTGCTAATTCCGGTGGAATCGGCAGACGGAAAAAAGGTTTTAAAAAGAAAGCAGGAGCATCAAAGAAACAACCGTATCCTCTCAGTTGAGATCAGTATTGGGGCAATCTCTTGCAAAATGACCTTCGTCTCCACAATTGTAGCAGCCGCCGCCCCCGCCGCCATATCTTCTACTTCCACCTCCGCCACCAGTACCTTGATAGCAATCCCTTGCAAAATGGCCATATCGTCCACAATTATAACAGGCACCACCACCACCACCACCACCACCAGCAGCGGCCGCAGACCGTCCGCCTCGCCAACCTCTACCATAACCGCCACCGCTACTATATCCTCCACTACCTCTCCCCCTCCCACCGGAAAACCCACTCCTGCCGCCGGCGCTGCCGTGGACACGTGATGTGCTGCGAGATCTGGAGACTCCGATGACTTCGGAGGCCTTCGGGCGGCCGTCCTCTCCTACCTCGACTGAATATTCCACAGGCTGGCCCTCGTAGAGGGTCCGGAAGCCGTCGGACTGGATCGAGGTTTGGTGGACAAACAGATCCTCGCCGCCGTCATCGCTAGTTATGAAGCCGAAGCCTTTCCGGGCACTGAACCATTTCACGGTGCCAGCGCATCTCTTGCTCGCAGCCATCGACGGCTTCTAGAAGTTTCTGACTCCTTCACTCCTACAGGTGGCAGTGGCAGTGAGTGGTTCGTTGGGGAATGCGTGCGTCAGAATTTGGGGGCGGTTTTTGAGTTTGTTATGTGGGGACTAGCTGAGCGGAGATCGGAGCGCTTCGGAGGAGATTAAATTCTCATCGTACGGTTATTTTTTGGACGGTTTATCCGTTATGCCTTTTCCCTAATTTTTTGATTTTTAATTTTTTTAATTTTATATTTTCGGTGCTGCATCTCCACTCGGCGTCAGTGATCCGCTCTCATTTTGCGCTTTTTTGTTTTTTTCCTGTGACACAAGTCCGTGTGATCCGTTCAACTTTAAAACCAAAGTATGAAGCATGAACACAATAACTCGATTTTTTAAAGTTTGTCAGTAGCTCGATAATAAATTTGTTAGTAATAATAATAATAATAATAATAATAATATCAATAGACTGTTTTTCAAAGTACACATTATAAATTTTTAATTATACTCCAAACTTGTCAAAGTCAAAGTGAGAAAGTTATAAAATGCAACTCGAATTCGTTTGAAATTAATAATACTTGGCCAGTATATCGATACCCAAATTTGTAATTTTTTTAAAGTTTTTTCCTTAATTAATGTTTTAGTAATTTAGGGATAAATATAATTAAAAATAGGTATTAGTAAACTGAATGATTTCTTTTAGGTGCAGCACATGAAATAATTGGAAATTATTAAACCACTTAGTCGATTGGCGGTACGGTTAATGATTTTGGATGATGGCGTATGGCATTTGTACCATTTTGTGGGTTGATTTGTTCCTTTCAAATGGCAATTTTTTCTTTGACTAAGAAAACATTTTTATTGATCAAATCTTAAATTAACCGAAAAACCAAAAAAAACAAAGAAAACAATTTTTTCAATATAATTACTACCGCAAGAGGCCCACGCTGATCTCCAATATCTCCATTAAACAAACTCAAAGCTGTAAAAATGCTGCCTAAACACAACACATAAATGGTGCAGCTGCAAGCGCTGCCACATTGTACCTTCATCTGGAAGCATAAAGGTGTAATGAAGAAAATAGATGCATATAATTCTAATCATACTAAGATGCCTGGCCATTTCAAGATCACTTAGCGAAAACAGGGCTCCAACGACCAAACACCAGACGACAAAGCATCCGACACACATCCAACCCTACAAATCTAAAGCCTAGGGAGTAGAACACGTTTTTACATGCACAAAAGAACTTGACACAAAATTCAGAAAAGGGTCAAAGATAGATACCTCTTTACACGAACCAGAGGTCAGAAAAAACATGAGCAGAAGACAATTATTGGCTGGACAGCAATGACATTGCTTGTCCAAAATCCAGCGATTTGACAGCAGAGTCAGGGAAGTGCTGTCCAGTTGGTAAAACAAATCCACCCTCACGAGGAAGAAATATCTGTCGTTGGCTACTAACACCTGTGTCACCGTCTTTTGTGTAGCAAACATCTTTCGTTCGCTTCACATATTTGAAAAACTCCGCGACTTGGCGAGCATAGCTTCATGAAACATATTGTTAAAATAGATTAGATAAAGTGCACATGGAACCCTTAAATAATCAAGTTGGAAAAATATTTGCCATGCAAGCTCGCTATCCAGTTATGAAACAAATTTGAAAAAACAAAGTTTAGGAGCATCAAACACAAATGGTCTGAACACGAAAACTCGAAACTTTCAAGTTCACTAATAAAGTAGGATAATTATGCATGGCAAAGTAATCTTACTGCTCCTTTGCTTCAATATCTCTGTTCAAATCGATGTTGGCTTCACAGTCAAGAACCAAAGCAGGAACCTAGTCATAACAAAGCAGAATTCGCCATTTTTCTTTTTGAGTAACATGAACTTCGTAGGAGAAAATACAATACCTTTTGGATACTTGAATGCATATGATCACCCTCCAGATAAAACATCTTGTCTCTTATATCAGGATGTAAAGAGTTATCGAAAGATAAGGGTGGCCTATGGACAGATAACACCCCATGGTTTCCAGTTTGAAAGGGGAAAAGCCAACTCTCATGCTTCTCATGCAAGTCACAAAGATACTCTAGAGAGACTCCACCCTCTTCTGCTCTCTTTCTTAGCTTCATTCTCTGGTGGCAAGTATCAGGGCTTGCCCTAAGATAGATGAAACCATCAGGAATAAGCCCGGGCAAAAATGAGACAACAGGATCAAACCATGAGTCATAAATGCTGATCTCCATCTCATTCATCCACTTAGCTTCATGCACAGCTCTCACAAAGACCTTTATTGAGTAACAACAAGATTAAAAATGCATTATACTTGAAACGCCAAACAGGGCTTATCTTTCTCTTAGAAGGAACTGACCAACCAAGAAAGAAATGCAGGGGTTTGAATGCATGGTCATGATCAATCTGAAAATATTTGCCCCAAATTCCATGCAAATGAGTTCCTCGTCTTCACAAAGAAATGCAAGAAATATGACATAGCCCTTGACAACTTTATGCTATTTTAGAAACTTCAAGACAATGTACACAATTTGCAAATCAAATTACACTTTTGTGCTCAATTGAAGGAACAATAAATTTATCAAATGCTTACCATCCTATCACTGAAAATGCTCCTCTCCATCAATCTTAGAGGCTTCACTTTACCAGATGATTCTCTCTCCTGCATTACCCTTGTGACGAACACATAATTCTGAAAGGTATAGGCATACCTGTGCGGCTCAGCATAGAAAGCATCAAGTATATTGAAGTGGTCAGGTCCAATATCCTGCCACTTATCAATGGGCTCAGGAACCACCTCAACAAGATCTCGAAGCTCTATTGTGTCACTAACTATTCTCTGAAGGAATGTTGTCTTTCCAACACTAATGTTTCCCTCAACACAAAATGTAATACGATTTTTGGCTGTGGTCTTCCCAGCAGAGTTAAAATCCTTCAACTCTTTATCCACACTCTCTTTGATGAAAGTTGTTATGCTCTCAGCATGATTTATGTGAATTATTCCCACGGAACTCTGTAGATATTCCACCATACTGTCGTTTGAGTTTCCAAGAAACTGCACAGTTGTGGCGCAGGATCCTCGTTAGCATAAGAAGCCAACAAACTCAATATGCCTATCGATGCTATATGCCTTGCTCTGTTCACATCAAACATAAGATTGCACTCTCTGGACTACAGGTGAGTTGAATCGACAATAGATAGACTACATAACTTAACCCCTGCTTCAAACCTCGCACATTCAAGAGTTAAAGGACAAATATGTCTATGTATCACAGAACAAGGCATAATCCTCCAAATATGTCTAACCCACCACAAAGATAAGAAACAGGCCAGCAGTAAAATGTACTATCATCCAGACATTGTTCTGCATGTCAAAAGCAATAAACAAAGGAAGAATATAAAAAAGAAAAAAAAAATCAATAAACATACCCTATCCTTGTACAACTGCTTAAGCTCCGCCATTCCCCAAAACCCTTTATCCACTAGCTTCCTTAGATTCCTGGGCCCAACCCCTGGAATGGACAGCAAATCCACAGTACTCACCATTTCTTCGGACCCCTTCTGCCGCCTCTTCAGCCTCAACCCCTTAACCCCCTTTTCGCTTCCCGTGTCACCGTCAGAATTCTTCAGTCCCTCCACCGCCGACGCAGATGCGGTTGCCGTGACTGATCCATCCGCCCCCGCCAATGTATGGCACCAGACGGGCCTGACAGCGACCCATGCCCGGAACGGAGTCTTCGTCGGCGCAGCAACCATCCTCTTGTCGATCGCACAATGGCAGGCAACGTTGGCGATAGCAGGGGGTATGACACTGGTCCTTTTCGTTACGGAGGCACCAATGGGGGCGAGAGAAGACCCACCACTACCACTACCGGAAAAAGAAGAGGAGGCGGAAGCAGGCATTGAGATAGATGTGAAAGGTTTAGAGGGAAAACAAAGACGGGGGCAAAACCCAAGTGATAGAGAGAGAAAGCCGTTAGCGTTTATGGGTCTATTATTACATACTAAAGCAAGAAAATTAGCACTCAGAAATTTGCAAATGGAGAATGAGGGTGATGAGCTTGACGGGATCCGTTGCGGCAGCTTCTGCATCCTCAACAAAAACAAGCATAATTCACTTCTCCCTCTTGCTAATGCACCCTGCTACTAATAATAATTAATATTACATATATGTTTTTACAAAGGGCGGGAAAGACACGGAGAGAGAGAGGCAGAGGTGGGATTGTCAAGTAATAGAAACCATCTCTTGGGGAGAAAAGAGGGTTTTTGGAATTGGGCTTTTGGTTACCATTTGAGGGAGGAAATTTGCAAGGTCATTTTTTCTTTCTTTTTTTTTTTCGTCTTCATTTAATTGTTTTTAGTTATGTAATTAGGGTTTAGGGTGTAATTAGGCATAATATAATAATAAACTTGCAAAATCTTAACTCTTATATTCAAATCAAGGTTTCCTTCCCAAAAAAAAAATAAAATTAGGGTTATGAGTCTAGTTAGTGGAAATATTTTAGACACCATTTTTTAAATAAAATTAATTTTAAATTATTTGAATCTCAGTATTAAAATTCTACAAAATATGACTCATTAATGTAAGTATTAATAAAAATAATTATTTCTTTCTTGAAACAATTAACGGCGGGGCAGTGGGGTCAGTTTGTCTTCTGCGTTGCCTGTATGGTGGGGGACGACACAGTCACGCGTTTAAAATAAGCGCGGGACATAGATGGGAGGGAGACAGCAAGGGACAGGGAGAGAAAGAGAGCGGGCCATTCTCGGGAGACGAAAAAAATTGAGAAAAAAGAGAGCAGGACATTCTCGGAAATTTGTTTTTTAATTAGTCTACTGAAAATCGAATTCGAGACAACTTAAGCATTAAAAACGATTGAAATTTTTAATATTAAAAACTATTCGAGTATTATTAAATTATAATTTATTCGTTGATTGCTATTTTCCCTTTGTTTGGTCTTTGGCATTTTAGGCGCGGTTAGGGTGACTGCACATGCACCTTTACGTTGATATTTTTTCATGTATATTTCCATTTTTCACGAATTTTAACCATTTTCTGTAAGTATTAAAGTTTTTCTGGGGAATCTGGAGGCCGCGCGTTCAGTAGTCAACCTCAGAGACTGTAATATTAAATTTTATTTACGACAAACACTAATTGATTTTCTGAAGAATATTGAAGAAGAGTATAGAGAGATATACACATTTCCATGTCAAAAACCACAAATAGCTTATTGAAAAAGGCAGTAGATCACAAGGCTTCCATACATTTAACTACTGTAAATATCACTAATGTTAACGGGTTCTTGGTAGGCAGAGAAAACGCGGCAACTTCACTTACTTCTCTCTTGTTCAGTTCTTGTGCAAATCTCAGAGTTGATCTCTAAGGTTATAACTCATGAAAATAATATGGTCAGCAAGGTGATGGACATCAATTAAACAAGAATGCACACAAAGAAGAAAAGGGAACCGAAATTTCAGTGGCCAATCATCTATCAGAAATGTCAGTGAAAGGAACAACATAAAGCAAAAATATGCTGCCATTCCATTTACACCAATAAAAATTCACCACAAGATGAGGGTAAGCTTAAACAAAGATGATCCCATTCTCCTTAATAGAATCAATAACTATTCCAAGCTTACCCTCAATTCGTTCATTCTTTCGGGGTTCATAAGCCATTGCATATACGTCGGCATCCTTTGACCTCTCGGCAATAAGCTGTCCGATTATTCTGCAGGCATTGTCATTAGTAAGTGATGGTAAACTGTGTCTAAGTTCCCTTGAATTTGTTGTGGCAACAGATATAACTTTGCTTGTTCCTCGGTGTACCACTTTTGCATGAATAAATCTCTTTGAAAAGAAAACATTTAGTAAGAAGGGCCTCATATACATATCTGTCCTCTGCTTCCATGATTTCCTATTGGGTTTGTTTGCGAGTTCACCACGAGATCTCCTGGTCCAAGCAGCTTGAATAAAAGAATTCTACATGAGGGAAAATAAAAGAAGACAATTGGTAACTAACAATTGAAGAAAACTACATAATCTATTGCAGCAACTAAAATAACCCCACTAGATATATTCAAGGTACCCACTTGAACAAAATTTCATGGGAAAATGAAGCCAAAATGTGCAATAAACTATCCTAATGACAGCAGAAGGCATAAATAAAGTTTCCTTTTCTATGATTGTTTCTACCAAGCTTACCAACTACAGGCAGTTCAACAAAGACAATGTCCATGAATTTAGACCCCAGATCCATGCAACAAACAAGGAGGTAAGCCCACCAAGCATTACCCTCCTTCACTGACTACACCCATGCAGACAGTCAAATGCCTCATTCTTGAGATACCAGAATGCAGTGCTTGCTGACGAACTAAGCCAATAAACCCCTATCTCCTAGTTAAGAGGCAGCACTGACATTACAAATAGATCTGGCCTTGGCTACGCTAACAATGCAAAGCAGAATGCGAAATATAGAACTTATTTACAAGTTTTAGACTAATTTTACAGGCAAAAAATGAAAAAAAATTAATTGTGGCAAAAAGGAACCAAAATCCATTAAAAATGTTTCCTTCAGCTTCAAGTGATGTAGTGAGGATTGAGTTTGAAAGCTTTTAGGTTTACATCTTACTAAGCAGCCAAAAAAACAGAGAAACAGTAATTACCATTTCTGCTAAGCACACAGCTAGAAAGAGAAAACTGAGATGTCCGGCATGGGGATTGAATACCAAATGTCATCAGGGCAGCTTAGTAATGACTTGCAAACTTACACACCTATATGAGGTTTATGATGCACCAATAATTAAATAGGTAGACTAAAAATTTCCATCAAGCTTAGGGTGCAACAAGTATTCAAATGGCACTACAGAATTCACCCAAATTTACATGTGATGCCAATAATCTGCGCCACCTATAGCCTTTCACAAGTCCAAAATATAAAAAAGATCATGCTTCACAATAACATGAAAGTTCGGATGCTTAAAATCAATAAACTATTGGCAGAAATGTGGGAGCTGAGATAAAATGAAGACATTAATGCATAGGCACCAAACTTGCATCATAGGAATGAAAATTGAGACTAATATGACACATCTGAGAAGAAAACAAAGGATTTAATTTCTTAAGCTAGGAAACCACCTGGGAATAGACAATACCAGATTATTTTAGTTGACCACATGACATATACATCCCTTGGGATAAGAAGTTTTTGGACACAGCAGTCTTTATCTTATTGTGGTTGCTAAGATTTGAAAATGTGAAAATGGTTTTCCCACTAGATTTTCAACAAGTGACAGATTGTCAGGAAATCCTAATTCATGTTAATGGAGATTAACATGAACAGAAAAAACCCCGACTTCCCCTGAAATCAGAAACTTGGACGCCTTGCCAAAATCTCACTGATAAGAATTTGCATATCAGTAGCCATTTTAAATAATCCAATTAACAAGAACCTACTTCTTTTTCAAAGCAGGAAAGTAGGGCATGGTTCTTCAAGTCAGTTTTTGACTAATATCAATCCACACAGTTTCTCTACAAGGCTCCAGATTAAAATCAGGTATAATAACATTTGTGTGCATCCAAAATTTATCACTAGATTGATGCGCAATCCAAATCTAGGTGAATGTGGGATGGCGTGAGAAAAGGGAGAGATTTCAGGTGAATTGGGAATCGTTAGTTAAGAAAGATTTATAACTACTACATACCATTCCAAACAAACTCAGTTCATAACAGAACAAGATGATGAAAAAATCTTCATAGACTCGATTCCAATCAAGTTTGGGATTAAAACCCGGTTAGCGCCGTCTGCACCCAATTTTATCAATCTCCAAAACATCCTACCATGTAATTTCCAGTTGACACGGAACAGATTCACAAAAGAACCGCAGAACCTAATACACATGAGTCTACAACAGTCATCAACTAAAAACTGCTAATAACGCACTATCAGTACAAAAAAAGGCAGTTCCCAAGAAAAGTAGCAATATATATAGAAGCTACAAAACGATTGTCATTCAAAAAATAATCCTATTCCAGCGACGTTCCAACAGAAACCCATTTTCAAGAAGGGTACAATTTTCAGGTCTAGTAAAGCAAAACATTCAAAAACCCCGCAAGATTAAAGGGTTTATTGGAGATGGAGGAAGAAGAAGAAGAAGAAGAAAGTGCATATACCTTGTTGAGAGAAGGGGAAGGATTGAGAGGCGGCGAACCGTTATTAGTGGTTATATTGATTATACTTGGAAAGGAAGAGACCCACGAGAGTGTAGTGGGTTTGGCAGCCCGGGTTGAGCGAGTTGAGAGTGAGTCAGAGCAGAGAAGTGAACGAATCGATGGAGATGCAGATGGTGAAGATAAGGAGCACGCCATTTTCGTTCTTTTACTCTGCACAAGGCCAGCCTTCGTCCACCGAGAATCCAAGATTTTCAACCTTTTTAACCCGTTGGTTGGCATATTTTGACAAAAAAACAAAAAGAGAAGTTAACACGTATTTTACTGTTTTACCATTGACAGCGCTCATAAATCATATCAGATAAAATTGACCGAGTTCAGTCTTGACTTTCTAGTTTTCCTTCTTTTTTTTTTTTTTTTTTTTGTTTTTTGTTTTTTGTTTTTTGTTTTCTGTTAGGGGGAGGCTTGATTGCCTATTTTTGACTGCAGATTTTAATTTTCACCCCAAATCCACCGGAACAATGTCAATTTTACCTTTTTATGTTGGTCCATTGCATTTCACTTTGAAAGCTAGACCCCAAAAAAACATACAAAGTTGATTTTTTTTTTTTTTTGGTCTTACGATCAGGATTTCAAGAAAGAAATAATTAATGATATTAGTATTCTCTGTACATACATGATTTAAATTTATTAGTTTAATACTTTGCCTGTTTCATATATGGCCACCTGCTACTACAAATAGTATTATGGTAATTTTTTTTTTACCGCATGTTCTTTTTCTCCTCGTTGTGTTTAGAAAGACGAAAAATGCAATTTTAATAAAATTTCCACCAACGTAGCTGCAAAATGTGTTAAATAACTTTGACACCAAGAATTCTTACAATCCCAATTGTAGAAAATTATGGTTCTCGTAATCAAAATTAATAAATTAGAAAAATTCCTCAAATTTATTCTTATCTTATTGTTATTATTATTTTGTTATTGACTAAAAAAAAAAAAAGAAAGAGAAAAAGGTATGGATCAGTCAAACATTATTGTTCAAGGGCACACAACGCCGACAAAACCCAGTTGATAACACAAGGACTGTCGATCAACAGAGATATAAGATCGTCAGCAGAGATGCTGATCCTGTCTCTTTCATTTCCCAATTCCTGCTGCTGTATTCCTTGTCCTGCATTATTCTCGTTGGCGTTCACGACCTGAGCTGGCGGGTTGCCCATGTTCAGTATCACTACCATCTGCGCATCCATTGCCGTGCCAGCATCCGACGCTGCACTTTTTACAGACCTGGGTGACATGTCTTGCTGCACAGTTGCAGGCAACAACAGAGGGAAATTCAGGCTCTCTATTGATGAAGGTCCGCGCAGGCAGTAAGTGGCTGCTGCGTCATGAGCTGCTGCAGCAGCCTCGGGGGTGATGCAGGAACTTCCTTTGTTCCCGGAACACAGATTTCAGACACCCATCTGCCCCGTTTACCACACCGAGCACCCTTGTACCTGTTTTGAACTTCCACTTCTTCGCTTTCCTGCACTGGATTGGAGTCGCTCATTCTTGCAATTTGTGCAAGCGGGATGGCTAATAGCTAGAGCTTGTGAAGAAACAGTGAAGTAGAAGTGCGCATATAGGTGAGGGAAGAAAAAAGCAAGGGGCGTAGGATTGTAGATCCTATCAAACTTGAATCATGCGGATATGGGAAAATGGAAAAGATAATTAATAATTTAACATTATTAGATTTAGAGCTCATGATATTGAAAAGAAACCTTAATTAATGAGGATTAGTATTAAATGGGTTGAGAAGGTAGAAGGTCAAAGTTGGAGGAAAGTCCAAATTTCAGAACGGTCGGAGAGGATCCTCTCAAATTTTCTTTGCAATAAATACATTTCAGGGAGGTGGAGCGTAATTTGATGGCAAATCCAAGTCGAAGGTGTTGTAATAAATTGGATTTGGATGACTGAGGCCATTTAATACTTAATTGTTATGTGGATGCGTGGAAATTGATCTTATATTAAATTATAACATAATTTATACGAATATTAGACTAAAAATATAAATAAAGTACATGTTTATATTATTTATTAAAATTTACAATTAAATGTAAATAATGAGAATAATATGATATGAACTAATATTTTTATCGTAAAAAAATTTTAATATTATGTTAAAAAATTATTTAATTTAAAAATTTATATTACAAAATGAGAAAAATCAACCACTCTGTTTCTAGCATAGAGATTAGGGAATAAAATGGGATTAAACATGAAAACATAGTAGTTGGGAGATCATGACAAATGAAATAGCAATAGCATAATGCGAGGGATATATGCTAACACTTTTTTGCTAACCACAGTGATGTATCCCGACTTCAACTAATTTTGTTCAGAATAGAGAATAGGGGCTTAGTCTCAGCCAACATAGAACACAGAATTGACACAACTGTCATATGAAAATGAATCCATGGGCACACAAGCAGGTAAGCTAATGAGTGCTGAGTCCTACTATGAGCAATACTAAATGTAGTTGGCAGTTTCATGTACAGATTCAATGGATGGTTTCCTAAACGCAATACAATAACAGAGGAAAACACAAAAAAAAGAGCCGCGCCGGGGGGGGGGGGGAAGAGGAATGGGAATATAGATTTGTGCAATTGCAGAGAAAATTGCCTCCTACCGCAATATTCAAAGTTTTCATTTTTCAACTTTTGAAGTAACATAAGAACTGTAATGTCTACTTGAAAGCATCAGAAACAGCGTATATGAAGTCCAAGAAGCCAGTTCCCTTGAGAAGACCTTTGCCAGTCAA
Organism: Rhizophora apiculata; assembly: GCA_037832385.1. NCBI lineage: Eukaryota > Viridiplantae > Streptophyta > Magnoliopsida > Malpighiales > Rhizophoraceae > Rhizophora > Rhizophora apiculata. Next base: position 5,201,677 of record CM075432.1, read on the forward strand.
GAGTTCAAAATCTAATAACAACAGGAAGCCAATAACGGCTGCCTTCCCGTTTATCAACTCATTCTTACCAGTGAAACCAAAACCCTCTTGATCCTCATCAACCACCATCTTAACCTAAACGACAACAACAGACAGAATACATAAATTATTATTATTATTATTATTATTTTTGATAAGTAGGGGAACAATATCCAACAGACTTCAAAAGGATTTACAACTTCTTTTTCCTTGTTCAACAGGTGAACTTAAATTTAGCCATAAGAAAGAATGTTGTTACCTCATCCACGTTGACATCAGTAGCAGTTACACCAGGCTGAGCCTTCCCACTGAAGACAATCTCTGCAGATGCATCAGGTTTTATGCCTCCTCTCAAGCTAATGTAAATATTTTCTTCATCGGTTTTCACAGGATAAACAAAGAGTGTCCTCAGAGCAGGTGTGAGGACTCTCAGCACAGGATTTTTTGGATACCATTCTTTAATGGCTCCAGACCGAAGGTCAAATGTGCTGTCAGTTGTTGGACAAACTATACAACCATCCTGTGTAAACAAGAGGGAAAGATGACTCTTGTGTTCTCAATTGCAGGAGACAACACCAACACCAAAAAGTGCACTGAAAATTCTGCATGTGCATCAAAGATAGCTATTCTTTCTTTGGTCTTAATGGGGTTATTCTTTCTTGGAAGATGGCATTCCACACATTTAGGGTGCTTTCCTATTTTTTTTCTTAACTGCTAACTGATGTTGTTCTTTTCTCTTTTCCTCTGTTCTGTTGTTTTCAACAAACACAATATGGCAATAAACAGCAGGCAAGCATGCCTGACCCTAGGACAACAACACCAAAAAGTTTCCACAATATTCAGAGATGAGCAAGAGATGATGACTACACATCAGCTGTGTATAAATGAATCAGCAACAACAGATGTAGGGTACTCAGCACATGCATTTGAGTAAAGATGCTGATTCACCTGAACCGCTATATGGTAGAATGTCAATATTCATGTAGCTTAAATTCACTGTCAATTGTTGGAAAGGGAAACAATGATACGTAAAAGGAACCATTTGATTACGAAAGTTCTCACACTAGAGTAAGCATTCTAATCTACAGGCCTCTAGATGTCCTAAAAATTAAGTCTGACGACTGCAGGATGGACCATACTTTCTTCAAAAGTGATGGCATTTTCTCATCATTACTTGGGGCTAATGACCCAGTATTGAAACAGTCCATAAGCAAACACCTATATACTGGCTTTCAGGAGCAGTATAATCTCTCTTACTAAGATTGGGCTCGCCAGTACCCAATCTAGCAGGGAAACACAGTTCCAAAATTGAAGTTCCAACTACACCACAAAACAAGAAATAAAGTGCATGGCTCAAATCGTAATGTAAATGCATGCATCTCTGTGCATACATGCTCACAGATAGCAGCAATTTCTGTGCTGTGCTGTGCAGTGCACATGTGTGTGAGAGGGAACAAAGGCAGCTGGGAATAACTGTAGAGGACTAGTATCAGAAGACAGAAGACACAATTAACCTACAATTTGTTATCCACAAGGCACCTGCCTGCCTGTGCATGGGGAATTGAAGAATACTTATCTTTAACTACTCACCCATAAGTATATACTTAATGGGGAAACACTACCATGCACGAGTGTGCATTGGTGAAAACAAGGAATTGCTCCAGATAGTGAGAACAAAATCCCACCTTTTGAAGTCAACACATAGTTTATAACGCCTGGTACATAGGCAGTTCCCAGTTCGGGCACCAGGCAGGCCTGGACATCCAAAATATAAAGTCGACAAATTACACAAGATAGCCAGTTAACAAACTCAGCTTCTTGTTGAAGCTGGTATGCTACGATTACAAGTAACAGTAACCCATAGTTTCTAACAAGCAGCAGATTTCAGGATCTGAAGAACTAAGATATCCACAGAAGCAGGAACTTTGACTTTTTCCACTTTTCTCTTGTAAACAATTCATTTCCTTTGTGTCAATTGATTAACATTATCTACCAACATGAAATAACTTCGAAACATAAAGAAATAAGAGCACGAAGCAGAGAAAGAACAAAACCTGAGTGAGCTTGGCGTTGAGGAGGCCTTCACTATAAGCCCCTTCAGCAGGCGACCTATTCTCAATAGCGAAAACCTCATCTTTATACCACAACAATAATATGGTCACATCATCTTGAGTTATCACCCGTCTCTCTCCCTTGGGCAGCGCTGCCAACGGCACCACCGGAACCCAGTTTTCTGCTCCTCCACCGCCGTTTCCACCTTCACCGGAAGATGGGGATTCCTCAGCCACGGACACCTCCGTGGCCTTGCACGAAACTTCACACACAGGCTTGGTAGTCCATGTCGGAGCAAAATGGCACTTTATGGAAAATGCCCAAGCAGGAAGGTAACTGGGGCGCCTAGGAGGTGGTGGTCGGCTGCAAGGAAGCGAGGTGCGTTGCGCATTGAGATGGTAATTTTGAGCAAATGGTGAAGTTAGACTAGAAGAAGCGGTGGCCATGAACTTGGACAAAGTCACTGGCAGACGACACAAATTGAGAAGCCGGAGGCTCGACCCCGGAGAGAAGAGAGAGAGAGAGGGAGAGACTTATTGGCCACAGAAATGGATAACGAATTACTTGGCTACTGTCGCTTGGACATCCGCGAAACCATATTTTAGCTCGGAGCCCCGTTTCTGTGCAACTTTTGATGTATAAATATATCAAATAGAATGTCTAAATAAGCATTAATAATTTACACCTAACACTTATTAATAACTATTTACACGTTATATCATATACACGTTTGCACATTTTTTCCTATCAGCACATCATGTCACCGTGTATGAGCCAGATCCCCCTATTTTCCCCTGGTAGGTCGTTTGATGAAAAATGCTTTATTGGTAAAAACAAAAACAAAAACAAAGAAATGGGGTTCTTAAGAAAGAAATTAATATTTGGAGGCCAGAGATTTATGACAACCAGAAAAAAAAAAAAAAAAACAAAAGATTTTTAATTGTGTAGCAACATGCTTCATTTTTTACCTAAAACTTACCTGTTGTGTGGTGCTGCAGAGGAAATCAGATATAATCTTTTCTTCCATTATTTTTTTTTTTTCTGAAAAAAATTGACATACCGTTCTTAGAGCTTTCACAATTTCCAGACCCGTAATATTATTCTGCATTTTACTCGGAGGGAGCGCAAAACTTAATGAAGTTATTATCGTCCTATTGGCCGTGGCTAGAATTGAGTTTTTATATTTCCTAGGAGAGGGAGAATAGCTTCCACCTATGAATTTTAGCAAAGTGTAGGTCAATTTTCCACCTTCGTAGCTTGGATTAAGATTGTTTGTCTTCAATCGCACCACCATATACATGGACGTTGATCAGACTCGGTCAGATCAATATTATTCTGTTCTTTGATCAAAGAAATTGCTTCACTCATTAAAAAACAAAAAGGATTAACCCTGTATTTAAAATGCTGGCCAAGACAAAGAATACAATCTTATTTCTGACGCCAGCACGGTTCTAACGCTCACCAATTCACACATAAAATTGCTAGGTGCAGAGCTAATTATGTTAATAAAACGCTCAATACACACGTTTTTGCTTTCGCGTATGCACAAAGTTTTATCCATCCCATCCCAACACGTTTAGCTTTTTCTGTGAAGAAACTAAAAAATTCCAATTGCAGATTTAACATAAAATATCATGACTTGCAAAGATCATGAGCCTCCATGGCGAAAATACAGTACAGACCGATAGATGGAAGCTATGTGCAGAGAGGCAATCGCTGCTATAAGGAGGTCATCCAAGAGACCAACAATGCCCAATATACCTGTGGATCAACACCAGACTTTATGAAATTACCATACTTTTTATTGACTGTCAATACAAATTCCCCTTATGATTTGATATACATAGAAGTCAGAGCAAGAAAGTCACCTTCTGGAATAATGTCTATGGGACTGAGAACATAGACCGCACCCAATATCATCTGTAAAGAGAGAATAAAATTAGAACAAGAATCTGTTTTTAAAGGTGACTGAGTAGAGGCTCAATCAGTTGATGTACAAATCAACTGACACTTCATATTTTGGTCAATGCAGTCGGTAGTTCAAAATAAAATCAAATAAGAAATACTATAGTTTCTCATGTAGCAATTCCAGTTATATGCAAAATTACAAAAAGAAAAAGACAAATGTCATAGAAAATCATTAACTTAAGCAAATTAACAAATTCTAGCAGAAAGCCTATGTAGTAATAAAGTTTGCCCAAACTTTCAAATTATATGGTTTGTAGCATGTCTTCTCATTTCCACAAAACCACAATGGTTTGCTGAAGATAAAGTGTATACTCAAGTAATAGATTGAAAACGTTGAAGTAGCTTTGCAAAGGTTTGAGTAATCAATCCAATTGACAGAATCACTATATGCCAGAAACCAAGCTATTCCTCGACTCAAAATTAAACTTGAAACTGCTTATCACTATCCTATTTTTCCTAACAAGGTTAAAAATGTAAGTTTAACCCTGCAAGTATCTTGTCATTACTTTATAGAGTATTATTCCGAGCTGCAAGTACATGTCTGTAAGAGCTTGCTTATAAAATGTCTAAACTTTTAATAAAAATATCTATGGTCAAGTTAGTCACAACATATGCTGTCAACAGCCTCCGAGACATGACCTTACAAGGAACAATATGTTTTGCTCATATCTAGGGCTCAGTAGATAGACTGCCACTTGCCTCCCATGAGAAAACAATATAACCACCCTCCCAAATTCACCAAAAAAAAGAAGATGAAAAAGAAAAAAAGAACTGTTTCAATTGAAAAACTCCCAGTAACTCTGCCATGTGCTTCATGATGATCAAAGTTCTAGTCTGGTCCTCTGGAAGATTCAGACTGCCAAATCTCCCTCAAAATTGCAGGTGGTCTTTCTTTGAGAATTGTATATGGTTTAAATCATGAGCACCAGCACAGACAGACAGACAGATACACACACATATATGTATGTATGTATGTATGTATGTATGTATCTTCTTTTCCTCTTATTGAAACAGTGAATGAAACAAACATCACAATTGTCAAATGCTTAATACCATTAAATAATTGCTTTCATCAAACTCAAAAATTACATAAATATCATATTCCTGGTTTCTGAATCTCTGCTTTCCCTTAGGGCTTCTCAAATCTTAGCATTCTCCACTAAAAAACTCACAAGCATACTTTTCATATTGTAAGAGAAACTGACATATATTCACTTATTTGGATATACAATGAATAAATTCAAATATTTCCACCACCCCCAACCCCAACACCCTAAAGACCCCTGGCTGAAAATGAAAATTAAGAAACACCACCCTTCTTCTTTTTCAAAATAATCATTGCTCAAAACAAAAATAAGGCAATCACTGAAATCAGTTACTAAGCTATGCTATTGTACACTCAAATGCTGGCATTGAAGAATTTCTTTTATTCACAACAATGACACATAAAAGATGCTTAATGCGCCATGCATAAATCAGAGAATCACTTACCCCTCACTCCCTTATCCAAATTGCATGTCAGGGTGCTGATATACTACTGTGAACTACTCCTAAGTAACATAACATAATCTAGTCTTTCAATCAAAGTTCAAGGAATCAAATAGTGAAGAATGGCAGCATGTCAACCATAACTTCTCCAAAAACACAACCTTTATTATTTTTTTTTCTTTTATTTTTGGTATTGATGACCTTGGAATTTTCTGGTTTAAGCTTCTCAATCAAAAGAAGACAGAAAAGGATCCTAATTACTAAAAAAAAAATATTCTGGAAATCCAAAAAGATCCAAAATCTCAACAATCAGAACCAGAGAAATCAAAGTCATACAAGCTATCATAAAAGCATCGAGGCTTATAGTGAAGCTGGTGATCAACATAACTGAAATATAGACGCGAGCCCTGATGACAAGGGGAAGTGATCTTTGAGGATCCATCATTTCCCGAGACAACCTCCGTAGAAGAAATGGAAGGTCTCGCATTCTCTGCCGATAAGAAACGACGATCCATTGTTTTAGAACCCAATCATCATCATCATCATCATCATCATAAACTCAAAAGAACAACAAAAAAAAAAAAAATGAAAGAAAAATAACTTCTGCACGCATCCAATACCTGAACGAGACCACTGTTACGTCTGCCAAAAAGACGGTTATAAGTTTCAATTTTAGCCAGAACCTCAGCAACCTCAGGATTACGGCGATCCCTTAACGAAGCTTCACCGGGAATTAACAAGGTTATCTGTCTACGGCATAGCGGGCATTTGCATGGCTGAATAGCAGATCCATGATGCCAAACAAGCATTATACAATCGCCTGAATTTTTGCTCAGAGCAGAAGTACAAAAACAAAAACACAAAAAAAAAAAAAAAAAAAACAAAGAAAGAAAAGAAGTCGTAAAATTTATTTGCACGAAGAACAAGGCCAAGGGTGAAACAGTGAAAGTAATAAAGAAGGAAAGTAAGGCATAAAATGGGAAACGTAACCGCAAAACCAGTGAGAGCAATTGGCTTGGCAAGGAACGTTGAAGTTTCCACGGCACACCGAGCAGCAATCATTCGCCGGAGGCCCGTCCATTCCCTCCTCTTCCTTGCTTTGCCTCGGTTATTTCAGTCACCAGTTGGCCTAATCTAGGTTGCTCTCCGCCTTGGCTGTCACTTTATTTATTATTATTATTATTACTATTATTTTAAATAATAATAAATTAATTAATATGAATTATTAATACTTTTTGTTGCATATTTATTGCGTCATAATTATGATCATACGCTAAAAATTGTTCGCACTTACCATTTTTATCCAAAAACATGGCATTATTTATTCATTTGGAGATTAGACTTATTTACCAAACAGTTTTTTCCTCTTTGCATTTTTTTTATGCGTTACTTTCATAATGATTCGGGAGTCATGGTGACGAAGCAGCCGTCAGGCACCCTTACTGAAGTTAGTGTATCCGTTGTCGCGCTAGTCTGGAACAAGATCGATTGAAAAGTGAAAAAAGCAATTTCATCTAAGCTGAATCCAAAAATTCCATTTAGATAAAAAAAAGGGCTTAAATAATAAAAAGAGAGAAAGCGACAGACAGGCTATTCCCCCACCCTTAATCATTCTCGTAGTTGTCAAATCCCTAATAGCTGAAAGTTCAATCCTAAGGCCCAAATGGCCATCCCAACCTGGGCTCCTCCCTACCTCACAAGCTAAGGACTGTCGATAGACAGACAACTCATGGGTGTCAAATGAAGCAATTATTCATTTCTTTCATTTCCTCCCCCCACCAAAATTTTTCCTTCGTTCAATTGCAGATCGTGTCGTAATCAAAATGCTTGGGAGATTTACAGTATACAAGGTTAACAATTTTATCCATCAAGAACAAATTTTGGTACTAGATATATGAATGTCATCTTGGGGTAAATGGCCAACAACAAATCTCAATTTCAGAGAGTTTTGATTTGCAGCTGAATCAACTTGAGAGTGGATTAATATCAGTTCTCAGTCCTCGCCGTCCTGAAAAGAGAAGGAAAGAAAATTTTGAAAAAATGAAAAAACAAGAGAAAAAGGGATGCATGAGTTTGACTTTCATCTAGATTGTTATGACACAATTATTGTGAAAAATATGATATGCTTTGACAATGAATAGACCTGTGGCGTCAATATGAACTGTAAACAACAATGCAGTAAAAACAGTGGCGATGGTAAGATTACTCCATGTGACTTAGAAATCACAAATTTAAGTCACAAAAACAGTCTCTGTAAAAACAGGAGTAAGGCTGCAGAAGGGCTATAGCTTTCTGATTTGCTCCCAAGACACTCTTTATCATGGGTATCAGTTGGCTTTAGACCTTAAAGGTGATTTCAAGGCACCCCGGATAGAATCCCACCCAGCCACATCTGAAATTCAGTGCTCTAACAAAGGACTAGAAAAAGACCAACAAAAATGATTATACAAAGTCTAGATATGAACCAAAAAAATCATTAGGGGAATCAAGTCCAAAGACAACTTTTTTCACAGAAATTCCTTCTACCCACACCTTTGGAGGAGATGATTCTGTCGGAGAGCCATCAAAAATATGCGAGCACTCTGTGTATGCGGATCCAACGCCCACTCCAGTTGCAAAAGCTATAGATGCCCAGCGAGTCACTGGACTCCCTAGTTTATTAACAAGAATTACACTAGTTATTCAGATATTGTCAACAATCACAAATCATCCAGTTAGAAGATAACCAAACAATGCACAAATCTTTTGCACGGTACTCATAGAACCCTACATTGCCAATGAATTTTAACTTTCACCATGGCGCAATTTTCCAAAGAACTTGAACATTTTCACTTTGATTGCTAATTCGGCAGATTCAACCAATATAAGCCTTCAACTACCAATTGTAAGCAAAACTCTAAAGATGAGTTTTCGGAATGTTAAATATATTCTGAATCTAAAGTAATCAATTTTATGAGTTAGGCAATTGTCTAAGCCACCTAAAGAGTTACTTAGTAATCAAGCAACATACCATGTTCCACATGATCATTCAATGGCATAACCAATATGCATGCTTGACTCTCATCCATCCCACATACACCACTGACCCAAGTTTCTATCATCTTATCACGTCATAGAAAATGCATAAACATAAACTAGATGAACATAAACAGAGATTCATGGATGCATCGATCAGAGGTATCTAAAACATTAAAAATAACAGAAGACAAGGAAACTGAAATATGCATCAAAATTTAGCAAACAGTAAATAACTTGTTTGCTCTGTTTGCTAGCATTTCATAAAATAAAATCTGGGTTCGCTACCGGATTCAAGAATGGACCCGGGGTGATTGCATATAAAGCTCTATATACTGACTACTTTTTAAACACAAAAATGCATACAACAAGGATTGGAAACCGAAAGAGAGAGAGAGAGACTGACTGAAGAAGAGGAGACCGCCGAAGGCCCCGGCCAAGGAGGAGTAGACGAAGCGACGGAGCGTCAGATCGAGACACGCATCCCATTTGGCGTTCACGTCGACTTTCTTTGCCATTTGATTTGATTTGATTTGATTCTTCTCCTTCTTCTTTATTCGCGCTAATGTTCGGGATTTGTGGGTTTCTGGCTTTTGCTGTTGAATTGAACGCAGGGTCAGGACCTCAAGGGTTTTCTTTCCTTTCCTGTGTTTATTTTTGCGTTAATAATAATTATTCCTTCCTTCCAAGTGACCCAATTTTTATTTTTATTTTTTAAAGACAGTCTGTTTCTGAGACGTGTCGTTTGTTTTTTATTTTTTTGAAAGTATAAAAAAATATATATATTTTTTACGGTTAAATTTGTATTTTTAAAATCTCATATTTTAATTAGAAATGTCTCTCAATGACGATTGATGGAGTTTGGACAAAAAAAAAAAAAGGAAAATAACATTGCTTGGAGTGGGAGTAGATACTTTGCTTTTGGATGGGTCAAACTCAAGGGGTCCAGTCCAGTGGATCTAGTATAGGAAACCCATTTCAAGCTGGGCTGAGTTACATCTCCGTCTAGGTAAGAAAGTAAGGGGGAAAACTATTTAATTTCTTGTGACTTTGGCATAGGATTCCAAAATTTCTCTCTCAAGCTTCCTCCAAGTGTCCAACTGATGCAATTGGGTTTTCTTCCATTTTTCAGAATTAATCGGTCTTTATTTTTCATTTTAGTTAAAATTTAAAATACTTTTAGTTAAAAATGGACACACCCTCATTCCATTTAGAATTGCCTTCCCATTTTAATATATATAAATATATTACATGGATAAAAATTTTTGGGTACATGGATTAAAAAAAGAGGAATTTAAAAAGTTAACCCAAATCATCATGCAACTCTAATTTGCTTTTTCGAAAAAAGTTTTCATTTGGGTGCATCGGAAAATTAATTTTCCCGAACATTCTGGAATTCAAATTATAAAGCTACGAGAATGGCTTCAAAATGTCCCATGTACAATGTACTCAAACTTCATTCTAAAAATAATCGGCGGGTGGTGATCACCCACAACAAGGAATTGGAGGTTATTTTATGTTATCTTCATTTATTTGACTTAAATTTGAAATTTTTCGACTTTTTTTTTTTTCATTCTTAAAAAAGAAAGGAGAATGATTAAGGTAGGTTATTAAATTTCAAATTTGCCACTCCCTCTAATTGAATGTGCGAGAAACCGAGGAGGAATCATTATCCCTCAAATAGTAAATTTATTTATTATTATTATTTTTAAAAAAGTTAAACTAAAACGTAAGCAAATGACCTCCAACTCTGTGCAGCAGTGTCTCTTGGGTATCATTGGTCGACAGAGATGGCAAATTCGCCGGAAGGGGAGGGACAAGAAAGAGAGTGGGTATGGGGTCCACTGACAAAGTGGGTTGTAGCTGGCAGACCGAACCTGACAGAGCGGTACTTGCCACGTACAACAAAACATCACCTCTACGCCCTAGTCCACCGCTGTTCCCATTCCCATTCTCTTTTGTTTTCTTTTATATTCTCTTCGCTCCCCTTGTTTATCTCATTATTCTTTGCTCCTCTCTCTCTCTCTCTCTCTCTCTCTCTCTATCTCTAAAGCCCGCCTCCACCCAGGCAGCTCACTTTCTATTATCCACGATCTGTCTCACTCTTGTCACTTTGCAACAACTCAAAAACCATCGGTTTTTATCCCCCCCAAAAAAAAAAAAAACAGAGAAAAGAGTGTATATTATTCGGAATCAGTGATGGCTGAGGAGACCCAAAAGCCAGAAGCATCATCAGCACCAGCGGTAGCGGCAACTGAGAAGCCATCCACGGAGGAAGTGGTGGTGGAGAAGCCCGTCGATGAGAAAGAACCATCGCCAGCACCAGATCCTGTGGCAGAAGCGCCAGAGAAGCCGGGACCAACTGAAGAGCAGGCTCCTGTTGAAGCCGTCGAAGCTGAGAAACCGAAGGCTGTAGAGGTAGTGGGAATCACCCAATCGGTTTCTTACAAGGAAGAGACGACTATAGTAAGTGAGCTGCCTGAGGCTCAAAAGAAAGCTCTTGACGAGTTGAAACAGCTCGTCCAAGAAGCAATAAATAAAAATGAGTTCACCCTTTCGCCGCCGCCGCCTGCACCGGCCAAGGAAGAGGAGAAGCCTTCTGAGTCTGAGCCCGCCAAAACGGAGAAGGTAGAGGAGAAGACTGAGGAGAGAGTGGAGGAGAAGACTGAGGAGAGAGTGGAGGAAAAGGTTGAAGTCAAGGAGGAGAAACCTGCGGCTTCTTCTGCTGCTGAAGAACCTAAACCCATTGAGACTGATCCTGCAAATCCAACGCCGCCACCAGAAGAGAAAATCGAAGTAAAGGAGGAGAAGGTGGGAGTGCAGGAAGAAGAAACGAAGGTTGAAGCGACGTTGGAGAAGGCGACAGCCGTGGATGAGGACGGAGCCAAGACTGTAGAGGCGATTGAGGAGACGGTTGTGGCAGCCTCTTCGGTTCCTGCAACCGCTGCTGAACCTGAGGAGACCAAAACAGAAGAAACACCTGCTCCGCCGCCACCACCGCCAGAAGAAGTTTCGATCTGGGGGATACCGCTTCTTGTTGACGAGAGGTCCGATGTGATCCTCTTGAAGTTCCTGAGAGCCAGGGATTTCAAGGTGAAGGATGCCTTCGCCATGATCAAGAACACTGTCAGGTGGAGAAAGGAGTTTGGAATTGAGGCACTGCTTGAAGAAGACTTCGGCAGTGAATTCGACGATATTGTGTACACGCACGGATTCGATAAGGAAGGTCACCCAGTGTGCTACAATGCTTTTAGTGCTTTCCAGGACAAGGAGCTCTACCAGAACTGCTTTGGGGATGAAAAGAAGCGAGGAAAATTCCTCCGATGGAGGATTCAATTCCTGGAGAAGAGCATCAGAAAGCTTGATTTCAATCCTGGCGGTATTTCCACTATCGTTCAAGTTAACGACCTCAAGGATTCTCCTTGGCTTGGCAGGAAAGAGTTCAGGCAGGCCCTTGATCTGTTTCAAGACAACTACCCTGAATTTGTTGCTAGACAGGTATATGTTCCGGCAATTTATTTATGATCGTTCATTTTAATCAAGCCAGTTCTTGAATTTAACTAATATGGCTTTTGTTGCCCAAAGGTTTTCATCAATGTTCCATGGTGGTACCTTGCTTTCAATAGGATAATTAGTCCATTCCTGACACAGAGGACTAAAAGCAAGTTTGTGTTTGCTGGCCCAGCCAAATCTGCTGAAACCCTTTTTAAGTGAGTTGATAACCTTGATTTGGTTTTCCAATCATGGTCTTGGAGATTTTTTTTTTTCTTTCATTGATGGTTCTAATAGTATTTCTGTTCTATTTCATTCTAAAGGTCAAAGTTCCTCCTTTTTTTTTTTTTTTTTTGACCTCCTAATAGCTTGTTCATTGGTCTCTGGCCCTCTCTGGTATCTGATCGTTGTTTATTTGCCTTAAACAGATACGTAGCTCCTGAGCAGGTGCCGGTTCATTTTGGCGGACTGAGCAAGAAGGGAGAGCAGGAATTTACTGTTTCTGACTCCGTCACAGAGGTCACGGTTAAGCTGACCACTAAACATACTGTTGAGATCCCAGTTTCTGAGGTAACCATGTGTGTCTATTAAGCTCGTGTTGATCCTACAACGATCAGATTTTGGTAAATTTTGATCACTTGATGACATTTTAACTAATATGAAACGGGATTGTTGTTGAACTTGTAGAGCTGCCTTCTGGTTTGGGAGCTCCGAGCTGTGGGCTGGGATGTGAGCTATGGAGCCGAATTCGTGCCTGATGCAGAGGGTGGTTACACCGTTATTGTATCCAAGTCAAGGAAGGTTACCCCATCAGATGACCCTGTGATATCTGATACTTTCAAGATTGGCGAACCGGGCAAGATAGTGCTTACAATTGACAACCCAACATCCAAGAAGAAGAAGCTCCTTTACAGGTTCAAGACCAAGCCAGTCTCGGAATAAATGTTCGACACAAATCCTATATGGGATTTAATTTGCAGGACACGAAAGGATAATTTGTTCTTTGAAAATTGGGTTTTGATGCTCTTTGATTTGAGATTTCTCTGTTGTCACGAAGTCTGGATCGTTTTGTCATACATTTTATTCACTTTAGTTCTTTAAGCTCCCAAGGAATGGGGAGAAGTGGGGTTGGTGTGTTATGTGGTGTTGAGTTGGTATAGTTTACTGGTAAAGATGTTTTGGACACAGTTTTGTTCATTCATTCTTGATGCTCTTCTTTGGCTGTAAAACTTGTGTAAATTTGGCGGTCATAATTATTCGTTTTGCTTCGTGTTGCATTTTGTTATTAATTGTCGAAGATAGTGGAAATAATGTAGTTCTGTGTCCGAACTCTTTTCAATAATAATGTCTTCTAAGTATGTTGGCACGGAAGTGAGATCGCTGGCATCTAGCTGGCAGAAATTTCACACGCATAAGGTCTTTGCTCCCATGATTGTTCTTTTTCGTCTTGTTGTTCTCTACATGGTTTTTTGAAGATGGATGCCGAAAATAAATAAATAAAAGAAATAAAGAGGGGAAAAGTACATGATGCACAAAGTAGTTGCTTTGTGCAAACGGAAAACAATAGTTCAGAATTAGATTTGTGTTTCAGGCAGGTACTAGTTAATGAGTTAAATTTTAGGGCTATCTAAATTAATTTCCTTTTTGGGCTATTGTTTCAAGACGAAGATGGGTGTGTTCCTCAGAACTTGCGTTGTCCTTTTTGGCTTTGTTAGTTTCTCCCTCGTAACTAAAAAAAAAAAAAAAAAAAAGGAATAATGCTTTTCCAAGGGACAAACGAAAATCAACTGCCGTCGCGTGTCCTCTCGTCGAAAGCATCTGCATTTTCCTCGCTACGGTTTTGACACAATTCTGTGTTATACGACGGACAGATGTTTGGATGCGAAACAGCCACTATTTTCTCAAAAAGCCATGGGGAAAGCTTACTGTACTATAGGAGGCTTTTGTTCTTTTTGTCCTTTAAACCTTATGGGAGTTTCACTCTTATACCCGTCGAGCCAACCCCGGTAAATTTTATTAGCATTTGTTACGATGTTAAATCACACAAAAAAAAAATTATTTAGACATTCTTTGCGAGTAAACAATACAATAAATTTTCTCGAAAAAATATACTGCATTTTTTTTTTTAACAATTATTGTTGGGGCTATAGATCTATATGGGCAACGTGCTTCCCATAAGGTGGCACTGTATCCCTCGAGCACTTAACCAAAAAGTGGGAAGCAGTACAGTACGGGGAAATAACGTTATGTTGTGTGTCTTGTTCGACGTAGCATGACAGCCTTTAAATTCCCAGCTACCAAAAAGTTACAGACAGAAGGGCACTGGAGTTAGAGTGTTGCATATACAATAACCATTTTTCAAATTATGAAAAAAAAAAAAAATGTAATGGTAGCATGTGAGAATAACATTCCATGTCAGTTGTGCTTTAAGTTTAGCGGGAACCGCATAGGCCTACCAATTTTTGAATAATAGATCATTGTTATGCAGAGAATTGAATTAAGCTGTCAAGGAGATGATCTGGGTTCAAATTTTGAGCTGTTTTTTATTTATGAATTTTCTTTATTTAAAAATTACAGCGTTCGATGTGTTTCCGTGATGTGTGCCTTTGATTAGTGTGTTGATTCCTACATAGGATCCGGATCCAAGTTTGGTCCCTAATCATTTTCTCCACCACCACAAACAAAAGAACGTGGCTTGATTATTGCTTCTTAACATAAATCAAATGTACGACGACTAAAATTTTCATATATATATATATGCCGTAGACCCCATCGATCAATGATAACGTTGGTAGCAATCAATAACACAGTGTAGATTCCTTGTTTCAAAATTGCCACAGCTGTGGTCCCACAATTTAAATATTCCGGCGCTGGATTGCTTGTGCGTGCCTGCCTGCGGGCACATGGTTTTCTTACTTGTTCCTGTTGTTTGTTTCATGAAAGATTCGTTTTATCATCTACAGATCAAGTCATGGGTTATTTCTTTTCAAGAAGAGCCGTGGGTTAAATTGAATCAAATAATATCCAACCATGAATTGTAACTTTGTCTTCAATACTTTATTCAAAAAACCAAACCAAAACAAAACAAAAGGGTCTCTTTCATTAATTCTTCTGATATAGGTCTTTAGTTTGAACCTTTTTTAAAATAAATAAATAAAACATGCACGGGTAACGTACCGAGTTAGCAACCAACAATCTGGACCGTTCTTGATGACATCGGCAATAGAATCTGAGACATGGCGAGAGTCAATCCTAATTACCCGCTATTTCTTTTTAATGAATATTTTCTCTTTTTCGTGAATGAATATATATATATATATATTTGGGACGAATTAAATGCCCACTACTTCTTCTTACCACCCCAAGTAGCGTAACAATTTTTCCAACCATGCTTTTGGTTATTTACCACCACGCCTCTTAGTTTCTCGCGTTTAATTGCGAGTGGTTTTCTGAATTTGTTGAATCAAAACAAAGAAAAGTTGACACGTCTCTCTCCGCCTGTAGTTGTATCCTCCTTCTGAAGCGGTCTTGTATGTCATCGTCATGTGCACGGGCCAAAAGCTGACATCAGCAATTTGGATTTGTTCAGCGTTTTTCAAAACTTGACGGGTTCAGAAGAACAATTATTTATTCACTGTTGGGTTAGTGAAAGCTTTATCGGCTATTTAGAACTGCAAGTTTGTGTACCCGTACGAGAAACCCAAATTTTAAAAAATAAAAAATAAATACTCACATGGAGCTGTCAACTGCGGCTAGCTTGGAATATGGATCTTTATCATTTTTTGTTTCGTTTCACTTCAGATATCATTTTCAGTAGTCGTGGACTGCTTGTGAATTAGAAGACGGAGTGGCAAGTATTGGCGTGCATGATGACGATCGATTGTTCAATTCCTGAGCAACTGAACGAAGACACTTCACACAGAAAGATAGAGAGATAGGTTGAATCGAACTTAAACTTTCAATTGAATTGAGGCAAAGTATATAATTAAACGAAACTTGAGACCCCCTGATAGTGACAAAAGATATTTTAAGCTGGGTATATCCAATGGTTGCCCGCGTTAGCCTCCATTCGAAGGCAAAACCTGTGATCCATGTCCCTCTGGTGGAGCCTCTGTATACTTAGTTATAGCAACCGTGCCTGGGGAGGTAATTAAAAACTTTTTTTTTTTTTTTTTTTTTCCAGGAGGCTTTGGTGGATAAGTATCCAGCGTACGTGTCTATTTTGTCTTGTTGAATAAACTTCAATTTTGTTTAACATAATATGTGTCTATATTAGATAAATATATAAAAAATGCGATATTTAATTAAAATATTTTAAATATATGTTGAATATTTTTAAATATATTTAATAAAAATTCAAAATAAAAAATTAAATATGTATATCAAATATTTTATTATATTTAAAATATTTTTAATATATATATATATATATATATTCACGAGGAGTGTATCGTAAATATTTCAAAAACTAATTTTAAAAATTTTCATCCTTTTTTTTAGGTATATTAACAAGTAATTTAATAGTAAAAAATTAATAATAATTTAATTTTTTATTTTAATAATTATATTATATATTTTAATTTATAATTTTTTAAATTTTATATTATACACACATATATATTTTTTAAAATACTTAACAAAATAAAATAATATAATATTTTTACAAATTATATGTTGAAAAAATGTATAATTTATTTAAAAATATTTAAATTATACATATATTTGCATATAATATGTTTAATATATAATTTTATTGTCTCATTTATACCGTATCTATACCACACTCATAGCTTAGTTTTTTAAAATCCGTGTGTCTTCGTTTTCGTGTCCATACATCATAAGATTTTGTATAACCCGAAAAAAGTCTCCTCACCCTCCCATGTAAGAAATTCCGCGTCAACCAATATTGGTTTTAACAGCAGCTCAGAAAAAAAAAAGGGGGGGGGGGGGTGGGGCGGGGGGCTTTAGCAGCTTGTTATTTCATATGCTTAACCAGCTTACTTCGTGAACCTCGATTGTTGTTTTACTATTGTCTCTTTAATCAGTTCTTTTTGTCATTTGGCAAAATACGTGGGATCCATATAGCTATAGTAATCAATTTATTCCCTGCAGCTCATTCAATTTTTCCAACCCCCCATTTGAATATTAAAATTCAACATAGAATTTATGGCCATGACCTAACTAGGAGGTTTAAAATGCAACTAAATTTTATTTCATTAAGAGCATTGTAGTCAGCAGCAGAAGACACATCAAACAGTCCAGGAAACTAGAAAGAGCCGGCTGATGCTTCCAAGCGGGCATTGGCCCAACCTGCAGCATGTCCCGCAAGCTTTCATGGCCTCCAACTCCAACGTACTTCTTTCGGCATTTTACACTCTTTTTTGGGACCTTTCACTAAAAGAAGAATTTTTCGGCCGTGGGCCTGGAGATTGTACCGTGTGTTTCTCTACACGCGGCAATGCCACAACAAACCTATTAATGTCCGCATTGTGGATAAAGAAGATGCCGCATTGATTTGAGGAACAACCCCTGATTGCCTCTGCGAGCCCTGCTCTCCACGAGCTTTGTTTTTGGCGATCATGCCAGCAACATATTATGTTGGGGGAATATGTATCTAATATATTACCGCGGCTAGACAATTAGGAGAGTAAAGCGTGGTTGATCTAAAATTTTTTACTTAATTTGGAGATCTTGTACAAAAAGAAAATCCTTTTGATTAATAGAACCATAGGCGTGAGGCCTTAAAAAAGAAAACACATGAATAAAAGGTCAGTTCTAAAAAAATATATTGTATCGTTAGCTATTGGACTTCTACTTTTTAAGTATCAAGATGAATCTTTAGTATCACCGAATCTAAAATATCATAAATGAGGTTATAAGAACAACTAAAATAATTTTTTGTTCTTTAAAAAAAAGTGAATTAATGAAAGAAAGATGAGAGCAACGTGTGTTTCGAGAAATTATTCTACTTTGTTTTGATTTTATTTTTAGACATTGTTACTAGTGATATTCTATATTTGTTTTTAATTACACATCAATAAATATTATAGAATTATTCTTTCTTTATTTCTACATTTGCTTTTGCTTTTGCATTCGAGGAATACCATTAGTGCACCTCTTCATTTTTTTTTTCTCAAAACACCCCCCCCCCCAAAAAAAAAAAAAAATTGCAACCAACTCCGCCCCATTGTTGACTTCGTCCTTTAGGTTTGTTTTCGCAGTCCCGTGGCTGGGGACAACGTGAGCATGGTTGCTTTCATATTTTGACTTTTGTTGTTGTTTTTTTAATTATCCGTTTCCATTATGGCATTTATTTTACTGGTAAACTAAATTGTTGAATTATTCAATATTTTATCCACGTCAAGAGATCGCATTCCAAAATATTTTTCACCAACTACAAACTTGAAAAATACATTTAAATATCACGGTCAAATTTAACTCAGTTTTATGAATAAATGCAATTTTCAGTACACTTAAATACGCAATTAATAGACAAAGTGATATATAATTATTGAAAAATTTAAAGGAATATTTACAGTGTAAGGAAATGAATCGCTGTAAGACAAATGATAAGTAGGATTGCAGGAGATTGTGTCGTGTCCCCAAGCAAGAAGAGTGATAGACAGCACATTGCCATGCGGACGGACAATTGATATTGCTGAAGTGCTATTGAGAGAGGATTATTATAGTCAATTAGAACAATGTAAAAATAAGAGACTTTAATGAATATCTATAATCTGAGTTCTGATATTGGATTAACATAAATAATTTATTAATTTTGGTTGGATTAAAAGAAAACTAGTCATACATATAGTTAGAATACAAGGCATTGAGTCTAATCAAATATGTAGCAAGATGCTTATAATAGGAGAATTTCATATACCACGTTATAAAAATGAAATATAATCTCATTTTTCTGTCAAAACGAGCAATGGTAAATAGTCTTTTTGTTTCAGTTGGATTTCGGAGAATTTTTCACTTTCACGTCGGCCGACTCTTAAGTGACTTTATGTCTATTCAGCAATCTTCTAAGTGAAGACACACACTCTCTCTCTATTAGCAGGGCTTCCAGTTTCCATGGTACGGAAATAATGCGCTATTTGTTGACCAAAACCTCACCTTCTCTTGGATTCTCTTGATTCAATCTCATTTTCCATCACAACTCGCCCAAAGAAATTGTGGGTATTTCAGAAAACAAGTTTTGCAACGATGGGTAACCGATTTATTTGCTTGACAAAGAAGGATGCCAGAGAAAATACTGGATCGAAAAGCAAGAGAATGGGTCGGTCACAAAGGAAGATGTTGACAGAAGAAGAAAACCTGCATAGGCAAGCTCTGTCTATGGCACTTCAGCAGCAATTGTCTCAGAGATTTGACGGATCCATGTCGAGGAGGATTGGTTCCACCAGCTCTCGAAGAAGAAACCTCCCTCCTTCTCTCACTAATGGAAAACAGGTTTGCTCACTTCACCTGGGGCGTTTGATTTTAGGCTCTTCTAGTCTTCTACTTCGCTTTCACTGCTATATATACTTTATTACCCTTTGTGTCAAATGAAATTTGATAGCTTTATTCATTTTCGCGGTTGGGATTGATGATTGGATCTGTGATGGGAGGTGTGCTTTGTTGATAAAAATACAAGCACGTACCACAAAGCCATCTAATTAAGCGTGCGAACAACTTTAGTCATTTCTCAATGATCTTTTTTTTATAAAAGATGATGCACGTGTCCTCGTACAGATGAAGAAAAGTAGCTAGTGCTTTTACTTTTTGCCGCTTGAATACATGAAAAAGTGCATCTGAAAAGAAGCAAAGCTAGACTGAATTGAAAATTTGATTGCTTTTTTGAGCCTTTAAGTGTGTGTTAGCCAAAAGCAAATTGATTTATTGTAGCACTCGAATGTTTCTTTCTTAAGTTTGCCTGATCTTAGAGTTTAGCATGTGTTCCATTCTCGAGTATTAGTTAACAGTCTAAGTTTTTGGGTTGGCTGGTTTCTTAACACATGATTGAAGTTAATTTGGTCGTGTTATGGCTACTGTACTATTGGTTCCTAAGGACCAAGGAATTTTGGAGTGGTTTATTGTGCCTTTGGATGTCAGTGAGAATTCACTGCCCTATGAATCTGAGTTTGATGATAGAGACCACCAAAGGCATTTGCTAATAACACTTACAAGATCTGGACGAAAGTTTAGGTTGTTGAATTGAGTTGTAATCACACAGGCACAAGATGTAGGAAGTCCATTGGAGTTATATGGGTGAAGGAGTGGTAGTGATTAAATGGTTCAAAATTCTATGGTCTGTTGAAGCCACGGTTAGAAGGCTTTTGTGATTCTACTGGCACTGCTCCTCTACGTTTATATTGCCAGACCTTACTCTTAATAGCAAAAAATTGGATTCTTGTTTCCTGATGAATTGAAAGGTTTTAAATTATTACTC
Organism: Rhizophora apiculata; assembly: GCA_037832385.1. NCBI lineage: Eukaryota > Viridiplantae > Streptophyta > Magnoliopsida > Malpighiales > Rhizophoraceae > Rhizophora > Rhizophora apiculata. The sequence continues at coordinate 5,222,144 of CM075432.1, forward strand.
CATCATGTAATGGATTGATGCAGCTTTGAAGCGCTAAAACTGACATCTATCCTACCATGGCTATGCAAACACAGAAACACTTAAATTCCTTAGCAAAGATTTGATATTTATTGTCCATGGGCCAAGGATTTCTCCCATCCCTTTTTCTCATTTGGCAGATTTTTGATGTTTTAAACTGACTATAAGCACCATATTTGAGAATCATGGCATTCTCATCCTCATAGAGTTTTACCTTCTCTATGTCTTGGCCTCACCCTTTGGAGCCTCCTTATAGCTTAATGAAGTATGTGGAATTATGTCTCAGATTTGCTACAAATCCTATACAGGTACCTGACTTTCTGGAGACTATCAAAACAAAAAGGTTTATTCTGATACATGGAGGAGGCTTTGGAGCATGGTGTTGGTACAAAACTATTTCTCTTTTGCAAGAAGCAGGACTGCTTCCCACTGCCATAGATCTAACAGGATCTGGTATTGATCTGACAGACAGTAATGCTGTCACAACAATGGCAGAGTACTCAAAACCACTGATTAATTATTTGGAAAGCCTTCCCGAGGATGAAAAGGTTAGAGATAGTATTTATATGGCAAGCATCGTGCCAACATACACTGCACAATTTCTTGATGTATATATCTTGTGCAGGTGATTTTGGTTGGTCATAGTACTGGTGGTGCATGTGTCTCTTATGCACTAGAACAGTTTCCGGAAAAAGTCTCAAAAGCTATTTTTCTCTGTGCTACAATGGTATCCGATGGTCAAAGGCCTTTTGATGTGTTCACTGCTGAGGTATATCATCAATAATCAGTTTTTCAGGTCTTCAGTTGATGCTATGAAATGCTGATCTAGTTATTGAACATATGCTAGTTCAACATCATCCATTGCAAATTAATAAGTACAACATAAGCAAAATTTGAAAGTTAATATTATCTGAGGCTACTTCAAGAAATTTGGTAAAAATCAGAGTGTTATTGTTCATTCTCCTTTCTTAAACCATACAATATCTTAAGTTATACAATGTATCCTACCATTTATTGGTAAAGTGAATCACCATACATTTATTGTGCCGGTGAATTCACTTTCCCAAGAAGTCAATATGAAGTTGTCATCGGGTAGTAAAATCTTCATGCATGTGAGAGAGCACATCCATCATAGCCATTGTAGCACTAGGGGTTGTGTGGCCAAAAATGAAATTGGTATACTTTGTGTTCAATTTCATCAAAAGACTTTGAAAGAAAAACACAGAGGGATGTGCAGAGGAGAAGGGGATAACCTGCTGGGTTCAATACAAAGGATTTGTTTTTGCTTTTGTGTAAAAATGGACAAAAAGGCAAGTTGTGCATATTCTTTTAATAATTCAGTGGAGAATCATGCCAGCTTGTGAATTATTGTTGTGTTGCATTGTTATTGTTGTTTTTTCAGAAGCAGTTGCAAAATGTGACTATATCAGTCCACTTCAATTGCTTGTAGTTTTCTCAGCTTGGCCTTTTCACTTTAGAAGTTTGTGTTGCAGCTTGGATCTGCTGAGCGTTTTATAGAAGAATCACAGTTTATGATTTATGGGAACGGTAAAGATAAGCCTGCTACAGGATTCATGTTTGAGAAACAGCAAATGAAGGGTTTATATTTCAATCAATCACCATCAAAGGTATGTTACAACTTGAGTGAATTGCTTAGCCAAAGCGTGTTGGTTTCTGTTATTCTTTTCTTGCTGTTCAACAATTGACCACAGGTTTTATTGATAAGTTAGCTACTACACTCGAAAATGAAGGATTTTTTTCTGCCTGGGGTTTTGCTACTACACTTATGCGTGGTTGATGATTAATTATTGATAAGTTAGCTACTACACATATGCATAAGTGCATAACTGATAATTGAACAATTAGCCACTACACACATGCATACTTAGGAGAAGTTGAGCAAATTCAAGTCTAGTCCTCAGGAAAAAGGATCTGATTTTCTGGAATGGAAATCCATTTGACAATTTCACCCTGGGGTCAAGTTTTTTGTGTCTTTAGTTTTTGGATTCTCAGAATCTAGCGTTGCATTACATTGGAGTGAAAATCAAAAGAGATACTACATCAGTGTTTTGAGGTCAAAATAACCAGTTCCTCTAAAATTCCTTTTGAGTTACTTAGGAAAGGGAAGGCTCAGATATTGTTGTGAAAGTTCTATATCCAATATGCTTTTTGTGCATGATGGGTATGTTCCAATTTTCATCATGGAAACCCTTATATACTTGCAGTTGGATTCTTCATAGGCTTTTGGAATGGAACTAGGTTGGTTTTATGGGACTAGACTGGGCTCACAGATCACCACTGAAAGCAAGAGAGGTTGGGAAGAGGAATATGGATTTGCTGGGAAACATGCTACGGAGAGTTAAAAGCCATGTTTAAGTTTATCAACCCCAAGGAGTGGTAGATTTAGTCAATAATTATGGGTTTGATAGCAGTTCTTGGGATTTGTGTCGTGACCCAGGCTATACATTATGAATTGTAAAGAAATACTAAACTAATCAAAATGAGTTGTGGGGGGAAGAGAATAGAAAGAAAAGGAACAGTACACAGGAAAAGCAAATGATGAAGAAAGGAAAAGAAAAAAAAAGATTAAACAGAAGGAAAAGCTCAAAGAGATTGATGAACTGATGGTGATTGAAGGCTCTTATTCCTTTCATCATTCTTGTGTCTCTTATGAATTGGGAAGTAAACACAAAATTCCAGGTCTCTTTACATTCTGTTGGGCCCTAGATTTAGTGCCAGATTATCAAGAGCTATACACCTTAAACTGTAGACCTAGTTGCAAGCATTTAACTCCCAAGTAGGCCTACTGGGCATACTCACTGTTGTGTCGCTCAAATACCGCTTGCATATTGGCCCAGATATGGTTTACAACAGTCAATGGCTTACACCCTGAAGGCTACATTGAAAGTTCCCCTGGCGTGAAAAGGGTGAAACAGGACTCAAAGACATGATCTTTTAGTTGTCAAAACTTCTTGTAGGATTTAAGAGATTATCTTCATTTTGAAGAAATATCTACATTTTATCAACTATGAAGGATGCATTATTTCCCTCTGTATGCCAAGAAAAAAAGGCAATTTACCATCTGTGACGTACCTTCTGAGGGTATGATTTTCCCCTGTCCTCTTTTTCTAGCAAGGAAACAACTTGTAATTACTTCCCCTTTATATGACTTCCCTGTCATCACTCGCTTTGGTCCACCCAAGTTCCTAGGAATTTCGCTTTCGGATCCTCCTCTCATCCTCTAAAATAGAGGGATTGCGGTGTTTGACACTCCGTTGCTTCAAGGACTCACATTTCCTAGTTTTCGTATTCCCTACTAACCACTAACCACGAATAAGAATGTCGAGAAAAAAGTTGTTCCTAAGAATCTGAGAATGTAGATTCATGGTTTCTAAGATTTTGTTTGATGTTGTGAAGAATTGAGCTGATGAGTAGATTGCTGCCTCTAGGATAGTTCATCTTGTGTCCTCTTTCTTTGATGCATCTCATTAATTTTTTTTGGAAATCTTGGTGCTTTGTAGGATGTCGCCTTGGCCATGGCCTGCATGAGACCTATCCCACTGGGTCCCATCATGGAGAAGCTGTCATTGTCCCCTGAAAGATACGGAACCAGCCGACGTTTCTACATTCAGACATTGGATGACCATGCTCTGTCACCAGACGTCCAAGAAAAGCAAGTGAGGGAGAATGCACCAGCGGGAGTCTTCAAGATCAAAGGAAGCGACCACTGCGCATTCTTTTCGAAGCCTCAGTCACTGCACAAAATCTTGCTGGAAATTGCCGAAATTCCTTAAGGGACAGACCAGAAATAGAAGATAATTTATTTTAGTTGCTTCGACAGGTTAACTGAAGTGAATAGTCCGACGCATAAAAGGTGATGGGTTATGAATAGACTTTAAACACTTTTCTCATTTATTTACTCTTATTTTCTTTTTCTTTTAAAACATGGATAGGGAAATACATGGATTCAAGTCCTTGGAGACGCCACTATCATAAATTAATGCATTTATATGTGAAGGATTAATCTTTATAAATTAATAGATTTGTTAACACTGCAATCACCTGTGGTCGAGTCTTGCTCAATCATATCAGTATTTGACTGATGGTTAAATGAGAACGGCTAAAACTGGTGATAGTCAATACTCACGATGTATTTTCTCTTTTTCTTGGATGGTGTTATATGTATACCATGTGGCTCGTGGAATTGCGGTTTCTTCCTTTCAATTTTTTCTAGTTAATTTAATTGATTTTTATTGGGATTCGAACTTGGGCGATCCTCAACTTCAACATTTTCTCACATTCTTTTCTTTTTTTTTGTTAATTTATTTAATCAAACAATATTTAACCGTTGGCAAAATGTTATCTTTGCCACTGATTACGTGGAACGGCAAGTTAGCTATGCGCAAGGTTGGCATAATGAACACGTGGCATGCTTGGACCCACCACGTATTGCTTTCCAATTTTATTGTTTTTTTTGTCCTCCTCTGTTGTTGTCTGTCCCGCAGATTTGGGGCAGTTTATTACAATAGTATAAAAGAAAAGTTTAGAATATATTTTCTTTATTTCACTCCTCTCATTGTTGAAAATATCTAATTTTTAGAATTAATTTCTAAAAATAATATTTCGTGTAAAAATTGCCTTTGATTACAAATTCTCCTATTTAAACATTACCCCTTCAGTTTTTCATGTTCCAGCGTAACTTGCTACAAAAGGATTTGACTTTAAATGTCGAAGTATTGTTTAGAATGTTAGTGTTCAAGTATATTGCTTGATTTCCTAATGACATGGTGAACTTTTTTCTTTTTAAAGCAAATGATGTAGTGAACGTCACAAAAAGAAGAAAACATATGCATAAGCACAAAAAAAGAAGGGAAATAAGAAGTATCGTAACGAATATTAATGAGGCAACTATCTAAAAAGTTAATGAAAATCAAATGACAATAAAACTTCCCATGATTCACTCCCTCTAATTCCTTCCTTTTAGAATTTTTTGAATTCTTTTTCTTAGAATTTTTGCGTCGCTCATTCATTGTCATTTTAGTTTTGCAATCGATTGCAATTATAGGCATTAATGCACATATAACATGATTTGGCATAAATATAGTAGAAATGAATGTAGAATCATAATCTCCATAAAGACGTCCCCCCATGAGTTCGTAAGTCTGGTTTACACCAATCATCAGTACACAACAGTTTCTTGTTGGTGACAGTTAACTATGGTCTTGGATTCTAGGTGGAGCAAATTCCTAAAATTTGTAAGCTTTGTGGTTCACCCTCTGAGGATTACTGGCGAAGAACAAATTTTCCGCATGCAACTGCCTTCAAACCTCAGCACCCTTACAAGCGCTGTGTTGCTGGGACGTTCAAAACCTTTCCTCCATCAGGTTTGGCTCTCATTGATAAGCTCCTGGCAACTGAACCTGAAGATCGGGGCACAGCCAGTTCAGCTCTCAGAAGTGAGGTCTGTTTTGGATCACAGACATTACCATCTAAATGTAACTGGATAACATAAGCTAGAAAAAAAGGGCAAATAATGAACTTGAACATGATTTAAACATTGTCATTCATGGTATAACTTCTTAAGTCTGTAAGGTTGCAGATGCTATAGTTAACCTATTCAGGCTCCCAAATAGATTTTGCTGGCAAAATTTGCTCTGTTTCATTTTTTTTTCCAGTCAACAATAATTTTTGCCGTAGTACTCCAAACTCGTGTTCATACTGGGATTGAATCTTTTAGCTTCAATTACTATCCCGCATAAGTAGCTTCCTGATTCAGTCTGGTAAATGAAAATGATACCACTTGTATCATAGTTTCATGCCTTTAAATCTGTTGGTGGAATGCATTTTCGTTCAGAATTCTAAGATTATCCCAGTAATTGGATTAATAGTTCTCCTTCCCAGTTTTTCAGAACAGAGCCACTCCCTTGTGAACCATCAAGTTTACCAAAGTATCCTCCAAGCAAGGAACTAGATGCCAAGATTCAAGATGGGGAAGCAAGAAAGCAAGTTGTGATGGCCTCTACTCTATTTACTTATTTCAATGTTATGCCCGCCTGTGCGAGCGCCCATGCAAATGCACGTTTAAACATGTCTGCATCATTTCAGGCGAAGAGCAGCAGTTAAAGGCCATGGTCTGGAGTCTGTTAGAAGAGGTAACCCCGGAACTTATTCCTCACGGACAGCCAAAACCTGCAAGCAATGGTTATAAATATGATATCCAGGAAGATGCTGGAACTGGTTTCCCAATTGACCCTCCGAGAGTAGCTAAGCAGAATGGTTTTTCCCACTCTACTTCAATGATTCACCCATGTGCAGTCGGATCATCATCATTATATGAAAACGTAGGCTCTGCAAGAAATCTCACTTGCCTCCGGCCGCAGTGGACACGTCCATCTCCACTCTTAAGAAGGATGAAGCCGCATTTACCAGAGATTCCTCAGCAGTAAAATCATCTATCCTGCGGTTTTTTAAAATTAAAAGGAGTTTGAAACATCAACATGAAGCTATGTGCCACAATACGACATTGATGTCTAGCTGGCTAACAAAGTTGAACTGTGGATTTGTGTGGTTTCAAGGAAACGTTCCCAGGAGAAACGGGATTAACTACTCTGGCCCATTGATGCCTATGGGAGGAAAAATGGAGAACATGCTCAAAGATCACGAGAGACAAATCCAACAGGCTGTCTGAAAGCTAAGTCTTGAGAAATTTGGTACAAAGAATGAGCTGGACGGATATTACAGTTTGTTTTTTAACGGAAGATAGAGACGAAGACGTGGGGTTATCTCTGTTTACCTGTCCATAGTCAGATATACCCTCGCTGGCTGCCTGCTTTGTAAGTATGCTCATTGATGCTTATAGAAGGTAATTTGCTATGTATTTCTTTGAAAATTCAAGATTAAATGACATGTTCATATCTAAAGAACCGAAAAAAGAAAAAAAAAAAAAAAAAAAGGGGTAACACTCTAGGAAAAAAAAGATTCCTAGGTATCTCATGAGTTTAAAGAACACAATTCAAGTAGTCAACTGCGGCTGGGCCAACTCGTAGAGCTCCCAAGTAGAATTATGTTGGTTTTTATTGTTATCTTCTCCTCACAATGCTCCTCGACATTGTTCCACTTTATTTCTGTCTCCTCGTCGATCTCATTCTTATTTCTTAGGTCAACTATGCAACTTGTTCACGAAGTAAAGAAAAGTAATAAATAATTTTGCTGTAAAGAAATAATAATTGCCAACTAAAATATGTATACCCGTGCAATTGCAAATTTCGTTTGGCCGCAGCGGGTTCGGCAAAAGTCGGTGTGCAAGAGCTTTGTCCTTTTTCGATTGATCTTTGATTTTCCTTTCCTTTTTTCTATTTTTTTTTTTTGGGTACGTCAGAAACCAAAAATAAAGGTTTGGTCCATCATTGACCTCTGATCTTTGATTTAACGTATCCAATGATGAAGACCCAAAAATAAACCACCTGACATAAGAATTTCTCTTAGAAAAGACAGACAATTGAGGTACGGATGTGTCATTAAATTCCAAATTCATTATTTATTGTAATTGAGTTTGTGTGAATTTTTCTTACCAGAAAAATCAAAAATTAAGATGCAAATAATTTTTATTTAAGTTTACAAGCATAATGATTAATATTTTTACTATACTTTTCTATGGAAATAATAAAATCAATTGATTTGACATAAACCAGCCTATGACATATCTGCTTTGTCTCTATTTTTCACACCCAAAAATAATTCTCTATGCAAATAGAATACATAAAGACAAGTAAAGAAAAAAAGTTAAGCTTGGGTATAAATAACCTCATCCGTTATTTCTTATTTTGCGTGTGTGAGACGAAGGTAAAAAAAAAAAAAGAAAAAACCATAAAAAAAAAACATTGCCAAAGAACAAGTCAGACAGAGCGCTGACGCGCGATATCTTAAATGAGAATTCCATTGTACGAAGCAGGCCAAACGGAATTTAACCTCCCAACCAACGCGGCTTCACCAAGCCATTTTCTTACTCCTTGCATCGTCTGCTTGTCTCACCGACATCTCTCCCTGTAACAATCCAAAACGAAATCAAAGCAATAACCCCCGCCCCACTACTCCCACTGATTGTGTCAATTTTATTAAGAATCCGTCAATCGATCAATAGATCAATTAATTAATTAATCAATTAATTAATAAAACCACCTCCATTCCTCTTTCTTCCTCTCCATTCACATGGCCTTTTCCCATCTTTTCATTGCCTTTTTCTTTCTATTATTGGAATGCTTGTTCTGCTTCCTGTTCTGCCATAATTATTAACTATGTAGCCCAGCTGTTACTGAATAGTCGTAATAAACTGGATTAATTAAAAAATTTAAAAAGAAAAAAAGGAGAGTTAATTTCTTTTGTGTGTGTGTGGAAAACTGAGTTTCTAGAAAAAGGAATGGCGTTTTGAATCTCACACATTCTTGTCACCAACCAACGTCGCTGTCTAGGGTTTCGGTTTGTGTTTCTGTTTCTGTTTCGCTCGCCATGCACGGCTGCAGCCGCCTCAGCACCGTCGGCCATTCCGTCACGTCCACTTCCACTTCCACCTCGCCGTCGCCGCCCACGTCCCCTCGCCTCCGCCACCACTCCCGGAGTAAGACCGTTGGAGCCTCCACCTTCGGCGGCGGAGGATGTGGCGGCGGCGGCGGCGGCGGCAGGGCTTGCAAGCAGAGTCTCCTCGAGAGATTAGTGTATCTACTTGTGTTGGTGGTTCTGAAGCGGAGAGGCGTGCTTTTGTTCGCGCCTTTGCTGTACATTTCGGGGATGTTGTTGTATATGGGATCCTTGAATCTTGATGTTAATTTGAATTTGAAGAGCAGGGGTCGTGTTGTCGTCATACGCAAGCGTGCTCCGCCGGGGTCGGTGTACCGGAGTCCACAGGTATTCAAGATGCTGTGGCCGCGTATGCAGGCTGAGAGCAACGGTAGCCAGAATGCGGTACTGTTTTCTTAACTTTTTCTTTCTTTATATTTCTCTTTGAATTTCTATCTTTTTATTTCTGTTTGTGACTGGAGAACTGTCCTCGAACCTTTATTGCTCTGTGGCTATTCATATAAATTTTTCGGCGAACTTCAATAAAGTTTTGAGTTTCTTATCACAAAAAAGGATTAGCATTTCTTCTTTTTTGTTTTAAGAAATTTGAGATATTTCCGGTATTGTTTTAATTTTCTTTTAACTTGTTATTTTTCTTCTTTATTCTCAAATGTTTACAATTTAAAGTTGGAAGACCGAGCAAAATCCCAAGCTTTTCCATCATTTTTATTCATTTTATCCAGTTTTACTTTTTTCTAAATGTTCAAATTTTTAACAAAATTTTTAATTTTCTGCTCGATCACTATGTAACTATGACTGGAAATTTATTCCTTGTAGAAGCTACATGTTGACAGAATATGGCCACGAAAATTTAATCAATATTCAGGTAGCAACAAATTTTGAGCGGGTGAGGAGTGTGGGAGGAAGGGATGTAAGTTGACCGAAAGGGAAGTTGTGTGGTTCCCAATTGTGCCAAGCTCGAGTGATGTAAGTTACTCTGGGTTTTGTGTTCCCCGATGATGAAGCAGCAGATTAACAGTTTAACAAAAATTTGATCTATTAAAGACTATTTCTTTTTTATTGAAATGATTAATTGCATAAAGAAGGCTCCTTATTGTCGTACTGACTCTTTTTCGCTGTCTCAATATTTAACTGGATGTTTGCTCTTGATCTGTCCTTGTTACTTTGAGGTAACAATATGCCAGGCAGCAATGAATAGATGTTCGTTATAGTCCAATGGATCCTTGCATCTCAGTTTGGAAATTAACTGTAGCTTTGAGAATGTTTTGTAAGTCAGTGTTGTATGACAACGCCATGAATCTATCCACATCGCAACAGCTGATGCATTTGATTGCTTTTATGAAGAAGCAATCATCTGGACTGGTTGGTGCATTTATTTTCGTTTATGAAGAAGAAATTGTGTGGGTTCACTTCGGTCAATAGGCCTCCAGCTTTAGACGGAAGGCAGACAGGAAGTTTCATCCAGTTTTATGGGGATGCAAAAATTGTTTTCTTACCTCAATTCGGGTTGCCTCGGGAGCTAAAAGTAAAGATAATACCATGTGCAAACATAAAGTTGCAAATTCAAGAAGAAACTAACTAGCTTTTCTGCCATGCATCATTGTTTATCAATCCTAACAAACTACAAGTCCCTTCTTCCTTTTAGCTTTTCTTCTGCTTTCTCTTTGTCAAATTGCACCGTGCATAACTGATACAAACCAAAATATGCAGTTGATGACAGCATGGAATCCAAATTTTCATCAAAGTTGGAGGCCTTGTGGCAATAATGATGATTCTAAAGCAGGTTAGATTTATTGATATCAAAACCATGGGCAATTTTATAATGATCAATGCACAGTAATGTTAAGTTCATCAAAGAATATTTTCGTTGTTAAATTTTTTTCGTGCTCAATTTTATGTTCCGTTGGTGCATGCTAAGGGCTACATATGTGCCTCATTTTATGGTGCTTTTGCACCCATCTGTTGACTTATTCGATGCATGTGTCTCATGGTTTCTTAGCCGTGCATCACCACCCTTTTATTGCTCACAATATGCAATTTCATGTTATTGGTTGGAGAAACAAATTAGAAACATGCTTCTTGTTGTAACAATGGCATGTTAGCTTTTTCTAGGTTAAAATAGTCATAACAAGCATAGGAGTATCACATCATCTTCCTGTTGATAGAAGCTAACTACTTTTCTTGTGCTCCACTGTTTGCCAGAATTGCCACAGTCTAATGGTTTCCTCATAGTTGAAGCAAATGGTGGATTGAATCAACAACGCCTATCGGTATGTTTATATCCTAAACTAAAGTTGTTCCTTTGCACTGTTTAGATAAATTGAAAGTTTGCTTTAATGAATGCCACCTAACTTAGGGTGTAACACGTTGGTATAGCTCTCCATAATCAGGATTGAAGAGCATTTATTAATGAAGCTGCATTGCAGTAGATTTGTGTTGGCAATTTGCTCTAATGCCACAGAAATTATTCAGATGGAAATTTATACTCAGCTTGAGTTTGATGGACTGGTAATTTATTGTTTCATTCTGCCTGGTCTATGCCCAATTAAACTAGAATCAAATTATAATTGAAACTTTGGGGAAGGTTATATGGATATTTGTGCCTGGAGAAGCATGATATGACACCAGGTCATGAACTTTGAATTGCTTTCAACTTTCTTTTAAGTAATATTATGTGGACGATCCCCCTTCACCCCCCCCCCCCCGGGCCCTGGCCTTTGTACATGACTAGTATCAGTTTTCTGGATGCAGATATGTGATGCAGTTGCTGTGGCAGGACTGCTGAATGCTACTCTTGTTATCCCAATCTTCCATTTGAATAGTGTTTGGCGAGATTCCAGGTGATTATTGTAAGCGTTGCTGATGTCATTCTTTCATCTTCTTCTTCTTCTTCTTATTACTATGCTGCTGCTATGACAACTTCTTTTATCCTTTCATCTTATTGAATAACTTTCTATTTTAACACAACTATTATTTTTTAGCTTTTTTTAGTCCTAGAAGTATACGCTTACACTCTCGTAATTCACCCAAAAATGCAAATAATAATTCATATCCTTATAAGCATCAATATGTTGACAATTGGCAATGAAAACTCCAGTTATAGTCTTAGTCTCTGCTACACAAGTTTAATCAATAGGCAATGAAATCAATGCACTTTAACAAGCACATAGCATTATAATCATGTTCCTCAATTTACACATTTTCCCTTGACTAGTAATATCTAGCTTCTCATCTATTGTCAAATTGTAATTTTCCTTGTGACAATGCAACTTTGTTTATTCTTTTATGCTTTCATGTTCTACTCGTATAAATAAATGCCTCTTTTTAGTGCAAGATGTTGGAAAGTAAATACCTAATTGCTCCCTTCTGCTTCTTTTGCTTTGCATTTTCTTTTTACTGCAGCAAATTTGGAGAAATTTTTGATGAAGACTTCTTTATTGATGCACTTAGCAATAATATGAATATAGTTAGAGAGCTCCCCAAAGATGTACTTGAGCAGTTTGATAATAACATAAGCAGCATTGTAAATTTGAGAGTAAAAGGTTGGTCGAGTCCAACCTACTATCTTCAAAAGGTGCTTCCAAAGCTGATGCAGATGAGGTATAGAAATACTTTTGCTTTTACCTACGTTTATGTATATGATGGATGGGATACAATTCGCTATGGGAATCAGAAATCTTACGCCAATTGGGATTCCAACCAGTATATCTAAACTTTAATCCCTTTTAGTTTTTTTTTTTTTTTTTTTATATGGCTATTATGATGCACCACTGATTCCTTTCTCGAAAGATGTTTGCAGGAAGTTATGGACTGCATATTTACCGCATTTATTATTTTATATTGCATTTGTTATTTGTTGTACCAATAATATCTTGTCATACATTTCTGCACCTCAGTATTTCATGTTTAGTTGTTTGCATTGGAAATGTGAAGGGTAGCATGGTAATTTTATGTTCTTGAAGTATCCAGCTAATAATCTATAAAACAGATGACTTGTACAGTTTAAACCAAATTTTTTGCTTATTGCTGGCATCTCTTGCATGTCTACCTAAAAAAGGGTTAAGTTTTATGTTCCAAGATAAACAATGTTCACACACAAACATGTACATCACTGAGAGGATGCTCAATGCACCTAATCTTTCAACCTATGACACAACTTCAGAAGGGTAGTCTAATTCTGAGTTGATGGAGGAGCCTTATATGTGTGAGTGAGAATCATTGGATGCAATAAAGTTGATGTGAAATTCAGAGGGCCACATTGAATGCAAAAAAGCTGGTTATAATAATTGCTTGGCCACTGGACCAATGGATCTAGTATAAGGGAGAACATAGCATGCCTTCACTTGCAGTCTTTATAGGGAACTAACAGGACCCAGCACCATCTGCATCTATGGGTCTAGTAGAACCATCCTTAACATGTCATACTTGATGGCGCATAGTTGCTATTGTTGCTGTTTCGGTTGGATACCCAAAGTCTGAAAGTAGTATCTATTTATGTTCACAACTTCTTCCTCATATCTCAGCATTACTATATTGTCACGTCTTTTGTCTGCATATACTTGAGATTTTTGTATTATAATTGAGCTTTTAGCATACAACCTTACTATTTGGGGAGATGGTCTGGTTGCACTAGTTTATTTTACCTCAACTAAAAAGACATTCCCAGTGCACAAGGTTCCTACACTTGTGGGTGTATTATCTTATTTTACCTCAGCTAATTAATATTATTACCTATAAAAGGAACTTATTAATATTATTGCATTTTGGTATTCAATAGTCTTCATGCTATCTTGGTAAAAAAATGACACAAGTTATTTGTTGGAAATTGGGAAGAGTAGGGGTAAATGGTCACCAGCATTTGTATTTTAATGGTCATTTTATTATTCAGGGCAGTGCGGATTGCACCTTTCTCCAATAGATTGGCTCATGCAGTGCCTTCAAGTATCCAGAGGGTTAGATGCTTAACCAATTTTGAAGCACTGAGGTTTGCAGAACCTATAAGAACCCTTGCTGAGAAAATGGTTGATCGGATGATTAAGAATAGCTCACACGTTGCGGGAAAATATGTTTCAGTGCATCTTCGGTTTGAAATGGTGTTATTCTCATTTCTTAACAATGAAGGAAGCTCTGTTTATGTGATTTCTCTGTGGACATATGTTGCATCATTCTTAAGTGCCAATTTTCTTTATTTGGAAGGATATGGTTGCGTTTTCATGCTGTGAGTATGATGGTGGGGAGGAAGAGAAACGTGAGATGGATGTTGCTCGGGAAAGTGGTTGGCGAGGAAAATTCAGGAGAAAAGGCAGAGTTATAAGGCCAGGAGCAAATCGGTTAGATGGAAAATGCCCTTTAACTCCACTGGAGGTATACACTTTTTTTTTTTTCTTTCTTTAGTCTTTCATTTTTTGAGGCAGGGTTTTAATTAGTTCCTTGCAACCCATCCAACTCTTTTAGCAAAGTTCCATCTTGAGACTCAAAATGTGAACTTGTGAAAATATTTGCTCTATATCATAGCAGATTCCACAATGTCCTGCAAATAAAAAAATTACCGGATGATCCCCATCTAACTAGGAATTTTAAATCCACAGTCACCCAGATCCCAACTGTTTATGAATTTGCTCTGGCTGCTGTTTGTTTCTGCTTCCTGTCCACAATATAACATGGATCACTGCTACTGGTTTGCAGGTAGGAATGATGCTTAGGGGCATGGGCTTTGATAATACCACTCCTGTGTATGTTGCAGCGGGTAATATTTATAAGGCAGAGAAGTATATGGCTCCACTTAAACAAATGTTTCCACTTTTAGAAACAAAGGATACTCTAGCTACTGCTGAAGAACTTGCACCATTTAAGGTACTTTGACTGGTCTCATGTGCTCTTGTGATCTATACGTTTTCCAACTATTAATGGATCAATCATCTGGTACAAAATGCCTGGTAGAGGTGTTGTTATTAGTCTGCATCTGTAACACCCAAATGGATGATGTAGGGACACTTGTCTAGGTTGGCTGCTCTTGATTATACAGTTTGCCTGCACAGTGAAGGCTTTGTCACAACTCAAGGTGGAAATTTTCCTCACTTCTTGATGGGTCACAGGCGTTATTTATATGGTGGACATGCAAAAACAATCAGACCTGACAAGAGGAAATTAGCTCTCTTATTTGATAGCCCCACAATAAGGTATGGTGTAAGCTAAGTCTCTGCTTCATTTCTTAGTTGTTGCAAGTAGACACTGAAAGGTGAATGTATTTAACCTGGTTTTATTCATTGTCCCTCTCATGAATAGTTTCTCTTATTGCCTCCTGTTTAGTTGTTAAAAATTATCCATTCAGTATTCTATTGTCTGCCCCACTTGGAGTGCAACATGAAGTTAGCAGAATTTTCCCTTTAAGTTGTCCCCAGTTTGTTGCAAAGAACTTGTGTGAAGATCCACTGTTATTAGAAATATAAGTATAGCTTGTGATCGTAACAACAAGGACTTTGCCATGTTCGTTTGTATCAAAATTTGCTCCTCGCAGTCATTTGTGGTTTCTTCTCATCAAACCAATCAAGGGAAAAGGTCACCAGTTGGTTCAGGTCATGCAGTTGATGTGTATTTAGATTTAAAAATAGATGCTCTCATCTTATTCCTAGTCCTCAGATATAATACAGTACACCCCATGTGAACGCCCCTAATTGTCGATATGCGAAGTTGCTGGGAAAATGTACCTGACTTTATCTCTTGGGGCTTTTCTGCATTGGCAATGGATGTTTTCCTTTTTCTTTCAATGAATTCTTATTGCATAGGTACAGTTCTCATAACCCACTTCTGGTTTGTGAACTGCAGATGGGAAGTCTTCAAACGACAAATGAAAGACATGCTTCGCCACAGTGATATCAAAGGGTCTGAGCTGAAAAAGCCCAGTGGATCACTTTACACATTTCCCATGCCAGATTGTATGTGTAAAAAGCACGAGAGTAAACACTAGGACACTAAAGCTTCAGGTATATGATTGTTTATGGAATTAATAATTTTTCTGTGCCACCGATCGATGGGCTCTAGTGGTTTGAAATATTCATTCATACCATGAGGTCATAAGTTTTAATGTTTGCCAAGGTTTTCGGTGGGATTAAAAATAAGTCGGGTCCTGCAGGGAGTCAGAGTGATCGGTCGGTGGAATGACCCGATTTACGTTGTAACGTGTATCTAACAATCTATTTTACAGGGATTGTGAATTTTCATTGTAGTGACCCAAAAAAGAAAAATTGTATCATTATTAAAGATGTATTACTAAAATTAGCTTAGCAAAAGATTTATAATTAGAATTAATTCTTTCATTATATACAGGTTTTGGTCCTTTAAGGTTTATCAAGTTGCTCATAATTGTAACCTTGTATTCATCATTTGTTTATAAATGATGCGTACGTTTCCTTGCCTATTTGAAGATTCTTTGTCGTTCCTCGACGAGATTTTGATTGTCATTTCGTAGGCAAACACCGGCTCAGATCATTTCCACATATCCACAAAGCACAGACTGGCTCGAGCACTGACGTGTAATGGCCGGCAAGTCAGCAATAAACAGTTGCATTTCATTAACGGAGCAGAGCAGCCATGCTAATTTACTGTATAGAACCAAGCCCAAGAGATTTGCCGGCACTGGCATGTTGAGTTCACACCTGTGTCAAGTTTTTAAACTAACGTACCTGCGTCAAGGAATTAACCACGCGCCAACGTCACTGCTTCCCCTGCTTGTTTCTATAAATCAGATGGCACAAAACAGCTCAAAAGAATTGATTCATTCAGCTTTTCCTAAACCAAATATTATACATTTTGCCAGAGTAGCATCTTCCTGGCAAACCTAAGAATTATCAACCTTGAGATCATGACTAAATGGAATTACAATTTCTTTTTTCAATGTTAAATTTGTGACAGATTTCAGCCAAGTAGACAGACCCAGCACACTGATTGTTACTAAACAGATGAGTATCAAGGGTTCCAATACCTAGTCAGCCCATGCACTGAAGCTAATCTGATCGCTTGAATTGCACTTCAGGGATGGATCAGCTTGGCCATACCAACAGCTAAAGACAGAATAGTAAGCAATAGATTGTTAGTTAACGCTTGGCCTTCTTGTGGCTGTTCAGTGCTCTGTGCAGATGGAAAGCTTCACCCTGGTCTCCATTCAAGGACCTTCTCTCCAAGCAGCAAACTGTAAGCTGCCTGAGCAACCTCTCAAGATATGACCGCAAGCAACCTTGCAAATCCTTCAAATTGGGATTTGTTGACAAGATCATAGCATTTACAGTGTCAGCCACTATCTCACGTTGTGACTCTGCAAGAAGGTACCCAACTGGGGACTGTTGCGGTTGTTCATATGCCAGCAAAGCAACACAGTCCTACAGAAAGCACATAGTTCCAGGGATGATCTAGTGTTAAATTCATAATGCGTAAGGTTCTGCATCTTTTTTTCAAAAAAATATATTTTTTATTTTATTTTATTTTTGATACATCTAACTTTCAACCTTCTTTAACTCCATCCTCCACTCATTCTTTCTGGGAAGAGAAGATCTCATCATGCATGAGGCATTGACCTAGTTTTTCCATTTCCAATGACTAACCAATATAATGAGAATGCAGACAGCATTTCCAAAAGAATTCCAGCCACCCAAAGCAAAAAGATCAGAGCAATCAAACAGCGTTGTCAATAGTTTTCTGCATTTTCCATTCATGCATGAAACTTGAATCAAAGTCCATCTTCATGAGCATGCTTTCCAGTCTTCCAGCTCTTGTTTTTCCCCCCCAAAAATAAAAAATAAAAATAAAAATAAAGCTAGACAAAGAATCAACCTCTAAAAATTTCAATACCTGAACAAAATTATCAAAAATAGGCAACCCAAAGAACTTTGCCAATTCACTCCTTCCATACTTCACAGCCTCCTCCAGTGCTCCAACCTATATTTATGGTAAACTTATCCATCAACAAACATGTAGTCATAATGTACCTTCTCATAAACAAGCAAAACAAACACAAATAGCCATCACTGGTGACATGTATGCAAGAGTTGTTAGTTTTCATGGGAAAAATGAATTTCAAGGCAACAGCAAGCACTAAAGAAATCAGGAAGATGTAATTGTGGTCTTCTGTATATTATGCTATCAATAAGACCACATAGAAAAGCCCTGCATATAGATAGACATGTTAGAAAATTTTCAACATCTAACAACAATAAACTTTGGCAGATGGTAAAAGCTCAACAAAAAAAACAAAACATTTAATCCACATAATCATGATCAGTTGCCACAAATTGAAGACATTCTTCATGAAACTTTAGCATGTGGCAAAAGCGCAACAAAAAAACAAAACATTTAGTCCACAAAATCGTGACCGGTTACCACATATTGAAGACATTCTTCGAGAAAGTACAAGACTGTCATAAAGAAATTGAAGAAAGAAAGTACCCGAACTAATTCCATAAACTTTTGACAGTGAAGCAGAAAGCAAGTAGTTGATTTTTCATCCTGCAAAAAGAAAGTCACAGCATTGATTAAATCACAGAGATGGTAGAACAGTTTATGGTAATGAGCTTGACTAAACTCTACATGAGGATAATGAAACCAACAATCTTCACAAAGACTCAGGTATGGAAGATAGTTGATACTGGTTTATACATTATTGATACATTAAACATGCAGACTACTCCAAATGTAAAGTCTTAATGTTTTAATTGCTTCAAAAACATGGATATTGAAAGAATTAGGACCATTCCAAACAAAAGTTGGACTCACCTGTACTATCTGGGGGTACCAATCACGGAGTTTACTGAGGGCAGCATCAATATCTCCATTCCTGATTAACTTCATTGATATCAAAAACAAAATCAGTAAAGCCAGAATTGTCCTCAGAACTATGAAAGGAAAGAATTCAGTGGCAACAATATAGAGAACATAAATTTGAGAATATGAATGTTAACCAGAGGAGATTCATTAATGAAAAACTAATGTACATTGCAAGCTGTCCATAACATTATTCATCAGATCAGATCTTTTTAAACTCAATCATCCAACCACAATGTTCAATATTCCTCCTGAAAGCATATCTCTTCAAACCCAGCAGGAGTGGATTTTTATGTATGATTGGGAATCAAACACAACTCAAGAACTCATAAAACACTAGCATATCAATAAAAACCCCTTTGTTCCATTAAAGGGAAAGGAGAAAACAAAAAGAGAGGAAAAAAAAAAGACAAAGACCATAAAACTAACAGACCAGCATTCCAGACCCAAACTATCTCAAGTGACTTCTCCCTTTCCTCATCAAACCTCGACAAAATTTCAAGACAGGGTACCATTTCAAAGTTAGCCCTACAATCCCTAATCCTATATTCTACTGGTTAGACACACTCATCGAGCATACACATTTTAACAATGTACAAGCTTAATTATAATTACTCTAAACTTATCGTGGACAATAAATGAAGCAAAGGCATCTCATACCCATCTAAAAAGTCATATTTTCAGAACTTCTGTTACAAGGAAAAAAAAAATCCTGATGGCGAGATTATGTAGAAATGTTGGTGTGCCAATACAACTAGAATGTTGGACATTCTGGACAACAAAATTAAAATACTGACAAAAAGATTTGTACACAAGAATCAAAGAGCTCACTCAGACCTCTCATACTAAGACAAAAAGTAATCTTTGTCTTTTATTATTAATACCACAACAGTAATAAAACCAGCTTTTCAGCAAGAGACAGCTAAGGAAAACATGTTTGCTTGTACTGAGGAGCCATTGGCATCAGACTGAAATACAATATCGTCTGCTAGACTCATTATGTACACAAACAACTAATTAATTTGATACATCTATAATTAGACTGTTTCATACCTGTCGAAGAGCAGATCTCTGGTTTAATGCATACAGAGTGTTCTGTTCATCAGAACCATTTTCTTGTGCTATATTTATTGGAGAAACAGTGCTTCTACTAGCCAAGTCAAATGAATTCAGAGTCTCTTCATAGCCATAATGTATCAAGTAGGAACGCACAAGTCTGCTCACAATATACAAATGAGTTACTAACTCAAATTAAGGAAAGAATAATAATTGCATAAATGAGGATATATATATATTTTTTTATTATTTCCTTAATCCTAAACCAGTTGGTATGATTTTCACATTACATTAATAAATAAGAAGCTCACAATCAAAATGGAAATCTGTCAGTCTCAGCTTCAAAATTGAGGCAGTGACACTTGTTACTAGTGAAGCAACCTTAATTAGATCCCAAGAACAGAAGCCTTATGATCAATGCTTAGGAACTGCTAATATAGACACTTTCAATCACATATGAGCTTATGAACTTCTCAACCAGAATATTATTCCTCCTCATGATCAGTGTCCTAGCCATCCAGCTCCCATGCACTGTTGTTTACCACCTCTAAGGGCCCAAGTTCTGCCCACCACCATCTGCCTACATCATATTTCTACAATTGTGGCTTCCAACCCAAATGCTTCTCATCAGGCATAGTTCATTAATTCTAAAAGAGACCAAAGTCCTGTCTTCCCTTCCTCATCCTTGTTCCCTTCACATACATGCATGTGACCTTGTTCCATCACATGTTTCTACCACTGTACCTTCCATCTAAAAAAGCTTCTCGACATGCACACTTCATTAATTTTAAAAGGAAACCAAAGCTCTGGCTTCACTTCCACAACCATGTTCATTTCACACATGAACTCTACATATGAGGCCAATTCCACATAACAATTTTTCACATATGCAAAAATCTTGTTGATGATTCTTCATTAATTGGCCTGGGATTTCTATAACAACCTTTATGCTTCAGAATAAATGTAATAAACCTCAATAATTTGAGATTAAGGTTGATTGGTTGGAGCATGTATAAGAAGGAAAAATAGAAATTAGCACTCCTGATAATGGCTCACAAAGAAAGAACTGCTTGCCTTGATCCAAGGTTTTCCCTTTTAGCTAATTTTCATTTCTATGAATCAAGACAAAAATGATTAAACAACTCTAAACAAATAACATGCCCACACGGTCTACTAATGCAAAGCAATAAATGGCTCACTTTAAAGAGACCCAAATCTGATCTGAACTCACCCATAACTGACATTTGGGGGCAACAATATCTTCTCAATTGTTGCCTGTTGTTTCATCCTTTCCTGTGATTCATATTCCTAATTGGACAATTAACAGTGCAAAAGGAAATATTAATAACAGATAACACAAAAAAAAAATGTTTCCAAAAATCAGATAAGATTTTCACCTTGGTTTTAGACAAATAAAAATGACCATCAACGATAAGTAAAAAGAGAACTTGAAAGTATCAATGTAACATAAAATCTTGCCTTAAGATCAAGTGCAAATTGTTTCTGCCCAAAGTTGACCTCAACCCTGCCAGAACGAAAGAGAATACAACTTGAAGAGACAGAGACTGAAACTTACACAGATGCAAACTCCTAAGTAAAATAATGGTGTAGTGGATGAATGTATCCCTAACAATGCTGACAGCAAAAATTTAATGACAGGTTAATATGTCCAACTAAAAGGAGGTGCAAGTACAATCAATTTTTACTAATAAAACAAATTACATATCAGATGCTAAATCCACAATATTTCAAACTTTGCACAACAATTAACAATCAAACTCCTCTAGTAAATTATATAAGCATCATAAAGATTTGAAAGAAGAACCACATACTCCTCATTCTGGCTGTGAACAGCAACCGTAGGGAATAAGGGACCCTCAATGATCTTGCAAACTGTCCCAATTATTGCTCCATTTTTACTGACATCAGCATAAAGAGAAAATGAGATAATGCAGAATTTCAGAAGTAATAATGTGTTTTCAAAATTACAGTGAACTCATGCAAAAATAATTTAACACCATCATTATGTGTACTAACCAAGATGGGCAACTTTCTTACGTGAAAAAGAATTCCTGTGAAGCATAGTTGATTCCGGCACCAACTTTATCCTTAGCTGTAAAGGTTGGACCAAAAGGCTCTCCCCTTGCTTGCCCACGATAGAGATTTCCATCATCCCCATGATAACCACAACTGTTTGCTTCCCACCTGCCACAGGATTATACTAAAACTAATGTACCTTTTTCTCATCTAGTTCACTAAATACAAAGTATAAATTATTGCCCATAAATCATGGATATGAATAGACACTTAATCAATACAGTATTGCTGATTTACTTTCAGCTTCCCTAATTTTAAAGATGAATTAGAACACTTTCTAGCAACCAAAGCACGCTGGCATTGACTTGAATTTTTCTGCATTCGACCAGACAAGGAAAAGAAGATATTGATGCAAAGTTTCTTATTTCAATTTTATTCTGAATTTTTCTGTGGACCAAATGAACACCAACCACATATATCTTTGGGACTTATATGAACTTGACTCTCTCGCCTCAATTGCGAGCTTTTGGGGTCTGGTTCTCCTTAGATTCATATCATAATCCAATTCATCACCACGAGCAAACAATTAATCAGTAAAACAGCATTCGCTTTTTATCCCAGTTTTTCCAGGTTAAATCAATTTCCCTCGCCCAAAAAAAAAAAAAAAACTCCATTTACTTGAATTTCCTTTCATTTTGCTATAACTTCTATTCAACCGGAAAAAAAAAAAATCAAATCACTAAATAGAGTTACTCAAAATTTAACGAGAAAAAAAAAAAAAGAAGACTGATTACCCTGGCTGCCTCCGCATTTTGAAGCTCTCATTAGTAAATCCAATAGCAATCTGGCCTTTAGCCCCAGCATTCTTCACATAAATCTCAAAGTAATACACAAGCCTTTTTACCGGAGCTGGCTTGTTGGCTTGGACCACGCCAACATCGTGGCCGTGAAGGTTGACACTGGTGTACTTGATGGAAAGCTTATCGGTGGAGACTACAAGAAACCCTCCGGAGCTATTAATGGTGTTGAGCTCCGTCGGCTCCTCCTCCTCGTCCTCCATCCCGCAAGGAGTCCTCGAATCCGACGAAAAGCTCCGCCTAGACAGTTCAAGAAAGTAGGAGGCTGGATCTTTCCGATCAACGGAATTACTGGAACAGTTATCACTAATATTGCTGCAATTGTCGTTGTGATCGCCGGCGCCGGATGTGTTGGCGGTGGTGGGGAAGGTGGAGTTGGTGTTTGGCGCGCTCATTTCAAAACCCTAGAAGGTCGGTTTCGTCGTCTCTAACTGGTTCATTTGCTTGCACTCAAGAAAGAGAGAAAACTGAGGGATTCGGAGGGTTTTCGTTTGCTTGAAGAAATAAACGAAGGAGGTGAACCAACTTGGGCTTATTTTGCTTTTTTTTTAGTTTCTTTTTTAGATAAAATGTCTTTTTTTTTTTTTTTTTTTTTTGAAATAAAAGGAAAAAGAGCTACCACTAGTGGGCGCTCACGTGGGAATGGACCTTCTCCCCAGTGGGCTTTGAGCCCAACTATTTAGGGTGGTAATTTTTTTCAATTTCTCTCTAATGGCCCATCGTCCGAAATTTTGGGCCCTTATGGGCCGAAGCCTTACGTGAGTTGTACTTATGCCTCTTGTTCCCCCACTCCCAACCTTTTTATTTATTTATTTATTCATTCTTTCTTTTTTTTTTTTTGGTGAATTGTTGAAAGCCGAAGTGTATCGGCGCACAATCTTACAAATTTCTAATCTACGAAAAGAAGGGAATATTCTCTCAGTTGACCCGGAGCTATCTTCGAGAACGGGAAAATATGCTTCTCAAATAAAAAAAAAACAGAGGGGGGGAGGGGAATCAAATAAGATCCACCACTTGTACGGTAATATCGACCCAACACATGTACATAGCTGGATTCCACCCATCCCCTCTCGAAGAGGCGACGTGGCTTTAATTAAGCTTTGCATGTAGAAACGCTCGCTAACGTGCAGTCACGGACTGAGGCTGCCTGTTGGGCCACAATCTTCTTAAATTTTATACTTTGTGACCATTAAATTATATTTTATACTTTATAGCTCACAATATTAAAACTAAAAAGCATGTTGGCTAGTATTAGTGGTAAATTCGAAAGCAACTTTTTGAAAGAGACACCATTTATGAATGAGATTAAATAATAATAATAATAAGTATGACTTCAAAAAAAGGTAAAACTTCATTCATTACTCAACTAAATGATAATTTGACCACAATTTAATGTGCATGTATATATATATATATATATATAACATCGAGTTGGGGTCGGGGGGGGGGGGGCATGTCACCTCATAGAGCAGAATTACAAAGAAGAAAAAAAAAAGAATAGGTTATTCTGGAATAATCTCTTTTTGGTGAAGTCACCATCAATAGGCAAGGGGTTCCATCAGAAAAAGAGAGCCAAAAGCACATCATACATGTGATGCTGCATGTGGGTGCTTATGCCACCAACAAAAATACAAAGCAGCAATAAGCAAACAAATGCATCTAAAAGACCTTTCTCTATTGTGTTCCTAATTAAATATATGTTACGGATTTTTCTTATCATTTTGTTAATCTTGCTAATAAGATAATGTTAATGTAAGCATTCAAGTACCTTTTTTAAAAAAAAAAAAAATTATTACAAATGGCCAGGCCAAGTTGGAGTTACCGTGTCCAGCCGCCATCAATCATTAATTCAAAGAAATTGAAGAAAAAGCAAGAACTAGAGACCCCAGCGGAATTAAAAATCAATGGGTTTTGTTAAGACTTTCGTTCCAAGCGACGGAGCACTCTCTCTTAGCTCTCATCCTCATTCCACTTACAAATATCTGCATAATCAAACACATAGTTATTAGTGTTAGCGATGGAAAAATAGATCATTGGATGGTCAAAACTAAACTATAATTAAACTAAAATAATCATAGTCTTCGCTGTATAAATTATTAAATTTTAATATATTATTTATCTTAAATTTTACTTAATAATTAAAATTTTTGAATTAAACAATTTCTTCGTATAAATATCTTAATTAAAGAAAATTATAATGATGTCTAAACCACACGCCGCCAAAACACATTTGTATGTAAAATCGTACACTGCGAAGTATCTTCCACGAAGAGAAATTAAAATGCAACGTTATTATGCTCACTTATCGAGAAATTCAGGCGCATAATTGCCATTTTTGGTTGGAAACTGCGGCGCATAACTTGAGCTCTTAAGGTGATCTTTAATTTAACTTATCTAAAAAATAAATAAAGTTAATTTAATATAATGCATTAAAAATTTAAAAAATTAAATAACATCAAACTAAAATAAGAAAAATAGTTTAAAAAAATGTTAAATTTGTTATATTTATGTAAAAAAGAATAAGTATAATAAGTGTCATATTTAAATTACAAAGAACTGTTTCGAGAAATTTCTCAATTGGGTGTGACTAAACTTTTAAAGTGGAGTGATGTGCACCTGTTGCCCGCAACGATCGAGGCATCACCATCCGTTGGGATGTTCAAGGGCCAAGCCAGAGGAGCGTCTATCTTTTGACCATTTTCAGCTTTTTATTTGCTCCAACGAACCCTTTTTTACCTCGTGCTTCCTTTTCCCTTTCTCCCCCAATTCTTTGCCAAGAATTTCTTTGACTAATGGCTGATTATATAATGTATAAATCTTTATTTATTTGTTCACTAGAATGTCTTCGTAGCTATCCTGTTTGCAACAAGATATTTATCGGCTCTAACTAACCTGATAAATGCACTCGGTGGGCCATTCAGGTAGAACGCATTTACACAGGTGTCTTTTCAGAATGGCCCCAGAAACCCAGTTACAATTTTCAAGCTACTTTTAATTGAAAAGAACCGGGAACAAAATCGAGGACTGGGGATTGCTAAGAATAAAGAGAGCATATTCATGTTTCAAAAGAAGGTATTGTTTGTTTGCTGATTCGCCGGTGGGATGGGTTGATAACCATGCCTAATATTCCAAGATGCAAAAAGGGAGTGACAAATTTAACGGATTGGAATTGGAATGCAGCAAAGGGAGAATCAATCTCCATTTCCTAGGTAAAAGAAGGGCTTATCAAATTGCGGACTTCTGGACCAGCCACCTCCGCACAGGACAGAGGTATAATAATGCATCCGCCTGATTTTCTTGAAAGGAGAGATCAAATCAGAAGGGTAGATTGCTTTTGCTTGAAAAAAAAAACTTTATAGGTTTCATGGGTAAAGTGATCGCTTTCAAACACACAATGAATTTCCCCCTCTTTATTCTTCCCTTCCTACCTAAGCATCATCTCTTGCAAAGTCAAAATCGCACAGCAAGCGGCAAAATGCAAACCGACACCTAAATTACAATGCCAACCCCATTTCTCTCTCCCACCACCACCCCTGCTCCCCCCGCCCCCGCGCGGGCAACCCCACAGACACACACACACACACACACCACGGATACAAATGTACCACTAGAGTCTCCCTTTCTATCAAAGAATGGTGACTTTAAGGGGGCCACTTCGCCAAAATGTCGTGTCATTCTTGCATACGTTTTTCTGTCCTCGTGCTACAAAATGACCAAATCGTGCCCCTTCCACTGTTCTTTTTACCTGTCTTTCTCTCCCTTTCCTACCGCCATTCCTATCTTCTTCTTCTTCTTCAATCGTACTCTTCCACTACCCATCGCCTCTTTTCCTTTCGTTATAGTCATTAGACAAAAAAAGATAGCATAGCTTATTCAATGCTAACACAATTACCAACCAACCCACCATGACCAAACTGGTAGTAGAAGTCGTTGATGCAAGTGACCTTATGCCCAAGGATGGGCAAGGCTCAGCCAGTCCCTTCGTGGAAGTGGAATTCGATGAGCAACGGCAAAGGACTCAAACCAAGCATAAAGACCTCAATCCTTACTGGAACGAGAAACTCGTTTTCAATGTAAACAACCCGAGAGATCTACCCAGTAAGACCATCGACGTTGTTGTGTATAATGATCGGAAAGGTGGTCATCATAAGAATTTTCTCGGCCGCGTTAGAATCTCAGGTGTCATTATACCTTTCTCTGAGTCTGGGGCGAACGTCGTGAGATATCCGCTGGACAAGCGTGGCCTGTTTTCGCATATCAAAGGTGATCTGGCACTCAGGATTTACGCGGTTCACGATGGCTACGACTATTCTGCTCCTCCTCCTCCTCCACCTCCACCAAAGGCTGACAGAGTTGAAACTGAAGCAACTCCGTTTGGACAAGAATTCGATACCAACGAGCTTGATCTAGAGGAAGATGTGATGGTTGATAAGAAGATGAGGAAGAAGGAGAACAACAACAAAACCAATAAGGAAAATGATGTTAGGACATTTCACTCTATAGGGACTGCAGCTGGTGGTCCTGCTGCACCACCTCCGATGTCTGGTGGGTTCGGATTCGAGAGTCACCTTATGAGGGAAAAGGCACCGATGGTCGAGCCAAGAACTGATTTTGCTCGAGCAGGGCTGCCGCCGAGTGTAATGCACATGAATTTCCCCAGGCAAAATCCGCAGTTCCAGTTGGTGGAAACTAACCCGCCGGTGGCCGCACGTCTGCGATACAGAGGAGGAGACAAGACGACGAGCACTTATGATTTAGTGGAGCAGATGCACTTCCTGTACGTGAGTGTAGTCAAGGCCAGAGATCTTCCCGTGATGGATGTTTCTGGGAGTCTTGATCCGTATGTTGAAGTCAAGCTTGGGAACTATAAAGGCAGGACTAAGTACTTGGAGAAGAATCAAAACCCAGTTTGGCGCCAGATTTTTGCCTTCTCCAAAGAAAGATTGCAGTCCAATGTGCTTGAAGTTACTGTGAAGGATAAGGATTTTGGCAAGGATGATTTTGTGGGCAGATATGCTTTTGATATATCGGAAGTTCCTCTTAGGGTGCCACCGGATAGTCCATTGGCTCCTCAATGGTATAAGTTGGAGGACAAGAAAGGGTACAAGACTACAGGGGAAATTATGCTTGCAGTTTGGATGGGAACACAAGCCGATGAATCTTTTCCCGAGGCATGGCACAGTGATGCTCATGGCATTAGTCAGATAAACCTTGCTACTACGCGATCCAAGGTATACTTTTCACCAAAATTGTATTACCTTCGAGTTAAAGTCATAGAAGCCCAAGACCTTGTCCCCTCCGACAGGGGCAGAGTACCAGATGTATATGTGAGGGTTCAGCTTGGGGGGAATCAGTTGAGGTTCACTAGGACTTTACCCATGAGAACCATGAATCTATTTTGGAACGATGAGCTTATGTTTGTTGCATCCGAGCCTTTTGAGGATTATATAATAGTATCTGTGGAGGATAGAATCGGTCCTGGCAGGGAAGAGACAATGGGAAGGACAATTATATCAGTCAGAGATGTCCCGCAAAGGCTTGAGACTGCTAGGTTCCCGGATCCACGCTGGTTTAATCTTCAAAAGCCATCATTGGCAGAGAAGGAGGGTGACAAAAAGAAGGAGAAGTTCTCAAGCAAGATCCTGCTTGGTTTATGTTTAGAGGCTGGTTATCATGTTCTTGATGAGTCAACACATTTTAGCAGCGATCTTCAGCCATCATCCAAGCACCTGAGGAAGGGAAGCATTGGAATTCTTGGGCTGGGGGTTCTGAGTGCAAGGAACTTGTTGCCCATGAAGAGCAAGGAAGGAAGGTCTACTGATGCATATTGTGTAGCAAAATATGGTAACAAATGGGTTCGAACGAGAACACTTCTAGATACCCTTAATCCCCGTTGGAATGAGCAGTACACTTGGGAAGTTTATGATCCTTGCACTGTGATCACCATTGTTGTCTTTGACAATTGGCACATTAATGGAAGCAAGGAAGATGCTAGAGACCAGAGAATTGGCAAGGTAAGAATTCGGCTTTCTACTTTAGAAATGGACCGAATTTATACACATTACTATCCATTGCTAGCTCTTCAAACCTCTGGATTAAAGAACCATGGGGAGCTTCAATTGGCATTAAGATTCACCTGCACAGCCTGGGTTAATATGGTCACTCAATATGGCAAGCCATTGCTTCCCAAGATGCATTATGTGCAACCAATTCCTGTAAGACATATCGATTGGCTTCGCCACCATGCAATGCAGATAGTGGCAGCAAGGCTTTCAAGAGCTGAACCACCTCTCAGGCGTGAAACTGTGGAGTACATGTTGGATGTGGATTACCATATGTTTAGTTTGAGAAGAAGCAAGGCCAATTTCAAGCGTATCATGTCGGTTTGTACTTGGATTACAGCTGTCTGTAAATGGTTTAATGGCATTTGCTGCTGGAGAAACCCAATAACAACATGCCTTGTCCACGTACTGTTCTTGATACTGGTTTGTTACCCAGAGTTGATACTACCAACTATTTTCCTCTACCTATTTGTGATTGGGATATGGAATTATCGGTTTAGGCCAAGGAATCCTCCGTCCATGGATATTCAACTTTCACAAGCTGACCATGTACATCCAGATGAACTTGATGAGGAATTTGACACCTTTCCATCATCACGGGCATCAGAAATAGTGAGAATGAGATATGATAGGCTGAGAAATATAGCAGGCAAGGTGCAGACGGTGATTGGAGATTTGGCAAGCCAAGGGGAAAGGGCGCAGGCAATATTAAGGTGGCGGGATCCAAGGGCAACGGCCATTTTCATCCTTTTTTCATTGATCACAGCTGTGTTTATCTACATTACTCCATTCCAGGTAGTAGCAGTGATTTATGGGCTCTACCTGCTGCGACATCCCAAGTTCAGAGGAAAGTTGCCTTCGGCCCCTGTCAACTTCTTCAAGAGACTACCATCCAATTCAGATATGCTTCTCTGAATTGGAAACTGTTGTTGCCGTTTTAAAATAATCATCTTTTTTTTTTTTTTTTTTTTTTTGTGTCAAGGAAAGGTACTTCAACAAATAAATCCAGCGGTACTATTGCGCCAAAAGAGTGAATGTAATCAGTGCTCTCTTTACCCCTGTCAACTTCTTCAAGAGACTACCATCCAATTCAGATATGCTTCTCTGAATTGGAAACTGTTGTTGCCGTTTTAAAATAATCATCTTTTTTTTTTTTTTTTTTTTGTGTCAAGGAAAGGTACTTCAACAAATAAATCCAGCGGTACTATTGCGCCAAAAGAGTAATGTAATCAGTGCTCTCTTTACCCCACCTTGCACAAGAATCTAAGCTCCACTAGAGAGTTAATTAGGCATATCCAACGTTCATTCCATCTCACATGTAAACCCCACTATTCTTTTTGGCTCTTTGTCCCATGTTTTATGGTATTGATAACCGGTCGATCAATAAGACTTTGATGATATATTACGGTTCATTACCAAATGTCTGCCATGAAAGCACCAACTTGGTCGCAGGTTTCCAGCATCTGAAGTTAGAATAATCAATGTTAGACTGATCAATAAGACTTTGATGATATATTACGGTTCATTACCAAATGTCTGCCATGAAAGCACCAACTTGGTCGCAGGTTTCCAGCATCTGAAGTTAGAATAATCAATGTTAGACTAACAGGCAGAAAACTGAAAGTGGCGAGCAAAATAAGCATTCCAGGTATTTATGAAATAAAAAAGGCATTTTAGGTCAAAGGGAATGTGTGCATTAAAAGATTGCATGATGATTGAGGCATAGCTACAATCATTTCACTTCAATGATTGTTGACAGAAAACCTGTCAGTCGAGTAAAGCCACCAAAAAAATACAAAAAAAAAAAAAAAAAAAACGTCATTGTGTGGATGATGTACACCAATTCCAAGAAGTCTAGGCGAAGCAACAATTCAATAGCTGACAAGCAGGAGAGTTCTACCAACAATACCCCACTCAGCCAGGGTAACTCCAGTCCACTCTTGCTTATCTGATCCCAGAGCAATCCGATTTTCTACCTTTTCTTTCGACATGACCATCCAATCCAATTTCTTCCATTACAGTCTCGTAGCAACATCTCATCACATGAAACTGCACTTCCTGGCCCGCGGCTCTTTGTTTCACCATCGCAATGCCCCGGCTCTGGTGGAACATGCACACAAGATTATTTGTTGAATACTAAATATTAGACATCAAAACAATCTAATAAGATACCCATAAAAAAATATATACGAATAAAAATAAAAATAAAAATAAAATGAATTGACAGAACCGGACCCTGATAAGGCCCGCCCGAAACCCTTGTCGGGCAGGGCCCTGAGCACAGAGACTCGCAATTCGTGGGCTGGCCGAACATGAACTTGGACTATACTTTTTGAAGGTTTGTCCGATTCGACACAGCAGGACTCTCCCATTGGACATTTCTAGCTTTTGTATTCCTTCGGTTGTCAATTTTTACTTATTTAAGAATGCAGGCTAATTGAGAATTTTAAGGGAAAAAAAAGAAGAACAAGAAGATTGCATGCTTATTGCGTGCCACCAACGTCGTTGTATCGAAATCAACTTTGATGTTGTAGCGCAACCGACCATGCCGGTTTACTTGCCGTTTCATGTTTATCTGTTTAAAACTGGCATTTAACCAACTTAGTGGAATAATTACGATATGCTATTGTACCTGTTAAAAAATTGAACTTAATCATGTGACCAAAAAAATAAAATAAAATTATTTAACTCCTCTTGAAATAACATCGTTTCCTTTTTATTATTTATTATTTATTATTTTTTGGTGGCATTATGTTATGTAATTTAAAAATGCTAAAATTAAATTGACCCCGATCCACTTACTCCGTAAACAAAAATCCCCCCAAAAGTTCAACCCCTGTATTTACGCAAATTTTAAATTCCTGAGATAATTGCTGTCCCAACCATGCCACTTGGATTTGAGCACCACGTAAATTAAACACGCAGGACACCACGTGGTGTAAATGACACGTGTCAATCATAGAACAATATTTGATCCAAAATAAACCGAATGCACCGTAAAAGCCCCCGGTCCACAATCCAATCCTGTAAGTAAAACGGAAAGTTCAAACGAGGGAAAAAGGAAAAAAAAGAAAAAATGGAAAAACAAACGAAAACTCCATCGAGAATTTCGGAGAACAAGACAGAAACAGAGAGACGAGATGATGCATGTTTTGGCTTTGTGTCTTGCATTTACTTCGTTGTTCGCTGCAGAGATATTGTCTCCAAACCCTGAAAAGCCACACGGGCAGAGAGAGGATGTGATAGTGAAAGAAGGGCACAGGATTATAGTTGTGGAAACATGCGACAAGGATGGCCAACACAACACCAAAGTCTCGATCTCGCCCGAACCGCAGCAGCAACATCAACAACAACAACAACAACAAGCAACTGTTTCCACCGCAGGTGGTATTGTCGACAGCGTGAAAGAAAAGGTGAAAGAAGCAGCCCGAGAAGTCGAACGCAATGGCGTGAGACTCGCTACTCCTGGAGAGTTTATATGCGACGTGTTTGGGAAATGCAAACGCATGATTGCTTCGGTTACCGGTAAAGCTAAAGACAAGGTGAGCGAGAAGGCGCACCAAACGGCGGGGCAGAAGAAAGAGATGGCACACGAGGCTAAAGAGAAAGTGGAAGGTGCCTACGAGAAGGCTAAGGAGTCTGGCGCTGAGAAGGTCCATGACGGGAAACAAGTGGCAGAGGAGGCGTACGCGAGTGCCAAGGAGTCTGCGGCCCGAAAAGCCAACGATGTCAAAGAGATTGCAAGAATTAAGGCCCAAGATACAGCGAAATTGGCAAAAGATATGAGAAGACGATGAAGAAGGACGTCGTTGAAAATTTATCCGAGAAAACAGGTAGCCGAGAAAACAAAAGAAGCAAAAGTGAAAACAGGGCATGCGAAAGAAAGGGTCCGGAGGTCTGTGAGTGGCGCAGCCAAGTACGTGGCTTCATCTGAGGTAATGAATTCTCTGATGGGTGTGGCCAATTTGTTGGGTTTTGCCACAGCTTATGGGATGTGCGTGTGGGTAACGTTCGAATCGAGCTATGTTTTAGCGGGCTCTCTGCCAAGGCGGCAATTTGCTTTGGTGCAGAGCAAGATATATCCTGTTTATTTTAGAGCAATGGCAACTTGTATTGGGGTGACTCTGTTGGCGCATCTGGTGGACAAAAGAAAGTTGATATTCACCAGCCCTGCCGAGCTTTTTCGGGGGTACAATCTAATTGCATCGATTTTTATGGTTTTGTTCAATGCTCTGTACTTGGAGCCCTTAGCCACCCAGGTACCTTCTGCTCTATGCCAATGGCTACATTTATATGAACGCGCTTACTTTCTCCATCTTAGTTTGTTTCCTTTGTTGCAAATGATGGCAGGTGATGTTCGAGAGCATGAAGATTGAAAAGGAGGAAGGCAGAAGAAGAGAGAGCCTAGCCACAGAATCTGACAAGGCCGGTGAGCGACAATCAGCCATCTACACTACAGGTGCAGGAGACACAAGCACGACCAGAGAAGAAGCTCCGGCAATGTCTGGGGAATCTAGAGAGAGAGAGAGAGAGAGAGGAAGCCATGTCAAAGATGGTCAGATTGAGTCAGAGGCTGAAGATGTTAAATACTTATTCATCTTTGCTCAACATAATGACCCTCATGGCTCTTACTTGGCACCTGGTCTACCTAGGCTAGTGCCTACACGTCACTTGCTAAATATAAGGGCTTAGGAGTCCTACTGGTGTATTGATTTCTGGTTTTCTTGGTGGTAGCTAGGATGAGGTTTGTAAATGTTGTGTTTATATGGAGTGAAAAGATGTGTGGAAAATTGAGACATTGGACAACAAAGTGGAAGGAATGCCCAGTTCTCGCTTAATTAACAAACATGCTTCACAATTCATATGCTAAGAAGCACTGCCTTACAAACGTGGCTACTCAAGTTTTCAGAGTTTTGACTCATATTTTTATGGTTACACCACCTGATATAGAATAGACAGATATCTCATGGGTTGACAGTTTTTCAATTAATTTATTTATGATTTTAAGTGTAACTCAGATCTTCCTTTCTAGCTAGCAAAACCCAAAGTACAATTATCAGCAACACACAAAAGCAAGGCTATGCTACAGCCAGAAATATATTTGATACATTGGAAAGAGATTTTTACTGATTCAATAGCTTCCACACGCATGTTTTATTTAACAAAATACATATTTCTGAATATATAATAGAATTGGGAAAGGAAGACAAAATACATGTATACAGGAGCTTAGTGATTACTAACAAGAGTTGTGTACACTAAATTATCTATTTTGCATTTACATCCATACATACCCAATGAACATGGGAGAGCAGAAACTTCCCAAGATAGGGCAGGTAAGCCACAAGTACGGACTTGGAGTATAACTCCTCACGACAAGCCTTAAACTACGTAGTTCAGAAGAGTGCAATACAATGACATAAATCAGGTAATTAAATGATGATCATTCAAAATCTAATGGAAATATAAGGGATCTTCAATATAAGCTCTACAGTTTACTGATTGGTAGTAGATAACGGTTGGGGAGGCACTGCCTTCATCTAATGTTCTTTAGCCATGCACTTACATTGCCTCTGATGCTCTTTGAGTTCCTGCAATTCCGACAAGGAAATATTTTGTCATCAGTTCAGTTTGTTCATCAGTGTCATTTACAAATGGTAATAGTTCCTTTCACACTCCAATGGCCCACAAAAAGAAAAAAAAAAATTGCCCAAATTTGTAATCTTTTGATCACAGGGAACCGCGACAAAGGAATAAGATTAGAGTTCATCTTTTCACTAGCACTTCAGAGACCAAGTGAAGCTATTCAATAAGGATCAAACCAGGGAGTACCTGTATCTGCCTTTGAAGAAATTTAACGTAGATTACTGCCTCCTCTAACATGTCCGCAGTGTTTGTTTGCTGTAAGTAAAGAATGTGCAACATGAAGTAAAAGGAAAAATGAAAGTTGTCTGCTGTGTTTGTTTGCATTAATGCCCAAGGTTATTCATGTTAAAGTTCACATTGAAAATAACAAGAGGTCCATACAAGGTACAAAGTTGCCTGCATGTAAATAGACAGTGGCATTCAGCTAGATACATAGATAAACAACCATAAATTTCACTTTTGTTCACTCTTATCCAACAACACAGCTAGTGCAATAAAAAATGATCCCATCAAATGCTGGGAGCTAACCAATGTTCTTTTTCAATTAATAAACTTAAAATGTTAAAGAAAGGGTTGGCTCAAACTGTGGCTCAACTGTGATAAGTGGGACACACATACTGCAAAGGAACAAAGTCAAAAGCAATTAACTCCTACTCTTCTTCTTAATTTCCATTGCAACTGTGATAAGTGGAACAAACATACGCTGTATCCCAAGTGAGGAAGGTAGGGGGTGAGACAAAGGATTTTCTATCACAGTCAGCCAGCACCAAGTGCCTACCCTAAGTCCTTGGATGAATTGGCATGGCATATTCAGGACCATGTCCTAAGTTCTGGAAACTACATAACATAATTCAGTTCTTGTTCCCACGTGAAATGGCACAACAAATAACTCACTAGGGTTTAATGTAAAACAACTAAGGTTCAACACTCCCTTATAACTAAATTATCCAAATTGCTATATGCAATCAGTAGAGCTAACAAAACATCTACCATATGAAAATGCAAATGAGTGAAAGCATTACCTTCTTCATGTTTGGAACAAGCTCCTGAAGCTTCCTTATCCGATCGCTGATTTTAGTTCTCCGAACCTTTAACTCGAAAAAAAATATATAAATATTCAGGACTGATGACAGACATTTTTGCAGCTTGTATAAAGAGTCAAAAATTTAGCAAGTTAACTGATACACGCATCTCACCCTCTCTGCAATGCTCCGAGGATGCGTAGCACAACCGCGCTTGGCACGAACCCTACAAGGGACTGAATCCTCCAAAAGCTTGTCCATCTCCATGTCGATTAACTGCTCACTTTGCTCCACTTTCTAACGATTCAACAACCAGAATAAGTTAATTGCTACCCATACATAGATACATCTATATAAGCAATTCCCGATTAATGTGAAAAAGAAAAGAAAAGAAAAGTTAAAATTCTCATTACTCCACACAGAGAATGCCGCAGAAAGACAAGTTTTCACGGAAGAAAAGAAAGAAAAAAGGAACACCTTCCCAGAATCGCATTTTGCCTCAAACGCAGGACACTTCCACAGGACATTACACCAAACTAACTACCGAAACACGGCAAAGGTACCATATTATTAGTTTGAACTTTGAAATTGGCGTGTTCGGTTCTCAGTTCTTACCAACTGGATGGAAGGTTTAGCAGAGGAGTGCTGCAACTCGACCTCTCTAGCAGTCTTACCAGTGGGAGATGCATCCATAAATTGCGAAACATATTCATAATTCGACGGCATTCCGGAGGAAGAAAAGTACCCATCATTACCACCAAGCCCAGAATTCCCAAGAAAATCAGCTGGAGAGCTGCTTTGCCTCTGAAAACCAGCCGGTTCAAACAGACCCGGCTCGGCCGGGAGGACAGGGTTTCTACTCGAAGGTGCGTTGGAGACGAGTAACTGAGTTAAGTTCTGGCTTGGCTTTAATGGGTCCTCTTCTTCTCCTTCAAGGAGTTCTTCTAACCAGGTGGCTGGAGCCGAACGGAACCGGGTGAGCCCACCTCGACCCAGTTCCCCTCCGCCGCCGCCAGAACCTTGTCTGCTGCGAGCAGGTATCGGTTTCATCTGTTTCTCAGTTACTGGCGAGTTTTGGTGCTCTGCTTTAATGGAGAAATAGATTGAATTCCTTTTCCTCTTTTTTTTCCTCCTTTTATTTATTATTATCGGATTTTGGCCGGAAAACAATAAATGGTTCCTTTTACTATTATTTTATCGTATCAAAAAATTGGCGTGGCGTTCTGTCGATTTGTGCAATGTGAAAGGGCGTGCAATTTTGACCGTGCGATGCCGATAACTCGATCGTCAATCGGCCGACGGTGTTGACTGCTTAATCGAAGAGAGAAGGGTGCGTGCGTAGAGAGGTTGAGAATTAGAGAGGTGCAACGTCGTCGTTTCTTGGATTTGTTTACTGGACTCCCGACCCTGTAAAAGACTTGTGCTCAGCCGCAACTCAGGAGAGAGTGTCCACGCTCTACCGAAAAGAAACGTCGGCGGACCTAGTTCCTTTTCTCTTTTGGCGGCTATGGACACGCCCGCATATGGGAGCGTGGAATAATCGGAGGGGAGGGTGAAAGATATGATTATTCGGTTTTCCCTTTTTACTCTACATAAACTTTGCTCCTTATGGCAAATTTAAGGAGGGAGGGACCCAATGCTGGCGCAGGAATTAAAAAATTGGGCTGAGTCCACTCTTCCCTTTCATTCTCTCTTAGTTTTTTTCTTTTGCTAAAAATTAAAAGTGTTAAATTTAAATAAATATAATTAATTTTTATATTATATAAAAATATTTTATATCATATTAATATTTTATAAGCGATATAAAATATATTATATATAATATAAGAATTAATTTTATTTATTTAAATTAATTATTCTTAAATACACTTAATTATTTTTATTTTTTTTAAGAAAACATTCCCTTTCTTTCTCAATCAAGCACATTTTTTCTCTGACTTTAATTTAACCCAATCATTGATGGCGAAACCCATACGGGGGATAAGCTGAGGCGATAACAAGTTTTCCACCTACCATTGTTGCCACCATATATTTGTTTGGCGAGAAGCCCTACTCAGGAAGTCATTTGTCTTCAATCTGCTATTCAATCTTTTGTACTCGTAAACAAAAGTTTGGAATGATTGTCAATGATGTTAGGCATGTGTGAAAGGCTTGAGCATTTGGCGTAACTTTGGTTGGGAGAGAGTCTAAATTATATGAGGTGCCAAATAGGTTACTTTTCTCTTACGTTGCAGGATGCCCCTGCGTAGGATTATGAATTTGAATGGTTAGTCCCCGAACTCGGCCCCCCAAACCAACTTGCTGATGAATTTGAAATCTATAAGTTTTGAAGTTAGGTAGACATCCGTTATTTTGTTGACGTGTGAGAAAAATATTTTTCTTAATTTTATAGGAATAACAAAAATTTGTAGAATGAAATATAGATCCGCAATTCTTGTTTTTTTTTTTTTTTTTTTAAATTTAATATTTTTTACTTGATATGACAATATCTGCAATGGCAAAATTTAACCAAGTTCTCACACCCTAAGAAAATACCCTTTTATGGTGGAATGAATAATTCTCACCAGGGCAAATGACAATTGAGTACAATTCAACTCGATTGGTTCTATTACTTAAAAGAAAGAAATAGAGAGTTCAATTCACTTAAAAAACAGAACTGAGTAGGAGATATTTTCGCATTTGGAGAGCTTGTAATGCACAACTACAAGTAACCTATAAACGACATTACCTTACCGCTTGTAAAGGCCGCAAAAACTAGAGGGTATCATCCTTTGTATCTCACAGCAGCTGGTCTGCCAGCGGTGGAAATTGCTGCAGCAGCCAAGTTACGCCCTTGATAGCAGCCTGCAATTCTCAAGAAGGAATTGTGGAAAATCTCTCGCATGCTAAAATAAACAAGTCACTTTCAACATTACATTATGCTTTTCACGCTTTCTCGTTTTGACGTTGGTAGACCAAGCTAAGACAGTGGCAACAAAAAGGGATCGGAGCTAATGTGGAAAAAGAAAATAAAAAATAAACAAACAGAACTATCGTTTTTGGTTACTCTAAACAACATTTTCAACTTCTAGATTTCGCTTTTGCTCTTCTGATTGCTAGCCCCAAGAAAGCAGCAACAAAATTAAACCCAAAAAATATAGGTAAAGCTTATAAATTGGCTTGGCTGGGATAAGCCTCGTGTCATCTACCTAAAGTTTGAGCAACAGAAATTAACTTAGAGAGATGCTAAAATAGGAATGGTTGAGGTGCAGAAAATTTCATAACTAAGAGTACTCATAGAATTACACACACAAATACGGGCATGAACACGTGTGTGTATACAAATATACATTAATGTGTTGTGAGCCTCTGTATACATGTCCCATTTTTGTGTTTGTGTAACCTACTCACAAATACCAAAAGTGATAGGTGCTCTATGAGTAATAAGACACTAATGTCAAAATTCAAAGCCCAGTCAAGGAAACTTTTGTTTTAGAACACTTGCATGCCTAATATAATTCAGATGTGCAAGAAATGAAAATTTCTGTTCGAATGATAGAATGAAAAGTTAATATACACACCAAAGCCATCGCCCCAGGCTTGATTGCAGGCTCAACGCTATCTCGTCCATAACTGTATTTGAAAAGACCAGATGAAAATCCCCAATGACAAACATGACTTTTGTCAAATAAGTAGATAAGTATCACCACCAAGTCTTTATTCCCCATCAAAATTCTATTTGAAAGCTTTTTCCCAGCATTTTCCAAATAATTAAGGCAGCAAGACATGGTGTCAAATCAAATCTGGCTAGTCAGTGTGAATATCAAAGTTAGTTTTGAGATTTAATCTCATGAAGATGGCTCTAGATTCTAGAAGACTAAGCTAATTTCTGTCTGCATCTTTGTCCTCCACCCACGATGACAACCATGCTTCCTACCCCACACCCAAAAGAACCACTCAGCCCCTCACATCGAAGTGGAATAGTAGATGAGGACGCATCACAGGATTTGTCCTACGATTGCTAAATGCTCATGAAATAGAAAATGCGAACTTTAAAAGGACATTCATGGTGCATGAACTGCCACCAGAGTCATATTCTTCATCTGTATGCTACAAGATTTATACTGAGATGGCTATAGTGATAGATAATTGAAAAAAAAAAAGAATCTATCTTTGTGCACGAGACAGAATCTGAAGAAAGGGTGACAGTTAAGCAGCTTTAGTTCCCTTTAAAATTCTGTCTTCTTCAGAAACATGCTCACCCAGTGAAGACAGTTAATGCAAGCCAAATCCTATTAACTATGATAACTTTGTACCCCACCATATATAACATTAAGTACCACTCTACTACATGATAATGCATCATTTCAAAGACAAGTCATCACTCACACTAATTGTCTCTTGCCATCCACCATCTTCAACCGATAAAAACTGCATCCTTTGCTAAATGGGAACGGCCTCCCTTTCCATTCTGGAGGGATGATGAATACAATTCATCAAAAGCAACCCAAAAAAAAAAAAATCTTCGCAGGAGTCATTGCATAGCTAGAAATTCATCCGAGAGACGGCAGTGGTCTATAAAAATTGGGAAATTAAA
Source organism: Rhizophora apiculata (assembly GCA_037832385.1). Taxonomy (NCBI): domain Eukaryota; kingdom Viridiplantae; phylum Streptophyta; class Magnoliopsida; order Malpighiales; family Rhizophoraceae; genus Rhizophora; species Rhizophora apiculata. The sequence goes on from CM075432.1 coordinate 5,261,805, forward strand.
AAAAAAAAATTCAAAGAATCAGGTGTGAGGTATAAAATTAAAAACATACCCAAATGCCATGTAACTCCAACTACTGAGGAATCATGATCAGATATATCATCAATAGCAAATTGAAGATCTGTGCTGATCGAATCAATGAACTTCTTGAAGAATTCCAGCACTGCCTGCACAATTAGCGAAGTCACAGCCTTATTTTTTGATTCACAAGAAAAAAATAAAGAGGAAAACATATTTTTCGCTGATTTTCTGTTATTTCCATAACAGAAAGCTTAGTTTCCTCTGGGACTCGTTTGTTTTCTTTCTTGTTTCTTGTTCCTTTTACTGAACGAGCATGCTACCGACTTGTCGGGGGCACTAGAAAGTTCAAATAACCGACGAAACGATTAGCCGATATGAGAGGGAGAGAGTTTGTGCTCGTTGGGTACCTTGCGACCGACGAAGGGACGGGGAAAGATAAGGTCCTCGTAGACGCAGTCATAGGAAATGAGGTTCTCCACAGAGGCGAGATCACGGGCGTTGATTGCTTCGTAGAAGCTCCTCACAATGTCCGGTGCCGATTGTACTTCATCAGCGTCAGCTTCCCTTGTTTGCAACGTGGCAACGGTGACCGTCTGATTCCGTTCTGGTGAGGATGATAATGATGATGAGTCCGTGGTTGTGGTTTGTAGGGTCCATATCCTTCTTCTATTCCTTGCACTGAGAAAGTTTTTGGCAGTTGATAGCGGGTAATTGGGTGCTTTGTCGGAGAAACGAAGAGGAAAAGGCGTCGGAGAATGGAGAGAGGATACAGTGGAGCTTATCAGCATGGCTGATGATGATGATGGTTGGCGATATTAATTGGTTCACAGACTTGACGCTACCCCCTTTAGCCAAATGCGGGGATTAAATGTTTCCTTCTATTTATTTCTTTATTTATTTTCAATAACCAAGCAAAAGTGAAAAAAAAAAAAGAAAAAAAGAGCGCTCGTAATTCTTTTCTTTAAATGGGTCTATTTATCTTGATTGATGAACAAACAACATTACAATTTGAAAAAAGTTGGACTGTTCGCTTAATCTTGAAGTCTTTGGAAAATCGGACAAGAGAGGACGTGGGAACGGATCGAGCCGCAGGCAGAGAAGCACAGGATACGTATGTGTGAGAGAGAACAAAGATGATGGGAGTGTTTGGCAAATTAATGTGGATCACAAAATGAATGGGGAGCTTTTGCAATTCGGGGAGGGGCAGGGAAGTGGATTGCAGAACCCAGTGTGAGTTACACTTCATTAGTAAAAATTAGTTCCAGTTTTGTAAGACCAATTTTAGAACGTCAAAATTTTTAATTATCACAATGCCTCTCTGAAAATCAGTTTCCTTAACACGTAACAGAGATGGCATTGGTTTGGCTCTTTTTATTTCATATCGCAACGAGTCGCGCTAGCACAAGCTTTGAGTACTCTTGAATAATAAAAACAGTTTTAATCACTCGAGAAAAGGGTTAAAATTAAGGAGTCCCATTAAGTGGACGGAATAAAGTGTACACAACAGAGCTTTATGCGGGTCTCACTACTTAAAATATATATATTTAAAAAAAAAAACAAATAGTGAAAAACTTTGAATATTCCAAAAAAAAAAAACAGTTTTTCAAAACATGAGGAGTACAATCACACATTATTTCTACCTCTACCCCTCTTCTGGACCTTTTCTCGGTCCATCAATGTTTGTCGAAAAAAGAAAATGTCTACGTGATTTCGTTGTCCGATATCTCTGATCTCTAAGAGTGAGAAATTCTTAGTCAAAGTTTGACTAAGAAAATTTCTCCCTCGGAGATTGGAACAAGAATTAGACAGAGAAAAATATATTAAATTTTCAAAAAAAAAACAAATATATTGCATTCATTTTAAATTATACTATATTTTTCAGTTTTTAAAAGAAGAAAAAAAGAAGAAAAAAAATATATATATAGTCTAAGAGAACGCATGATCACCGCGCACCTGTAACTCTGCGCCGATGTAGCTTTAATTCTGTTGCCAATGATTTATTTTTACATTTATACGAACATCACAGCTCTTAAGTTTTTCAAGTGACAGAGATAAACAGTTTACTCGGTATTCTTCAATTAATTTTTGTATCTAATACTCGTGTTCTTTACCTAACAATTAATCTAATGTTATCATACAATAAATTGATTATCTTTCAAGTCTTTTACAGTCGTTATTAATAATGTGTTCCTATGAATTCACATTAATTACGAAAAAAAAGAGAGAGAAAATTTAAAGATAATTTATTCTTAATTCTCAAATAATTTAAGACAAATTAACACAATCTTAATCTTCACAAATAACATATTTAGGCATGTTTTATGTCACTGCTAATCTCATTCTGGTTACCTGCTATGCATTAAGTACGAATTCAACTCTTGCGGAAAATGACTTTGTTTTTTTTTTTTTTTTTTTTGAGTAATACCTCACGTCGTTCAAGTTGCTGTTAATTGTTCACCAAATCAGAAAGCTATATATTTATTACCTCATTCAATGAACATATTTTAATCTTCGCAGGACCACTCTTCACCTATGGTTGAGGGTTACGGATATTCCTTCAAATTGTGGCCATGGCAACATGTTTACTTGCATCACTTGATTTGGTGCCACCGTCAGCGCAAATGATTTTGAATTTTAATATTGTCCATAGAATAAAAGTCGTAGAAATTCCTAGAACATGAATTACGTGTCATATCTTAATTCTAGTCGCATTACATAATTTAAGTTTTATTGTAATTAATAATTTTTTCAATTTTTTTATTATTTTTTTTAATGTCATACGAAAACAGGAGTGGCCACATAACTCGACTTGCAGTAACATACTGTGGAAATTATTTTTTAGTTCTTTTAATAAATATCAATTGGCATGCCATTGTCTTATTTTGTAAGACGAAATCTTTACAGGATAAGGAACAGCGAAGGTGCCATCAGCCATGACGTGCTGTTCTGGCGCACTTACATCACAGCCCCACTGCTCCTGGTATTCTTCATCGGTACAATGGCATTAGCATTGTTGAAGCTGTCACGTTAGGTGGGATTTAGAGAAGTCATGCAACAATTAAGAAGATGAATCATGTGACTGGAAAAACCAAAAAGATAAAATATAAAATAATCAAGGGCTTAGGAGCTGGAAAAGTTGAGCCGTTTATTTATTTATTTATTTGATGCAAGTAGCCGGTCAAATTGAAGTTTGGGAGCCGGAGAGACATGGAAATGCTGGACTTTCATCCATTGAATTTTACAGTAACTCAAACAGGACTTGGAAAATGCAGATAAAGAAGAAGTCACGCTTGGGTAGCACAGTAAAATGTTTCTGCAGATTGCCTGGATCACCGAAAGACAAGAAAGAAGAAAATTTTCACTAGAAGACCACGAATTGATGAATAAATACGTTCATCAATTATATACTCGGCAGGTCTTGACTTTTGCCGTAGAGAAGCAGAATAATAGTTCCCACTCGATGGGCATGCGAAAGCTTCTTTGGCGCTTTTTTTTTTTTTTTTTTGACTTATTTAATGTTAAAAAAGAAGAAGCGCCGTAAATGCAAAGCACCTTAAGGAGACAAATCCTCAAATCCCATAGTTTTTGAGGTTTTTTTTTGGGGCGTGGGGTGCGGTGGGAAAGAAATCGAATCCCGACCTTGTCCCCAGCACCACCTAGCGGCAGCCACCTAGTCAAACTTGAGGGTTTTAGCTCAGATACTTGTTTTCCCTTCTTTGGTAGCCTCCCATTTGGCCTAATAATAGATTTCATTTCGATACACGTTTAAAGATTGCAAAGTTGGTCCTTATGGAATATCTGACTAATTAAAAATTTAGAATTTTAATTTTAAAGGTCTTGATTTTTAATTTTTAAAAACAATATGAAATTTAAAAATATAAAAAAAAAATAATTTTTATTATGTAAATCACAATTTAATAGATATTTAAAAAAAAAAATCATAAAGTTGTAAGAACCAAGCATAATGTAGCAGGATGACGCCTACAGGGTGGACAGGGATTCAAATTCTCCCATCCCCATCGTTAAAGAACAGAAGTTAAAGGAGACAAAAAATAAAAAAGACAAATTTGTAATTATTATTTTCACCCTATTACATAAAAATGGAATTTGGACTTATCTTGCCTTAATATGATGTGAGGGTTGAAATGGAATAACCAGTTGTTTTTTTTTTTTTTTTTTACCGTTAAGGACGCCTAAATTGATTATCGGAAGGCACACCCAAGAGTTTGGATGATGACATTCGGATTTGTATCTATGGTAAAATTAGAGTTTTTGTTATTAGATTTTGAGAAATGGTTGACATTGTGATGGGGTCTTGGCGTTTACAACTGGTTCCCAACTCCTTTAAAAAAAAAAAAAAAAAAATTGTTGTTTTAGAGATAATTCTAAGACGATTGAGTCAAAATTTATTTATAGATATTGTGTTTCAAAGTAACACGTTTTAAAAGAGATACGTGATCCTTATTTATTTACACAGAGAGAGGTTGCCAGGCCGGGAAACTCATCCAGATGGTCGACTTCAAGGCTGAACATGTCATGTTGACCTTACATGACAAGGAGAGACTGAACTTTTCATGCTGCTCGCTTATATATATATATATACACATATATGAGTCCAGGCTTTTTATTTTTATTTTATATTTTTTATTATTCTACATCGAAAAATAATTCAGGGAGCACTTCCCTAATTAAAAATATGTTTTTTTTTTTTCCCCTTTCGGGCCCAAATATTTGTTTCCATGGCTTTTTATTGCGGAGCCTGGCAAGCAACAACTATGCGGGCGATATTTCTGAGCCAGCCCAAATAATATTGGTTTCCATCTGAAACCGAGGACCAAACTCATAAGATAAATATTAAAACTTCATACGTAATTTATTCTTAAATTTTATTTACTTTTTTAAAATTTTTCATCAAATAAATTATTAATATAGTATTAGAGTTAAATATTAAAACTTCATATATAATTTATTCTTAATTTTTATTTAATTTTTTAAAATTTTATATCAAATAAATTATTAATATAGTATTATAGTTATTATAATTAAGAGTCCATAAATTCTAATTATGTTACTTTCATCTCTTTAATTAATTTCAAATTTACACACAAATTAAAAAATGTTTATACTTTGTTTATTATTTTAATCTTAAATTTTGTGTGATTGTTCTTAATTTTTATTTGATTTTTAAATTTTTTATATCAAAAAAATTTATTAATACAGTATTAGAGTCATTATAATTAAGAGCCCATAAATTCTAATTATGTTAACATCATCCCTTTAATTAATTATAAATTTACACACAAATTAAAAAGAGTTTATACTTTGTTTATTCTTTTAATCTAATGAATTTGTGTAGGATTTATTGAAGTTTAATATGCAATTTGTTATTGCACTTCACTCACACACGAAATTATTTCAAATAAAAGCCAATGCGATTAATTTCTTAAGCTTTTTGGTTGTCTGTTTGGGAAGTTCAGGTCTGAATTGAGAATTAAAAAAAAAAAAAAAGGGTAAATAACAATATTCTCAGTTTCTTAAAAACAATGCAACTATGGACGAGCGCATCTAAAAGGTTGCACGTCGAGAATATGTGGGTTGCACGTCGAGAATATGTGCTAGGCGAAAAGGAAGCCCGAGATGTCGGGCTTGGGCCCTTACAGTGAACCTAGTCGGTTTTTTTCTTTTTTTTTTTTTAATCCTGTATTGGAATCCAATTTTTATAGCCCTTTCCTCCTTTCCGTTTTGCTTCCGTTATTTTCAACATCTCTTGTGAAATAGAAAAAAAAAAATGGTGACGGTGTAGCAAAAATAACATAATAAATAAGTGTTGATATAATGAAATTTAATAAAAAATATAAATTGTTAGATGAAATGTACAATTTTTTATTATGTTATTATATAGTCAAGTTCAAATAATATTTTTCAAAATCAAGAATTTTTATGGGAAAATTAAATAATTAGTTTTGAAGAGTGTGTTAATAGATTATTTGTTTGGTTGAAACACCGAACTCCCCTAGAAAAATATAAACCAAACCAAGGACTCTCCTAAAAAACAAAGAATTTGCGCAATTTCATATAGAGCACTAATATGTAGTAATGGTTATTGAAAAATATGATAAATATAAGACAAAAATAATTTTATTATATTTAATATTATTTATTTATAGAATTAAATAAAATTTAATTAATCTATTATTTTTTTTTATTATTATATTTACTTTTTAAATGTTACAATTCTTTATATATATATATATATATATATATATATATAAACTCTTTGGATAACATAAAAATAGTGGCCACTGGAAAAAAGTACAAAAAAATTTTTTGATCATTATTTGAAACAAAATATATTGTGTTATCGAAAAAATTACTGTATTTTTAAAAAAATGTTATATATTTCAATTTAAAAACCAATGAATATAGCTGACCTGGCCTTTCCAAGTCTACTGACGCAGAAAAGGACGTATAGAGGTCCGACCCAGTCTTTACTTTACCACCGGCCGTGCCACCAATACTCGTGCACGCGCACCACTGACCACCACTTTTCTACCCTCGCGCCGCCAGACCCATCTTTTGCAGCTCATCATCCGCCGCTACTTGGGCCGGCAACTCGATATTAATATTGACACGTGTCACGAAAGAGTAGAAAGAAAGGAAAAAAAAAAAAACACACTGTAAAACGGAGAAACACTTGAAAAGTTCCCCCAGCCAAAATAGAAAACAGAAGGCCCCAGAAGAAAAGGAGAGAAAAGTAAGAAAACAAAAGCAAAAGGAGGGGGTATAAAAAAAAAAAGAGAAAAATGGAATAGGTAGAGCGAGCGAGGCTCTTTTCTTTTCTTTTTTCTTGAGAGGTGGGGGAGAGCGCGGCGGCCCTTTTGTCTTCGCCGACAAATCATCATTTTTACTGCTACCCACCACCGCCACTACTCTTTTCCTCTCTTTAATAGAAAACGAAAACGTCTTTATTTTTTTTTTAAATTATAAATAATTTTCTTTATAGATAAAACAAATGAAAAGGAAGATCTTATAAAAACCCTGTTACGCTCTTACCCTCAGTTTCTTGTTTCTTTTCTTTTTTCTTTTCAAGAATTTTTTTTTTCCCTTGAAGTTCATAGTATTATCACTAGTTCTTCCGCTTCTAATATTTTTTTCGTAGATCGGAAGATTCAACCGTTTTAATCTGTGCAATCTTGGGCTTTTCTTCAAGCCTTCTTATTGGATTTCTAAATTTTTTTTGATTGATTTTGTTTTTCTTCGCTATTTTGCCCTCCTTGAGAAAAATACTGTGAAATTATGGGAGGAGCGGTGGAACAACCGGCTGTTGTGGTTGAGAGAGTGGATGATGGTGGCGGCGATAAGGAGAAGAAGAAGAATAAACGCCGTTCCAGTTGGCGATCTAAGCAGAATTCTTCGAGTCCAGGTATCTGACTGATTGTTCGTGATGCTGGCTACTTTGATTTTTTTTTATTTGATAATTTTTTGGGGGTATATTTTCGCTTTACTCTTTTTCTAGGTGATGTTTTGGTGGATTAGAAGGATGGGAATAGGATTTAGTTGACGAAAAGCAGAGATGGGTGGAGTTGTGAGCTAACTGGAAACTAATATTCGCGGGTTTGGAAGTTTTGTGCTTTTTTTTTTTTTTTAATGTTCTTGCTTTTGTGAATATTCCAAGGATGGTTAGGGTTCGTTTGGCTGCTGGGTAATTTTACATTCCTGTTCACATCTGAGCCGAACAGACCTTGATATGGATTGTTGTTTAACTGAATCGGAGTAGGATTGGTTAATTTGATTGGTCTATGAGTTTGCTAGCGTGGATTCAAAAGCTAGATTCCAGTTGTTTAATATCTCTATTAAATTGAATTATGAGATCGGTGTCTCCAATCCTAAGATTCTGAAATCTACATGTTATGCAGTTGATTTATATGGTTTGCATCTTTTAATCTCTTTTTGTTGGAGGTTATGCGTTTGTTCAAATAAATCCTTGTTTTAAGTGCGTTTTTTTTTTTTTGACTTATTTTCTTTTATTTTTATCATCATGAGAGCAGCTTCTTGTTCAGCAAATGAAATGTGTGGAGGTGGATTGTCTCAGTCCGTTGGAAATGGTGGCAAAACAAAAAATTATGCAGCATCTGTGAGCATTTTATCAAGGCAGCAAGATTTTGGTGTGAATGTTATGAATGATCATAGAGAGACTGCAGCGTCAGATATCACATTTAGTTCAATGACAACCATGCATCTTAATGAACAGGCTGAGCCCCTATTCCCATCAAATATAGATGGACCAATCTTTTCAAACTCATTAATTGAACCAATTCCTGCTGGAAATACCCATAGGGCATATACAGGCAAAGAAATGCATCTGTTACATGCGTCTGAAGGTTCTGCTGAGTGTAAAATTTTTGCTCCTTACTGGTCCAATGAAGCTGTTGAAGAGGCATTAAAGGTTAGTAGGACTGTCCCTAACTACTGTTTGTTCCCACGTGCATTGCATACCCTGTAATTGATTTCTTCAACAGAACAACGAAAACTTGTTTTACATGATAATAAAACATCTGGGTATTTGTCTTACTTTATTCTGGATGAGATGCTGGTGATTGTTCATGTTTGTGCTCATTTTTTTATTTTTATTTGACAGAAAGGAGATGCATTTAAAGCATTATTTCATGTAAATGCTTACAATAGGCTTGAGGTGAGTAAAATTTTATGCTTATTATGACATGATTCCAATTTTTCTCAATTCTTTTAACTTATTGATTTCTTACTGGGCAATCTACATATGCTGTTTTGTATTTTTAGGCTTATTGTAAAATTGAAGGAGTGCCAACTGATATTCTCATCAATGGGATTGCTTCACAAAACAGAGCTGTAAGTCTGGAGTCTAGTTGCTCTGAGGTTTATGTCCTCATATCATTATCAGTTGTTACATCTTGATCAACTGTTTGGGCAAAGTAATTGTTTTACTTCTAAGGCTTGGTTGATTTAGTTAGCAAACCAATGATAATTTTGTACCATATAACCTTGTTGGATGGGTTAAATTTTTAGAAGTTTGAAATTATTTTTTTTCCTTCAAGGTGGAAGGAGATGTGGTGGTCATCAAGGTAGATCCTTTGCCTCTCTGGACCAAGATGAAAGGGTCGAATGGGCCATTGAACAATCTCTCATTGGCTGAAGATGGTAGTTTATTCCCAGAATTCAATGAGAAAGTTGGTAATAGCTACAAGAGCAAAAGTGAAGTGGAAGTGAATGATGAGTGTACTGATTTCAAAAGTTTCTTGTGTTCCCAGAAGGAGTACCACAATGGTGATAGTTCTTATGCTGGTGAATCTATTTTGGAACCTAATGGGTTAATGGGTTGTAATGCTGTTAAGGTGCAAAACCCTTATGCTTCAGATTCTTCAAATGTCATTTCGTCTATTGGACAGAAGCAGGCTGCCAATAGTGTTGAGGGGTTGTGTGCCATGCTTGGTTCATTTCCATCAAAAAGGCCAACTGGCAGAGTTATGGCCATCACTGAAAGTTCTCCACGTCGAAAAACTATAGTCGGTTTTCTTGATATGAAGCAATGGTTATACCACAGGCAAAGGTGTAAAAAAGATGCAAAAAAGAAGAAGGATCTGTTGTCAAATTCTGACTGTGATTACATCCAGCTGATGCCAACTGACTCAAGATTCCCAAAGATGATGGTGCTTGTTAAAGGCTTACCTGACTGTATTAAGAAAAGATTGGAGAATGGAGATGCCACGGTAGAGATGGAGCTGGTAGCTGCTCAAATTGTTGATTGGGCTAAAGACACTCCTTTTCCACTAGCTCATGTGTCACATAGTTTTGGACGGGGCAATGAAATTGAGCCTCGTATCAATGCAATTTTATATGAGAATGCAATTTGTTGTTCTGATTTTTCTCCTGAATCACTTGCCTGCTTGCCACATGTTGCTTGGGAGGTGCCACTGGAGGAGCTCCAAACTAGAAAAGATCTTAGAAGTTTATGTATATTTACTATTGACACTTCTACTACTACTGACTTAGATGATGCTCTCTCAGTTCAAATGTTACCTGATGGAACTGTCAGAGTAGGTGTCCATATTACTGATGTGTCTTATTTTGTTCTACCTGACACAGCCTTAGATGTGGAAGCTCAATTTCGTTCGACATCTGTTTATATGTTGCAACGCAAGTTATCAATGTTGCCTCCTCTACTTTCTGAAAATCTTGGTTCACTTAATCCTGGAGCAGATCGACTTGCATTCTCTGTTTTTTGGGATTTGAATGGTGATTTGGATGTGGTAGATCGATGGATTGGCCGCAGTATAATACGATCTTGTTGCAAGTTGTCATATGAACAAGCCCAGGGTATCATTGATGGTATATTTGATGAAGTGGCATATAAATCATCTGGCAATGACCTTCCTCGTTTGCATTGCCATTTTGAATGGACAGATATAATTAGATCCATCAAAACTCTCCATGAAATTTCAAAATCTTTGAGGGAGAAAAGGCTTCAGGACGGGGCTCTACGGCTAGAAAGTTCAAAATTTGTCTTTTGGTTGGATGAAAATGGAATTCCATACGATGGCATGCTTGCTGAGCAGAGGGACTCAAATTTTCTTGTTGAGGAGTTCATGCTTTTAGCAAATAAGACTGCTGCTGAAATCATATCCCGAGCTTTTCCAGATAGTGCATTACTGAGGAGGCATCCTGAGCCTGATATGCGGAAGCTCAGAGAATTTGAGGCTTTTTGTTCCAAGCATGGTTTGGAGATAGACACTTCTTCTTCTAGTCGCTTCCAATGGTCTCTGGAGTGCATTAGGGAAAAGCTTAAGGATGATAGTATGCTGTTCAGTATACTTATTTCCTATGCTACAAAGCCAATGCAATTAGCAATGTACTTTTGCACTGGTGATTTGAAAGACAAGGCAAGTGATTGGGGCCATTATGCATTGGCTGTTCCTCTTTACACACATTTCACTTCTCCATTGCGTCGATATCCTGATATTATAGTGCATCGAACACTGGCTGCGGCTATTGAAGCAGAGAAGTTGTACATGAAGGGTAGGAGAATGTTAAACAAAGTGAGCTGTGAGGAAGAAGTGACAAGATGCTTCACTGGTCTCCACTTTGATAGAATTGCTGCAGAATCCGCAGAAGGCAGGGAATTGTTAATAGCTGCAGCAACAAAGTATAAAGTTCCTTGCTCAAAAATACTTGCAGATATTGCGGCTTTTTGCAATGGCAGAAAGCTGGCTAGTGGGCATGTCAAGGATGCATGTGATAGGCTCAACATGTGGGCTCTGTTGAAGAAGAGAGAGGTATGTCTTCTCCTCCATTTACTTTGTTCAATTTGCTTTTGTTCTGTATGTTAACATGAAGCAGCTGTAATTGGTAGAAAGATTTCTGGTTCTGTCATTTGCCTCAGTTCATTGGACATTTACTTGTGTAGAACATTTTAGGGAAATGGAAGCTGTTTAGAAGTGAAAGCACATAATGCATAAGGAGGCTTTTTTTGTTGTCTGGCGTTCATGTAGAAATGTGATTCTGGTTTGCGATGGTTGGGAATTTCAAGGTCACCAAAATTTAACTTTCATTTAGTTTTAGCAAGATGTCATCTGAATGACTCTTTGTGCAGGTTATATTGTCGGAAGCTAGAGTTTTGGGTCTTGGGCCAAGGTTTATGTCCATTTATATTGGCAAACTAGCTGTAAGTTGCTTTCTATACTTATTTTCCCCTGTTTTTGGCTAGGTTTGTATTAGTGTTTTAATAGACTTATGCATGCATGCTTTCAGGTTGAAAGAAGAATATATTATGATGACGTTGAAAACTTGAAAGTTGAATGGCTTGAGGCCACATCAGCATTGGTGTTGAATTTATTTGCCCGTAAACGCTCATCTAGGAGATCTGGTCCAGGTTACTACCGAGCACTTGAAGATGTGGCCTGGGTTGTAGATCCATATGACTTGGGGGAAACTGGCACGTTTGGACAGAATGCCAAGAAGCCTGGTGCTGCAGCTCGACACATAGATTTCATATCCAGATCTGTGATTGATCCAATGGTTTTCCCACTCACCATTCGTCTTCTTTCAACAATTCCAGTTGCACTTCATGCTGTTGGGGGGGGTGATGGACCCATCGATATTGGGGTGAGGCTGTTAATAAGCTCATATTTGAGGTAAGCAGTGTCTCAAATGAGCTTGTACTTCGAGATTGCGGGTCAAGTTTTGCAAAGTTGCAACTGAGCAAACTCATGGGCATTGAGGTGACAGAGCTTTTTCAAGGGTTGCGGGAGCTCTGTTGTAGATAAAATTCCCAGTGTATAGTACAAATCGAGTTTTAGATAAGGAAGATTGGTTGGTGGTTATGTCCTTGATATATAGCCAGCCTGTCACGTCATTAATACTTCCAAGATCCGGTGGAAAGGTGTAGATACTGGCAGGCTTCGTCCCTGTGGGTTTTAGCTTTAGTGACTGTTTTTAACTAGAGATGCTTTGCGGAACTGACCCTTTGTTTTTGTGGATCAGATCCATGACAATTTAGCGCTCCTATGCGGTGCTTTGACACCGGAGTGAGCCAATTTCATGGTTAGGTGCTGCCCAATAATTTTTGACTTTGGGTGGCTGCTGGTTCTTTTTCTACTTTACCCTTTGTTTGTTCATGTGTTCTGGAGTCGAGTTGGGCTAGCCGAATATTTTATTTTGCCATGGAATAAAATGGCCTAGGCGTTGAATCGCATAAAATGAAATTGGATATTATATTTTCTCTGAGCCTCTTGTCAAACTTATTTTCTTTTCATTGATAGAGGTTCGAAAATGTCTGCATGGACACGAAAGAAGAGGATGAGGAAATGATTGTGCGGAAAACTCGTGCCTTGGGACGTTTTCTGAATCTGTGTGTATGTGTGATCGAGTGGGGGAATGCGTCCTACGAGCTTGTATGCGATGTTAAAAACTTGGGGGTTGGGGCTTCATAGTTAGCAGTGCAACGTACGTTCACTGGACTCAGGGCATCTTCTAATAATATTGATGTAGTCACCGATATGCTCCAGCCTCTCGCCTGATCTTCTTAATGCAAGTTTGCAGGAGAGGAAAACGTGTGGGTGGTCATTAGTCTTCTAATCCCACACTGAAAATTGCTCTACGCAAAAAAAAATGGGGGAGAAAATTTGATTCCTCAACGTCGGGCCCTCGAAGCACCAGAGGTGATGACTTGAGCTCTCTGGCCCAAGTCTCACATGATCTAACAACTAGATGGGAACGCCGTTTACATATACATACATCTGGTGATGCATGAGCACCAGGTCTGGAGACGTAGTCTCGTATTTGTCCCGACTTCCCCCTTGTATAAGAGAAGATCCATACGGACCATGTATAAATTGCTCACATTTCTAGCCAAAGCGAAATCAATATGATTTGGTTAGTTCAAATATTATGGCTCAAAACAGTTAGTATAAATGTTATTATATGAATATATCCCTTTCTTTTCTTTTTTTTTCGTTTTTGGTAATTGGTGAATTTGAACTCCAGATGTTCAGTCCAAAGACGACTCAGAGTATCAATGTTATCTAATCTTAGTCGTGCACGTTCAAAATATATTGGTGCCGTGTGCGTCCGATGGGGGTCAGCTGGGTCGAGCTAGTTACAGATAATAATTGCTATGCCTTCGGGCTAATTTTCTGGGCCTTGACCCGCTGGGCTTGGTTTTAGTAACCCTCTATACAACCGGAAAAGCCCACCCTCTGATCATCTATCTTTAGGGAGCTGTTAAGGGGCTACAAGCCCCTTCTACAGGAAGACCACGGACCCCTCTCTCTCTCTCTCTCTCTCTCACACTCTCTCAATTTTATGTTTTTTTTTTTTTTTTTTTTGAGGAGAGAGATAAGGGACCACAGGTCCCCTACTCTTTCCCTTCTCTTTAAACTTTCAATAATAGAAATTGACACCTATCCAAAAATGCAACGCTTAAGCTACTAGGTCATCTAAATGTGACCCTTTGGAATAAGGGCTGTATTAAGAGTTTATACGGAGAAAAAATAAAAATTTATAAAATCTTTTTTTTTTTTTCACACCGGCGAGTTTAATACTAGAGATCATTCACCTGAGAACTTTCCCTAAAACATTATTATTGTATCTACCTTGCACATATCAAAATCAATGCAACTTTGATCTGCATGATTTGATGGCTTTGTTTATGGCCTTTTTCAAAGACAATTAATACCTCCCCCATAGAAGCCTTTTGGAATCGATGGGAGAGCCGAACGATACAATAAATAAAATTCCAATTAGAGCCCGTCATGAACAGAGGAAGACGACAAGCCTATAAACAACCATCCATTTGGTCTCCAATCTCCGAAGTCCCAACTTGCTTGTTCTTTATCAATGAGTAACAATCTCAGTACCCTATACAACTTCGAGAATGTGGCTCAAAAATTGAATGAATCCAAAAAGAATGTACTTAAAAATTGAATGAAGCCATAAAGGGTTGATTCTCTTTAAGTCGCTTTCATGGCCTTTTCCTGTTTTCTAGATCATCAATTGATCACTATGTCGCTCTCACTGTATGACGGATCCAGAAGTTCGTGACTTCACCGGCCTTCAAATTTTACTTATGTTTTCTAGCCAAAACAAACTTGACCATCAAGTATGCCATTATAAAAATAGGAAACTCGTTGTTGAATTAAGACAATCAAACTTATAATTGCTTTGATTGTACAGAATTGTTGACAAATTCATCCCATAAATGTGAAGTGAGGGTTTTTTTTAATGATTTTCTTGAAAATTTGAGATAAAATATCATGCATGTAGACTTTCAATAGTTTCCAATTACGTGATATAAAGGCTTCAAAATTAAGTAGCAGCGAGAGTTGAGAATTAGAGAAATTCTTAGGTGAACCAAGTCTATCAAACATTCACGAAATTAATTAGTAAATTAAAATGTAACAATAATGTTTTGGATTACGTAAAATTTTTACGATGCAATTTTTTTTTTTAACAAATATAGCACAATTTCATTCACCGAATCATAAGAACAAATTCCCATGAGAATTGTTTTGAATTAGATTGGAGTTTGTTTTTTTTTTTAAAAAAAAATCTTTTTTGGAGGTATATTAGAATTAAAACTTATATTTTCTGAAAATTTGATTGAATCTGGGCTTCAACGCCTAACTTCCCACAATAGTGTTCCTTTTGTAAGCATTGCTTGCACTTCTGATTTAACGTATTATGATTGTTCAACTTACGGCCAAATTGCCATGGCCTATGCTTTACCAATTGCACCTTTAATTTTATGTCTTATGTCTTATGATGGCACCTTTTAATATATATATATTATTAAGGGTGTGTGTAACAGTAAAGTTACTTAATCCCTGCGGTGTGATGCCCCTTTTTCTACCTGGGACTCTGGGAGTATTTTGAAGGGCACAAGCTTTGTAATCATGCAATGACTCCCGGAATGAAAATTTTGACAGGATGAATGTAAAACACAGAGCAAAAATAAAACCAAGTCACCCAAATAAAAAGAAAATCTCTGTTGCAGTGATCTCATCACCTGATTATCCACCTACAAAAAATTTCGCGTACTTGTAAATAATTCAAATTCAGGTTCGATATCGAAGATTCAACGTGATTCCACATAGTGGATAAATCTGGGTTGATCCAGCCTATATTTTTGGCTTACTAGATAACCATTAGTTAAATTAATTTATTTGTAATTGTTGAATTATTGTAATAATTTTGTATTATTTTTTTATTTTTATTTTTAAGATTTTAAACTGAAATTAATATAAATGAGTTATTTCTTCTTCTTCTTCTTCTTCTTTTTAAATACATTTGAGTATTTTTTTAATCTTTTTTTACTTAATTTAAAAAAAATTATTGAATTTATTAAATTTGTATTATTTACATTATATTACTTATGAGATTTATACTAAAAAAATGTTATATTTTGAAAAAATAATTATTATAATTTATTATATTATGATAATTTATTAAAAAAATAAAATTATTTTTAAAAATAATATATTTATATATTTTCAATTTTATATTCTCTTGTTGACTTATTTTCCTTATATCTATCTATAATATATTTTTGTATTCTTTTAATAACAATTAAAGTTGGACAATAATTAAATAATGAAACAATCCATTTTTGAAACTACTCTCAGTGAAGGGTTTGAAAGTTTCGGCTGCCTTTGTGGCGGTGACTGACTCTGTTGTTACTGCCATGCCATGCCCCTTCAAAGTGCATGCATGGATAAATTTAACATTTTAGCGCACTGGTTCTTAGATTAGCCGGATTCTTAACCCAAAATAAATGCTCAGAGCTACAACTATGAGAAGCTTGAAAGTCTCCCCAGGATATCAGAATTCAAGTTTTAGACCTTAAATCAAAGATAACTCTTGTGGAAGACACTGAATGTGGCTCAAGAAAATGCTAAAATGTTCAAAATTTTATGTTCTTGAATTTGAATAGATATTGTTCATTAATTCCAAATACTCATAGCTAATAAATAACCCCCCCCCCCCCCAAAAAAAAAAAGGGCTTCGCAAATGAAAAATTCTTGAGCTGTCCATTGTATAAGACGGTCAACAACCCAATCAAAAATTATCAATTCTGTAACTTTATTAGGTAGTCCATCACTCCATGTGCAGCACACCCGCTTACGCGTCGTCAAAAGGGGAAAAAAAATCAACTCAACGCCAGTAACTAAGATACCAAGACCCTAACCAAACCGACCCGGAAACTGCCACCAAACCAATGCAAGTTGGGACTGAGAAATTTGCATAGACACTGTAGACAGTGAGTGTTGCCGTTTGGAATGGAATGAGAAACAGGCGATCTGTTGCGTTAAGAGCGGTTGCAACTAACCGGCGTCGTTTGGGAGAAAAAAGAATTGTTTGTTACAGAGCCGCCTGGTTCTGGGTTTGACGTTAAACCTGTCTGGTTTGAACTTGTAAAGGTCTTGTCGTTATTTAAGTCCAAATCACCGAAGTTTGGTTCTGAGTGATCAGGCCCAACTGCGTTTTATCAACGATGGCTTGTGTATCCAAAGCGAACTTACCCGACCCAATTTCACAAGTCCATCGACTTCTCCGAGTTGGACGCACTTCAAGCTGCAGAGTTCAACCTTCACAAATTATTTGATGCGATAGATTTCGGTCTAATTTGAGAATTAGAACCGAATTAATTGCACATCAGTCAGTTTCAATTCTGATTTTCATTTTAATTTTGGTTTTAGTTTGATTTCGGTTCCCATTCGTGGCCAATTGCACGATTTTTATTTCTTAAAATTTTATACAACCTTTTTTTTTTTTTAATTTTTATAAAAATGTTATTTTAACCTTATTAAGATTCTTACCGTGAAGACTATAAAAGGTTTACAAAGGTAAAAGAAAATTTTGAATAAATAAAATATTTTGAATTTAATTTTTACTTAATTAAACTAAATACATATCATCTTAAAATTTAAAAAATCATACTGTAAATATATACTCTTAATATAAGCCGGTGGTCCGTTAACTAGATTATAAGTCAAATTGGTGTTAATCTTAATAACACTTGTTCAAACTTTATATATAATTAGGCAATTTTAAATTGAGTAGTATTTTCTTAAAATAGAGTTCTCAAGTTTTTATTAAAAATAGAAAAAGATATTCTAATATACGACACTTTCACATTTGTAAACGGTTTGTTATTTTCTGTTTTACTTTTTCTTTCATGCAGGCGATGCATCAAAATGTTGGGAAAAAATGTCGATTCAATTAAGAGCCCACGGACGGCACTAGAATATTGAATGTTAT
Source organism: Rhizophora apiculata (assembly GCA_037832385.1). Classification (NCBI taxonomy): domain Eukaryota; kingdom Viridiplantae; phylum Streptophyta; class Magnoliopsida; order Malpighiales; family Rhizophoraceae; genus Rhizophora; species Rhizophora apiculata. The sequence goes on from CM075432.1 coordinate 5,279,613, forward strand.
ATCCAGTTTTTTCTCCCACGTGGTTTTTTCCCCTTTTCACAGATAATTCTCTTTTTCTAAATTTTGAGAAATTAGAAACGAAAATGCCTGAAAATATCCTATATAATTGATCTTATTGATAAGAATTTTATGAGTGAAATCAGAGAGGAGCGTTTAATGGTGGGTTGGAAGTCAAGGACATCGAGTGCGGGTTTGAATGCAAGAGAACGAGACGGTGCTGCTTGATGCAAGCAACCCTTTTTGGGCTATTGCACCAACTCGACACGGCAGCCACTTGGTTCTCACTCGACAACTGACGTTACATATTGCGGCCTGTACTCGACCCGAAAAGGTGTTTTCAGGGCTGTGGGATGTCTTCTTCCATCGGCCAGAAAAAGTGAAAAAAGTAAAGCAACTCAATGATGTAATTTGAGTTATAAAAATACAGCGACGGCATTGTCTCTTTAAATGTAAAATGTTACTCGTCCAATTGATGTCTTAATTCTCAGTACATAACTTAAGATGGATTATAAAATCAAAAATAAAAAAAACTACCATCTTCCCTGGACTTCAAAAGAAAACAACATTGAATTCCCGTGAATCATGTATGTATGGAATTGCATTCTTCTGGGCAAATGTTAGGCTCACTAGCTCTACATTTGTCATACAAAGCTGACATCTTTCCAGTCGCGTTGTTGTCAACTTGCAATGTTCACCCTTTTTGGTTCCAGAGCAAAATCCTGAGGGAAAATCGCTGGAAAAAGATTTCAGGAGAGAATGAAGAAGCAGGTGATCGATTGCGTTCCGGGAGTGCTCTGTCTAATTGTGTTGTCCAAGTAATTGTTTCTTTCGTCAATTTGCCTATATAGTTCTTTTATTTTACTTTTTATGATTAAAAAAAATTCACGAATGGACCCTGCTTCCCAAAAGGAACGATTTTTCCTTCTTTTTAGGGTGCTACCACCGCGTGTGACTGATGTAATAATTAAAAAAAAAAAAAAACAGGACTAAATATTTTACAATAGTTAAATCAATTTAAATTTCGCTTTGATTTCGAGACTCTTTTTTTTTTTTTTTCTAAATTTTATATTTATTTTTAAAATTAAAATTTAAGATTTTAAGAATAAAAATATGAGTCGACTGCCAAAAAAATAAGAGACGGAAGAAGCTTGTAGATAAGGTTGCCAGCACTTTTCTCGGGACGGCATGCACCTGGACTCATAATACTTGCTTAGACATGCTGCAATTGTGAGACTAGCCCACCTTCAGACAGTGAGTGCTAACTAACGAGACCAGACCGAGTTTCTTGAAGCGAGCCATCTTGTCTAGTCCAAACAAGCCTTCCATGATGCAACTATGCTAATTTTTCCTTTCTTTTACCTTTTCTCTCCATCTTTCTTTTTCTTTTTTATTTTTTTATTTTCTGTTTGTATTTGATAACAGAAGCGTCAGCCTTTAATTTTGTGACAGACCAATCTTCCAAATACATCCAACTTATATCCCACGTATAATTCGGCCAAAAAAAAAGCAATGTGCGTCTAAAGCAAATAATTGTTGTTGTTGTAGTTGTTTTTGTTTTTAATAGTTGCGCAACGCAAACTTGGAATGTACGCAACACAAGTCATCAACAGATTCAATATTCAATTCTAGATGTTAATTTTTGTGTAAAAGTTTGGCATATGATTGAAAAAAATCATGTACAAATTAAATTTCTACCCGTGAAAGAAAGGAAATATTACAGCTGATTTTAACTCTCATAAGTCACTTGAATAAAAGGCCATAGCGTATGTATCAAAAGAAAAGGTGATAATGTTGACACGTTCACCTTTATGCCGCGGCCTAGAATACGAGTCAAAACGGTGTAAAACGGGGAGCTTTTGGACTGAAGGTGACTTGAACCAAACGTGATCGAGGCCAATTACGAGACCCTTTCTCTTTGGTTTTAGAACAAACCAGCTTTCGTTTGAGCTAAAAAACGAGATTTGATGGAAACTTCGACAAGTGCTTCTCGCCTTGCATTCAGAAAATGGAAGGGAATCTAGCAAAGACTTTTAATTGGTTCTCTACCTATATGGTGCACGGGGTGTGCTCCTGCGCAGAAATTAAGATTTTCTCCAAAGAGATTATACAAACATTATTCAACTAATCAAATCACGTTATATTTAGTATAGTTGTGAGGTCCATAACTACAAAATGCATTAGTGGAACATATACTACAGAAATAATGTTTGAATTCCAAATCTTTTTGTTTCAGTATTTGATATGCAAAACCGAAATTTAAGTGCAAAACAAATGTTACCCTTTAAGAACTCAACGTACAGTAAGTCGTTCCAAAACTCATCCTTCCGTAGATAACAAATTATTGTCATCTTCTGAAGTGGTCCAATTCCATGATTTTTATAATTTTTTTTACTTTTACAAAAGTTCACTATATTATATTTGGCTGGAGACAAAAATTCAAAAGAATACTATTACATTGTAAGACCTAAAGAACAATATAGGAATGATTTAAAAAAAAAAAGATATAATAACTTTTTAAAAATTGTATTTATTTGTAAACCAAATAAAATAAAATTAATCCACAGTTTTTAACAGCATCGTTTATTTCATGATCACCAGTACTTCTACCCAATTTTTCCCAATCCAAATTAGCAATGGCATGTGGTAATTGGTGCATTAGCAATTGTCAAGCTTCGACAAGGCAAGTTCGAAAATTCCCAACACGCGTTGTCCAAAACGAGATTGACGTGTAAAGAGAGAGACATGCGAACGCGATCGGCAACAAGATGGTGTCCGCTTGCGCTGCTTCCGGGGGGTATATGCACATATATTTCTTTTTAAGGACGACGAAACATTTTGATGGGTGCTATTTACGATTAACCGTATGTATTTACAAAAGATTTAATTATTGTGGAGTTAATGTCTATGGCGCCTGCAATTGTTGACAATCAATTTTCTCCGACGAAAAGAAAGCGGTACTTGATTAATAATTGATAGCTAAGTTGATTAATGTGGAAAGGTACCCAATCGAGTCTGGTTCATTGCAGGGACAAAGTGGCGTTTGTTAATTTGCACATTTGAAAATTTAACAAAGTTTCCAATTTCTGAGTTCTAACCCATTATAAATTGGGAAAAAAAAAAAAAAAAAGAAAGAAGAACGAAGGCTAAAGATCAACGGTTCATTAAACGGAAGACTTGGTAGCTTTTTTATTTTTGGTGGCACTGAGATGGGGACGACAGAGAAGGAATTAACTTTATTTTCATTTGTGTTTGCGTGAAAATAAAATTATGGGATTATGTATTCAAAAGAACAACGGTGAAGTTCTTGCGGAAAAATATTTATCAACTGCGTTTTAATCCGAATTCCCGGATGCGTTAGGTATTCAGAGAAAAGATTATATCAGAAAATGATAATAGTTTATAAAAAAAAAAACTTGTTTAAGCTCAAACTTGTAATTTCTTCTTTTCTTTTGTCATTTCATTCATTATCCTTGCTAATACTACAATTATCAACTACTTTTTTTTCACCTTTTTAGGACCACCGCTCAGACCTCACAAAGTGAGAGTGCGTGTACTATCAACCACAGTTTTTTTTTTTTTTTTTAAAGAAAAAAATAGTATTTCTTTTAATAATGTAACGCATTTTGTTATCGTTATTCATAAAAAAAAAAAAAAAATTAATGAAATTGACGACGTTGCTTCGCACTCAAGAGAACTTGGGGCAGCTCTTCACAAATAATTGTACGGGTTTGGGAAATTTCCGCATCGCATTTGATGAATTCAATACGGACATATGCTAATCATAAATAGCGAAGTCGAGGTGTTGGCATTAGAATGAAAAAGATTTAAGGGCGTTATTTCGTCACACATTGTTTGATATATACAAATAAATTTAGTATGATTTATATTATATAGAATAATTTTTAATATTAAATTAGTAGCATGTGACGTCACATCAATTTCACATAAAAATTTTATTTGATTTCTATATAATTTTATTATTTTATACTAAATATTATTTATATATTATTAAATATTATATATATAACATAAACACATTAGTGTACACCAAATAATATATATCTATATCTTATTTTTCAAAGATTAATTTGATTTATAATACGCCACCTTAATACCCCGCCTTCTCATCGCCCCTCACAGCCGCCTCCCAACCCATTTGTGCTGTGTTCATTAGTATTATTTCGAAATTCGAACTCATTACCTTCCTCACGTGATACACCCACGGATGGGACCCACAATATTTTTTATACCTTCAATCCCCACCGTCCAAATCATTATGAACCCATTTTTGGCTCTAATGCTATGACAATAGAGACGTAGATAAGGAAAATCAAAACCCATCGGTCATTTGTAGATTGTGATCATAAAAATATCAACGGCTAAAAGACGGTGAAGATTGTAAAGTTACGGTGCAAGTAACTGTGCACCGTAAAAACTCACTGAGGCGAATGTTCATCTTAAAATGTGGTGGCATACGCCGGCCTGCCACAGCAAAGCGGAAAAATGGAAAAGAAAAGGACAGAATCTAAGATCCGACGATCGCACATGATTAACCCGTCAAGACCGGAACCTCTTTTTTTTTAGATAACATCCAACGGCTACCACTTTAGAGTTCAAATTGACCGCCTGATCCCCATCCAACGGTGCCTTTTTAATCTCCCTTCCTCTCCCTCATTACACCATAAATCCACGCAGAAACTCAGTTCAGATCCTCTCTTTCTCATCTGTCGACTCTCTCTATCTCTCTCTTTCTCTATACCTGCGTCGCTGTGTTCAGACCAGAAACAGAACGCCGTTTCATTGTCTTTGTACTTTTCTCTCTCTCTTTCTCTCTAAAAGGGAGGACTTTTTCTGTTGTGTTGTGGTAACTTGCAAACTCTGCCACTGATCAACGTGCTCCGCCTAAGATATGTCGCCGGCGTCAACAGTTAAGACGGAGATAATCCGAATCTCGCGGTACAGGAGGGCCTAGTGGAAGGTTTGAAATCGTAATCGGAAGGCGGAGATTGCATTTCCTTGGGACCTACACCAGGAAAATGGAGGGCCACAAGGGTCAAGCGAAGCTTACGAGGACGCAGTCAGCACTTATCCGTTCATCCCCAACCCTCCGATCGTCCATCCACAGCCTTACTTCCGTCGCCGAGGAGGACCTTGTCAAACCCCAACAGCAGCAACAGCAACAGCAGGACTTGGAAGGGAAAGTGAAAAGAGAAGAGAGAAGAACCGGTTCAACCCCAAGAAGAATCGGTTCAACACCAAGAAGAACCGGTTCGGCCCGGTTCGTCTCGCTTATGTCGATGGTTTCCATCGCTTTCTTCAGCCTCTTATCACTCTCTTTCTTTCTCTTCATCGTCTTCTTCTTCTACAACTATTTGAGAAGAGAAGAGATGCTCACTTCCGAGAACCTCTTGTTGGCTTTGATTTTCATTGCCATAACCCTTTTCTTCGCCAGCAAGAACAAGAACTTAATCAACCAGAATTTGACGGTCATCAAGCAATTGTGGGAAGAGAAGGCAAAAAGACTCGGTCTTTGTACTTCAAGGACCAAATCAAAGCCGGTTCAGTGGTTTATAGGCGAGTCAAATGATAATGACGAGAAGAAAGTCAGGAAAGAGAAAAGGGTTATAAGAGAAGGAGTGGAGTTTTACAGCAATGGGGATTTCTACGAAGGGGAATTCCACAAAGGGCAATGCAATGGAAGTGGGGTGTATAACTATTTTGTGAGTGGAAGATACGAAGGGGATTGGATTGATGGGAGATATGATGGGTATGGTATAGAGAGCTGGGCTAGAGGGAGTAGATACAGAGGGCAGTATAGGCAGGGTCTAAGGCATGGATATGGTGTTTACAGGTTTTACACAGGGGATTCCTATTCTGGGGAATGGTGTAATGGGCAGAGCCATGGCGTTGGAGTGCAAACTTGCTCTGACGGAAGCTCTTACGTTGGTGAATTCAAGTTCGGGGTCAAGCATGGCCTTGGTGTTTACTATTTCAGGTTATTATCTTCAGCAGCCTTTTTTCCCCCTTCCTTCCCTGTTCAATGAGGACTTGCTTTGTTTGTGGCCTAGTTAGTTATTTGTTCTTCTGATCCTTTTTGGTTCTGGAATTCTTTGTGGGGATAATACTCTGCGTTTCTGTTTTTTGCTTCATATATATATATATATATATATGACAGCAACCGGTTTTTTATTTGTTACCGGTGGGTTTCTTATCCAGTTCAAGTTTTGAAATTCTTCATAATCATATCATTTTGAAATTCTTCCAAGTCATATCGTTTTGAAATCTAAATTATAGATTTTTAACTCTTACACCAAATGATTAATAGCAGAGTGAATTTTGATTAACGTGTTTCCATCAGTTCAATGGATTTACGGGAAAGAATTTTGTAAATTTATTATCAGTAATCTATGATATCTTCGAGCCATGCATATGTCTCATGCTTCTGTTTTTACTTGTTTAACTGCTTGATATCATTTCATTTTGATATACTGGCGTGGTGATTTGTGATTGATATCGCTTTTGTCTCCCAAACTAAACTGTATCTTATTTGTCATCTAGTTGTAATTCCTTTTTATCCTTGCATTCATACAATGATTAGAAGTGTTGTCCTAAGGAGCCTAGTCGTGATGATGTATTGGTTGTGTTGCAGAAATGGAGATAGATATGCTGGAGAATATTTTGGAGACAAAATCCATGGGTTTGGTGTTTATCACTTTGCCAATTGCCACTGCTACGAAGGATCATGGCATGAGGGCCAGAAGCAAGGTTATGGGATGTACACTTTTAGAAAAGGAGAAACGAGATGTGGAGAATGGGATGGTGGTAATCTTAAGACCCCTCTTCCTCCATTAACCGATTCAGTTCTTCAAGCGGTTCTGGTACTTTGATTTTACTCTCAAGTCTCAAACTCTCAGTTAATTATAGGCAGTGACAAAATATTGCACCAGTCTACATTACCTGATTAATCTTGCCTCTTAAATGCAGGCTGCTAGGAAAACTGCAGAAAATGCAATCCATCTTCGTCTGGTGGATGAACAAGTGAACAAGGCAGTTCTGGCGGCAAATAGAGCTGCCACTGCTGCCAGAGTTGCTGCTGTTAAAGCTGTTCAAAGCCGGATGGACGGCAAATTTTGTGATTCAAATGTCTAATAGGCTAGCTTTCCTTTTTTTATCCTTTTTTTATCTCTTTTAGTGCGTCGGAAAGGAAGAGTCTAGCTTTATGGTAAAATGTAAATCTACTAATTTCGTGTACTTGAAATCTGTCAACCCCTGGGCAAAAAGGCTCATGATCGGAGGTTGAGAGCGTTTTAGGCTTCTTTTATTACGCTACGGGTAACTTGTACAGACACTCTGCTTATCATCAATGGATGGAAATTTTCAGTAGGCATTTTCTTTCCCCCCTTCATTTGTTGCAAAACCGTTATCTTGGGTAGCTTCCTCGGTTCCACCATGTTGTCCACGGCAACAATTGAGATGGTTGATTTTCATGCCGGCCTCTTCTCAGTAACATCATTGTCCACCCAAAAAGGCAAAATATTAAGAGCCCTCTCAGTCCAAGTAGGATGGTAGCAAATTCGGAAAAGATGACATGGTAACGTCAGAAAATGGTGGGGGTGAAAATTTTTCTGGCTTCAATTAGCTATATGGTTTTTACAAATTTTTGCTGAAAAGTGAATACTCCCCATGTGTGAATTGTTTTGCCGTGGCTGAAAGGTAGGTGGATGCTCCAAGAAATCGACAGTGGCACCTTGATTGACCTCTACTTTTTTCCAGGAACATACCTCAATCATTAGCCAAAAAAAAAAAAAAAAAATTCAAACGAACTTTGAATTACTAGAGAAATAAAATGATTCTCCGGGCTTTTTGTGTGTTGGGTGCTTCTATGTAGATGCTGGTGTTTTGCTGACGCTGTACTGGTAAGTGAAGGACTCAGCCTTACCGCAGGACGCAAATACGCGCACATGAGAAGATGTGAGGCATCTGGGCATCTTAATGTGTCCAAAAGCATGGCTCATGCCAAAATACCATAGACATATCAAGGTGTACGCGTGAATGCTTTCTGAAATATTATGTGACTAACTAAAAATAATGAAGATGGGCTAGAATTAAAACAGAAAGGAAAAACAAAGTGAGGCTTGGATCGATGCCGATCTTCACTAAACTAATGCTAAAAACCCATGTGACTTCCTCATTCGAGGAGGATAGTATTGGGTGTGATTGTCTTGTCCAAAGATACTTCAGCTTTACGTGCACGATGGATTTCCACAATCTCAGCCGGTTCCATGTATCTGTTTTCTGTTTTTTGTTTTTTTTTTTGGGGAAAAAAGGAACTTGAAAGGACTTTTTTATTTTGTTTGAAATTCTAAATCTTCTGTTGATTCTTTCTTTGGCCTAGTTCTCTTTTCATTTTCCATTATTTTTAGTTAGTTCGACCGTAATTATCTTAAGATTCAAATGGAGTGCCTTTGGTACACTTATAACAACTCCACGTGCCTTTCTTATTGGGGTTGTGTGGGGAGATTTATTTTTTCCGTCTTATCTTTTTTTCGACGAATCATAGATCGGTTTAAATAGCCCGTTGGCGGAAGACCAAAGAACCTTTTCCCTCCATCAGCACGCTGACACAGAGAGAGAGAGAGAGAGAGAGAGAGCGCGAGAGGGTTCTTCGTAAATTGACCTTGTCATTACCCCATTAAAATATCATTTGGTTGATAATTATTGCCACGGTTAATTAATATAAAATGGAGCTCCTTTTCATCCAGTTGCATTGGAAGGGTTCAACACTTCAACTTCAGACCATAGTAGTCATTTTCGAATTGTAAATGTACGTGGGGCTTTTGTTTCAATTCATCTGAGCCACTGGTCTAGTCAAATTTCTTGGAGGACTCCCCGAGACGTGTTAGTAAAAAATAAAAACTAAGCTCCGTGGTTGCCTTGGAGCTCCTCCCTATGAAAAGAAAAATGAACATGGTAAAGCTACTATACATTATTAAATTGGTTTCGAATGGGGAAAAGGGTAATTTGCAATTTTTGCAAAGAAACCTTTTAGGACTTGCTACCAATTAAAACTTCAAACCCATCTCCGAATTAAACAAATCTCAATACGGACATAACATGCTTCACTGATCAATCTTTGATGAGACCCAGTCTACATGCCCAATTTGTCATAAAAGCGCTGTGTCCTTATCTGGTGTAGAGATTGCCTGGTAGACTCTTAATTGCTTTTGGGTTAACGAGAGACTTTCTAAGTATGTTCCTGGAATTGTAAATTCCTGACGTTGAAGAAGCTGTTGTTCGAATGAAAATGATGCGTGGTCCAAAGTTTCTCGTAATTTCAACTTCTTTTTTGGGAAGTTCTCGTAATTCTAACTTCGTTTTTCAGGGGTTATCAATTAATGGCAGAAGAAGACGCATGCCCGGTTTGCGCGTCCATTACGTTTTCTCCTAATCGGTAGCATTACAACGGCGTCGTTCTGGAGCTTGGATTGGATTCTGAGTAGAGTTTCTTTCTTTATTCTATTTGGTTCCTTACTTTAGAATGACAGTTTTGTTTGCCTCGTTAACTCGGCAATTTGGCATCACTATTAGGAACCAAATGGCTTTTAACCAAAACAACATTTCTTCTAATTAATTACTCTGCAAAAGGTGAACATGGACCATGGAGCTTGCAACAAGTTCACGATGTGACACTAAATGATAACAGATGCACAAAACTCAAAAGGCCGGGAAAACATAAAAAAAAAAAAAAGTGGCTCTTCCTTTTATATAGCCGCAACATAATTGAGGCCATATTGAATTATATTACTGCAGGAGGTAACACGATCATTGCCATCCGTGAACGTGATCTCAAGCTAAATCCAGAAGAACATCAGTTCCGCCATTTTTGCTTAAAGTTCACACAAGCCATAGCAATACTATCCTAAAATCTTTCTCAATAATGGGTGTAGCCAGCTGGGGACATTGGTCCCAGAATTGGAAAGAGCCAGCTCCCAGAATCCATCGTAAATTTAATGTCGTTGGAAGGAATATAAATGTGTGCTTGCCATTCTCTTAGGCACCAAATAAGTGTCATGAACGAAGGAAGGTTTAACGCGTCTTGGGCGAAAAGGGACTGTTGATAGGGCAGAAGTGTAACGGCCCACCAAGCTACCTTTTCTTTTTTTCCTTGACCTCAAGTGTAAACACTTCAGTGATAGAATTGGAAAGTAGCAAGCAAGGTCCAGACACGTCGGTGCTTAATTCCCCTCGGAGGAATCAGAAACGGACATTTTCACTGTCACATTTGAAAACTGTCGTCTAAATTTTTACAAAAAGGGTCTTGGTCCTCATGTGGAGTTGCCTTCAAGCACAAGGTTACCTGTCCAGAATTTTGAATCTTTCAACCAAACTCTAATCAAATCAGATGCCTTTGTTTGTCAATTTTAACTTCCAAAATGTAACAAATTATCCTTTTTTTTATTTCCCCTTTATGTTGTTGTGCATTTAGTTGTCACCCAAACCGAACTACATAAGAAAAATCCAACCCAACGATTGTGATATGTAAAGAGTCGGACGTTTGCTTCAAAGGCTGTCCTCAGCTTCTCTCGTGCCTTTCTTTTACAGGGACCAATAGAAATGTGGGTTAAGTCACCTAACCCATTTTCTTTATTGATTTCATTAATTAGAGAGCATGGCTTCGAATTCAATTCCCGGCTAAAAACCCCTAAAATCATGGAAAAATTTTATTTACAAACAAATCTTATAGAGGTGTATGACACCCAGATTTTAAATAACATATTATAATTGATTAAAAAAATATTTGTATCATTTGTTTGTGAGAAAGAATAACATTAATCTAAAATTATAGTTTATTAAGTCCAGAAAATCTTCCTTTGACTTTACGTTACCAAAACGCTCGAGTGTAATACACGTGCCGTGCGCACGGTTGTAGACGATCTCTCTCTTTCTCACTTTCTCACTTTCCCACTTCTTTTTTTTTTGTTTTCCTAATTTCAGCGTTAAGAACGGTACACGACTACAATTTAAAGAAGTTAACGTTATCAACACGCAGTGCATCTATAGCCACAAGCAATTAAGCATTAGAATTTCCTCTTACTTCTTTTTTTTTTTTTATTATTATTATTTAAAAAAATTATAAGAAATAAAATTGTGTTATCTATTTAACAATTCAAATTTTTTCTGCACCATTAAATTATCTTATTTATTTCGATTTTGATCACTACTTTAGCACAAAATTAATGATGCCGATTGGGCGGCGCCATTGTCCCTCTAATTTATGTTATCTTGTAGCGGAAGACTGACGTGGTGTAATATTGTCCAGTGTGAGACCCCGGCAACACCGTATGACCAAATCGGACATATCAAACATTGTAATATACAAATGGCGATTCGAGATTGTTCGACGTAGAGGACCGCTTTGTATATCAATTAGTTGAGTATCATCCATTCATTTCCCTGGTATTGACTTGGGAGGTTAGGTGGGACTTGTCGGATATGAATGTTTCAGCATCAAACGAAGCAATTTTTGGTCCAAAAAAGGAGAGAAAAAAAAAAAAAAAAAGAGAGGTAAAAAACGAAGATAATTTTAACTTTTCTTTCCTTCCCTTTCATATAAAATAATAAATATTTAAAAAATTTACATTTTTTTTTTTTTATAAATAGTTCATTATCATTAGTTGTTGTTTGAGTCACTGTTAAAATTCCTTGTACATATTTTTCTTTCAATAATTTTTTTTTTTACGATTTTTATAATTAAATATTATTATTAGAATTAAGAGTATAATTGCTATGTTACTTATATATGACTTATTATTATAATTTTTTGTATTGAATTTGTTAAAAAAAAAAAGATTGGGAAAGAAAATTTCTCCAAAATCCATCACGTTTTATTAAATAGATGCATCAGTAATAGCGCTAGGTTACGGACAGGAGGTTGAGCCGTTGAGCTAAATGCCGGACCAAGATTATGCAACCTGCGGGTTTACCATCCGTGTGCTATGGATCAGAGACTAGTCATCAGGAACAGTTGATGACCCTCAATCTATTGTCTCCTAAGTACAATTCTCTATGCTTCCATGAAAACAGTACATGAAAAACGACATCTAGACTTTAGCTGGCCGTTTGAATTCATTTTCTATAATATCAACCGTAACATCGTAGGAGTATTTAATAGATGTCCCAACTTCCAATCTGATTTTTGTTTTCTTCTTTGCTTGAAGAAATGGCTTTCGGGTACGCAATGTGCAACAGACAGCAAGCCGCGTCTCAAGGAGATTCTTCTTCTAGTCCCGCCAATATCACCAGATTCACCAGGATGGTTCATGTATATCCTTCGAGGTTGTTTGTATAACTCATCATTTGATAATTTTTTTAATGGACAAAAAAAATTCTTTGTATTTATTATGATTCGGTATAAAAAAGGATGGCGACATTGGGGGCATGACGGCAAACCCAAGAGAAAATAAATAAATAAATAAAGGGGGAAAGGGTGTAGCGTATTTTACCAAAATGTGATACACTAAAAATTGTATAAGTGTCCGGTGTAATGTATCTTAAGGTTATTAGGTACTATCGAGATTGGAACCATAGCACCATAAGTCCCTAATAATCAATCCAACTCTATCATAATCTCATGTAATTATTTCTAAAACGTATCTTTGTCAAATGATGTTATGCAACCTTGGTTAATCTTGTGGGTCATGAAATCTATAGGCACCATAAGTCAAGATTTTATACTCTTGACAATCATAATTCTTACATCTATGCTAGGTTTTTTAGCCGAGACCACTTTGAAACCAACTTTGATTTAGTATTGTATCGATAAGGCTACAATGTACGTGACATTCTTTTCTTTTTTTTTTTTTTTTTTTTTCAACTAGCGGGTAATTTCTTGTAAAAACTCGTCTGTCTTCGGACATGAAAGTAAGACCTGTTTAATTGAACCATTAAACTTGCTGCGCGCGATGCGGTAATCCTTGTTTGATAAGATAAACAATTAATTATCAAACATAAGCGCGCTTAGTATAATTTACACGCATCTCAAGCCAGCAGGAAAGCAAAGCAAGCAGCTAGCCACCAAGTCCCAAGCTCAATAATTTTTCTTGGAATCATAAAACACATGAACAAGCACCAGGAAATAGTTAGATAGACATGCTCCAAATTCCCAAATATTGGGGGAAAGAGTTGACTTATGGTTATTTATTGTTCCTTTTTCCTTTTCTCTTCCTGAAATCAATCTGTAATTAAATTAGTATGAGGTGGAGGTGTGGCTTAGAGAATTTTTAATTCAATGGGAGGACCATTGTCTTCGTGTGATTTTTTCCTTCTTACATTCTTTTGGGTAGCCCATAATATCTCACATAACGATATACCCAGGGGAATGTTTCATTTACATGGTATTTTTTTTTTTAGTACAAATTAAAAGTCTTATGAAGAAGTCATATAAGAAAAATATTCTGAAATATTCTTAAATCTAATAATAAGAAAAGCAAACCTTTTGTGATGTTGGTGTGTAGAGGTGAGGAACATTTTCCCCTGTTTTGCATCGTAGAGTGAATTAATGAATGAGATTAATATAATTATATTGAAACAATTTGAAATCAATTTCATATATTCCTAAGCACATATATTATTAGAAAATTCTTAAAAATGGGCCTCATAGAGACTGGACTGTGCCGTGGGTTGAGCCCTATTTCACTTTGTGTTTTGGGTTCTGTTGTCTTAACAAGTGAGCATATTCAGCACCATTTGAAGCCCATTTCTGAGGTTGGAGCGGTGGCTGGAAATTAAGAGGCATAGAAATTCCTTCGGCATTCACCTCCATACGTGCTAAGGAAAGAATAACCATTCACTGGTCCATTTTGTTCTACGGCTCAACTATGTGAACTCAAGGCCCTTTTGATCATTTGAACCCCTACCCTTGAGATTGCTTTCGACCCATGATAAAAACTGAAGGTGCGAAACTTTAACCAATTAAAATTTGTAGTCATTATCTGCCAACAACACTCTAATAATTAATAAATTAAATTTTTTTTTTTAAAATTTTAAATTTTAATATTATGAAAGAATATGTCATTTATGAGAATAAAAAATTAATTCAATATTCATAATTTAACAAGTCTCATAATAATAATAAAATAATAATAATAATAATAATGTTGGTTGAGTTGAGCAAAACATGAAAATCCCACCAGTATTAAGCTGCAACGGAACAGCCGGAACTCGTCATTTATTTAGTTCAATTCAATTTCAAAGACAGAAATTAAAACTAACGTTCCTTACCGGGTCAAGAAAGGCCCCTTTCCTTTGCAATTCAATTGCTCGAAAACCATTCCTTCCCACTAAAACGCAACAAGCCGCAGACCCATTCTTTTCCTTTCTTCCCGAGAATAAAACACAGAAAGTCAAGAACCTGCAAAACCCAACGGCGTCTCCATTGATATACGGTGGGACTAAACGAAAATGAAAGAATTGCCTTCCTCGACCCAGAAAAGCCCCCCTTTTCTTGCTACCTGCGCATTAGATTTATATGTTTTTGCCCATTTGATTTCTTGACCAACTTACATGTGCAATGCACATTGCTTAGTCCGTTCTTTTGGGGAAACAAGTTAAAAACAAGAAACCCATCCGGTTCTCATTTCAATTCCACTGGCGGGGAAATTAAACCATGTCTTTTGAGCCCACAAAGAACAAAGAACCAAACGGCGCCACCACCGCAAGAACGTGCCAGCTGTACCAGTGGCCCCGAGCGGTCAGGATTACCGCCGCAGACCCATCGGAAATTTTGTGTCATCGATACTCCGGCAGTTCCTTTGCGAGATTGAGATTAATAGTCCGAGGCTAGTAGTTGATTTCTCTGATTTTGATATGAACTTCAAAAGTGCGTTCGAACTTACAATGTTTTACTTGTTACTTTACATCGTCAATTGGTTTAAAGTCAAGAGATGTCCTAAACAAAAAGTTCTTGTCTGAGTAAATAACCGAAAATGGTTGCACGTTCCGAATAGATTAACTGAAGATTCAGGTCTTATTAGTCATAAAGACATGGCGAAATCAATACACGAGCAGCAGGCCGGTTGAATCGACCAAAATGTTGACTTGGTCAAGCCATGTCGAGATACCGTCGTAGCTTTCCAAACGGTTTACTGGTCGAATTGGCTGGTCGGGTTTCTTTTCAAGGAGTCCTTTACTTGTAGAACTTCTCAGAGTTGCTTTTGGACACAATAGGTAACCGTATGCCGGAGAAATTCATCCCAATAACTTAAATGACCGAGTCAACCAATCTCTTTAGACCAAGGCAGAGTCAGCATGGTTTTCAATTCCATAAATTATGACTCAAACAAGATCAAAGAATTCAATCAGCAATTCATGCTGGCTTAGAACAATATGTTTTCTTGTTGCTTGGTTTGTCTGGTCAACACGAACAAGTTCACAATTGCTTGGGTTGATGGTGGGCACCAGCATAAAACCCTTGCGCATAGGTTGTGTTCTTGAACATTGTCTGCAATGGAGGGCTCAGTCATAAACACGGGTATAATCCTAAGGATTATACAAGCAATGCTTAATTTATGTTATAAATGAAGATGACTTACAGCAAGACTTTTCAGATCTGGACCAAGACGCTTCATAATACAGTTAGCAACTTCAATCCCAAAATGTTCACCACGTTGCCCAATTGTATCCCCTGTAATCTGCACATAAAACTTAAGCCTAGCCCAAAAATACCTTTACATTGTGACTGAGGTTGAAATATGGTAGCATGCTTACCTCCAAATGCAACAAAGTCATGTCTTTAGAATAGGATGCCCCATTATCCTTAGAATCTTGTGCAACGAACTGTGATTTGGTAGCTTTTACTGCATCAAAGAAATAGATGACACAGTTGTGGACTATGTGATAACCTTCAAAACTAATCAGGAAATTATAAAGATCCAGAAGCTCAATCAAATGGCATTATGCATTTATAAGCTGCATATTTGGCAGGTTGTTTTATGGGCCTTGAAGCCATTGTACCGTACATAATTCTTCATGTCTAAGTTTGTTTTGTTACTCTAAATCATTGATAAAAATGTGTCATTTCCTGTTGAAAAAGAAGCCAGCCTATGACTTTGTCACACACATAAAATTTGGAATCATACACCAGGAGATATTTTACATGGACACTACAGGGGACTACCAGAAAAGGCTTGTCTTCATATACTTCAAAGAGTGTATCATGAAAATGGTTGCCAGTTGAGAAAGGCATAACCCACATTGATACGCTTATCTCACGGGAATCAGCCCAGAATTGGCAAAAAAAGTTACATTTTGACATACCTGTAGCAGCTGTGAACTTCTTATCAGAAATGGGATTTGCAGCAGGAGCATGCAATGGAGTTGTATTTTCTAGAGGATCTGACAGAGCAAAAGAATCGGATCGAACAAGAGCAGCTAGAAACTGTAGGTCTCTTTTTGGAAACTTAAATTCAAAAGGACACTTCAGGTCACTTTTTTTTCTTTCTTTTTCTTGTTTGCTTTTGATCAGGCTTTAAATCAAGCAGTAAAAGAGTGTCCATTCAGCAACATTGCACGTTACATGTAGGTGTTTATGCAAGAATTTAACTCTACCATACAGGAAAATTGTACTTTGCAACTTATATATACAATTAATTTTCCTTGAAATGGAACTCAAAGGGTAACTTTATTGTTTGAAATTGGAAAAAAATATTAGCATGTTCAAATGGAAAAGAGAACCAAAGAAAAAGAAAAATAACGAGCAGTGAGACAATGATGCTGAAAAAATATACCGGAAGTATCTCGCTCAATGCTTCTTCAAGAGCCATCATTGTCCCTCCTTTTCCCAAGCCAAGTCTTTGAGATAACACTGTTCATATTCAAAAGCATAAGTAGCATCCATGAGCACCAAGGAAGGTGATAGAACTACATGTTTCCAGATTCAAAGCTCGTGCAAGCTCAAAACATAGCAAGCCCCCCACGGCCATTTAACTTTACAAATCTCATACAGCTGAAGTTATTTCACCTTTCAGATCCACCTTCCTATCTGCCAGTGCAGAAACAATGTAGAACCTACTTTTCTTATCCTGCATATCTAACCAAATACTATTATTGGGCAATAAATAACGGATGATACCAATGGACTCAAAAACTTACAGCTAAAGAATTAGCAGCTAAATGCATGGTAACCATCCTTGCACCTTACCTTCAAGAACAAATTTTTACTCAGGCTGCCTCCCTTGTCCCCAACATATTTTGCCTGAAACTTGAGAAAAAAAAAAGGTAAAGTTTTTAAACCAACAGATATACATTGATGCTGTAGATTTAAAAATTAAAAGATGCGTCTCATTCCTTTCTTTTTTGTTTTTATTTTTTTTTTCCTTGAACACAAATTTACCTGGGTTTCAAGAGTCCAAACACCAGGATGTTCGTACTGGGAAAACCCGATTTGGAGCTCCAACAAAAGTCAAATATGGATATAATTCAGAAAAAAGACATGAAACGAAGCTCTCTAACGGCGAGCAAAGCCATGCAACATATATCGGAACGTTGCAAATGCCAATATTTCACCATTAACAACGAAAATCTAATCCAAGCTTCTTGGATGTTACAAAATTTGAGTAATGGATGTCCTCAAACTAATCCAATCCAACACGCCTAACAATCACCGCCGATAACTCTAACCAACAAGCAACCATTAAACTAGAGATCGGTCCAAAACATAGAAAACCCAAATCGGGATTAACCTCCAAGGTAATAATTGTGAGTATTAGACGGCTCAAAATGAAGCTTCTTGCTGAAATTTTTAATCAAAAAAAAAAAAAAAGGGAAAATTTTTGAAGAGGCAAACCTTCTAGCGAGTAAGCAAGTGCTCCTTTGTAAAACCCCATGTTTCACTCTTCTCCTTTTTTTTCTTGGGGATAAGCAAAGTCTGCAACAGCGAGGTGGACAAGGCAAGATGGAATGGCGAGCAGCAACTAGTGAAAGCCACACAACAAGGTTTCTGTATTCGGATTCGGGTTATACATTCGGAGTTTACGTATGCGGGTTCCGCTTATGCGTTCGGGTTTCGTGGTTTCTATTTTGTAATGGCATGTCTAGCCCCAACCCTTTTGTCGTTGAGTCTACCTGACCTGTGTCGTTTTTGGTTACAGTGTTACCGGTTGATTCTTCTTTTTTTTCGGGAAAAAAAAAAGAAAAGAGAGAGATTGAAATTTTTATTAAGAAATTATAAAACACTTGAAACTTTTATTTACTATAAAATGATAATTGCATTATTCGATAACAAATGGGTATTATTGAAATTCAATATTTATTTAGAACTTTTGAATTTTGATCTCTAAATTAAAAAATTACGAAACAATAGAATCCTAATTCCAAGGCAATAAACAAAAATATAGGCAAAACAACAAGATTTGAGTAAAGACAATCGAATAATTCTTCATGGCGATTGACCCCTCCTGGTAAGAAGAAACAAACAATGAGCAATTATATATTAGCAAAAGTGACTCTCTATCATGGGGTAGATGCCTTTAAAATCATGTGATGTGTGGTGAATTTGCAACATCGTAGGTCATGTAAGAGTACTAGCTGGTATAGAGGTGCACCATATGCCCAAATTAGAAAAAAAAAAAAAAAATACTGCTGATGTGGGACCATAATAATCCAAAGTAGGCCCAATTATCCCATGACCGTGCCCCAAAAGTCCAAATTCTGAAAAATGAGGACCCTCAGGCCTGCACATGGAATTGGAGTTGTTATTGGTGAACCCCCCTGAACCTGAGACCAAACACAGTGTAGAAACTGCGAAAGAAACAATAAAAAATGGGGACCCCATGCCTCAACCACTGCACAAGAGGACAACAGGTCATGTGCTATCTAAGCTTGAAGCATTTGACCAGGGTCGAAAAATTTGTGCCAAAAATGATATTTTGATTAGACATGTCATGTGCGATATGATCATAGTTAACCAAGAGACTGACTTGCATGCTTTAACAAGCGTGAAGATCCAGAAGACTGAGTTTTCATTTTCAAGCACTGTTATCAGAGATGTAGGTGTTGCGGACAGTTAATCTGATAACGCGTTAGACGCAAGACTGATTAAAATTGCTTTGATGGAAATTCCAGATTGGAAGGAGCGTGCCATGTTCATCCAAATCCTTCTTAGATCTACTTGTTGCCACTGAACTATAGGCAAGTTCTCCCACAAACTATTTTGAGAAAAACTAACACCTGCAGGTGGCTTCAAGTTTCCACAGAGCAATTCTGACACTCGATCGAACAAAAAGAGCTTTCAATAATCAAAATTGACAGTCCCTACATCGGCATATATAAAGCAGTAATTTCTTTAAATAGAATATAATCTATTTAACAATCCTCGATTATTATTTAACAACTAAAAATCTTCATATACTAGTTACAGACTTACAGTGTAAGACAATCCATGACACTGCATATGACACAAATTGAATAATTCATAGGACATTATTTCACCAAGATGCGGATACCCACATGAGAGAGTCCAAAAAAATGTTTCCTTCCCCATGTGAGCCTCTTCTCCTAATTGAATAATCTATCATATAAAAATTTTACGTCGCTGTCAGTAAAGTCTTCAAGCAAACAACAGAGGATCACAGAATGAATATGGCTGGAACAAAATGATATGGGGTAGGCTTCAATGGATCCAACTATTCAGCAAAGCTCCACAGACGAATATCGCCTTCATAAAAATCGTCTATGGACGGTGGATTGAAGGAAACCCCACTGAACATTTGATCAAGATATTTAGGTGATTGTAGAAAATAAAAATTGTAATCTGAGTCTAGCATAGGCAATGGTTCGTTGTAGGTCTCTAATGATTGCATGACTGAAACATCATCCTCGAGCTGATCAGAAGGTGAGGACGACATCGATTGAGATGATGAGATCGATGAGGAAGAGGGGGAGACCAGAGATGGTGATGATCCTGGTGGGATTTTGCTGACAGTGACACTGTGATCTGTGAAACTATTGGCCGCAGCTGCAGCAACCTTTTGGATGGACTTGGGAGACATAACAGTATCAGGAATGTAATGGGAGGAAGTGATGGGGAAGTTGAGATTGGCTGAAGAGCCCTTGAGGCATAAAAGTGCAGCATCATAGGCCCTAGCAGCAGCTTCAGGTGTAGAATAAGAGCCTAACCATATTCTTGTTTTCTGATTTGGTGCCCTTATCTCAGACACCCATGACCCCCAGCTCCTCATTCTCACTCCCTTATACTTCTTTTTGCTTGCTGAAGATGATGTTCCCATTGGTTTTGATGCCTCCATTTGTATGTTTTGCTCAGTCTTCACCATTGATGAGAGGATAAAATTTACAGTACAGCAACCTTGAGAAGGAAAAATGCTCTGAGGAAAAGTTGCTTACAAGATCTAGATGTTATTTGGCAAGCAAGACAGATTGAAGGACCATTAATGATGTTGGGGTACAAGCTGCTTATTTGAATTGTTCTTGTGAAAGTGGGGAATAGACAGAGGTGTAAACTAGAAATTTTTTTTCTTTCCAAACAAGATGTGGATTGGAAATGCGAGAAGAAAGGTTGCTACATTTATAGATGGGGAGATGCGAACTGAGTTTTTTAAGTTTAGTTGGTACCCCTAGACAATGAAAGCCACAGTACGGTTCTACATTGGAATATGCAATGGATGACAGATATTTTTTAGCTTTCATAAATAAAAAACTATATGTCCCTTCATTTATATTTCTATTTAAATTACTCCTTTGTCCAATTATATCATAAACTTTCAGATTATATTAGGTCTTTTATCTCCGGTGACAGAATACGAGATTCAACCCTCTGAAGGGGTTGGATGGAGAATTGATTAAATTGAGCTTAGCTCGAGTTGCCACTATCTGTTTTTTGTTTTATGTATGTATGTATGTATGGCTGGTTATGGAGTTGCATCACTAGATAACCACTTCATTATCTTACCGCGTCTATTTTGTGCCCATCCAAATGTCAAATATTTTTACCCTTTTATTTTAAGTATCGCTGCCATACTCCTTGACGCAGTGATGGCCCTGAATACCCCTTGATTTTATCTTTAATATATTCATCATTCATCAATATTCAATAGAGAGTTTGTAAATTTACGAGAGAGTTTTGAAATTGTCAAACTGAATTATTACTCGAGAAGAAGGGATAATTTTCAACGATGTCAAAAGATTACACCAACATTAATTAATATGCGCTATGTGGCGTGCTATGGCTGTTGAAGAAGTTCTTCCCCCCCCCCCCCCCCCCAAAAAAAAATATATACAGAAATGCAGTAAATCCAGTGACCTATTTGGATTACAGGCAGTTTCATTTAGACTCAGTCGCTTGTTTTTGCAACCTTATTCGTTTTCTGCTGAGGGCCGGTATACCTGAGGATGACCTAATCGTAAGATTATTTCCCGAAGACAACAACGGTAATTTTTGAGAGGTGGCAAAAAAAAGATTTCTGTGGATTAATTCAGCGGACTTCAAAGACCAGCATAGAAGGGGCTTAAAGAAAAGCAGCTTTATCCCCTCGCCTTTATGGCAAGCCATCCTTCAACTCCACTTAACCCCACTTAACCCCAAACCGTAGAGACTTAAAGAGTTATTCATTAATTATCGATGTCATGGACAAAATGACGAACTGGACTTTTGAATTATTAAGAGTGCCAATTTTAAATTGAAGTTCTTACGTTTAAATTTGTTGAATGAGATAACAAGAAAATTGAATAGGCAAAGTCGTAATTCAGTACTTGGGGACCATCTTGGCGTGCCAGTTATTAAAATAAGATCTACAGTTGATAGATGATATATATCATACAATAATGGCTAATTAAACACAGGATTCTTCTCCAATGGCAGCTTCCAGGGTCTGCAGGCTGACCCTTGGGTTACTTAAAAATAATGCTAAAAAAAAATTATATTTAAAGACCAAAAGCACGCAAGACTCAAAACGCGCAGTGTAACAGTAATAGCAATAAAATGCCCTCAGCAAAAGGATAAAAAAAGAAAACACATTAGCTGTTGCTCCTCTGTCATGCATATCCAAAACCGCGTCAACTCATGCATGTGTCCAAAGATACATACCTTTCAACAAAAAACGAAAAAAAAAAAAAAACTGATCTTTATGCCAATTCTGTCCGAGTGACCATTACAAAGGTTAATAAATAAGTCTGAGAGGTATTTTCTCAACCCGATTTAAGGATTTTGCTTACGCCTGCATGATTTGACTTTAGCATCCCCCCTTGAAAATATTTCTGAGAAATTCGATGGGGTTGTTCATATGGTACGTCAAAAACCTATACCACCAACTATGTGTGGAAAAATGGCAAATGCCAGCGCACATTCTTGGGGCTCGGGGGTAGTGCTTGTGGAAGGCACACGCCTCATGGGGTTAAATGGCTTTTTTTTAAAAATTTCATGGATCACCCGGACCTAATTAAAAACTACAAATTGAGTTAAAAATTCATTGGTATTTGCCTTCGCCCTTAGAAAATGAGCCAAAGACCAAGTAAATGTGACTTGTTCATTTTGTCAACTTTCAAGCACGAGTTGTTGCTGTTTTTCCCACATGCAGGAGCATGAGAGGCTAACATTATTGGGATAATTAATTATAGTTTCACTCTCGTAGAATTTTCTAAGGCATGGACATTTGTGTGGAGATGGCTATTATTTTGCTATTATCTTCCCCTTAACACCGCAAAAATACTCATAATTTCCCTCTTCATTACGTAGAGTCTAATCGCTCTTTGCTACGTTACAATTCCACCCCTTAAAAAGTCATTTATAAATCCTTGAAATGAAGAGGTCCATTCCACTATTTTCTGAATCTTAACTTGGTATGGATCCTTCCGAGCCTACTACTGGCCAATGCAGTATCCTCTTAAATTTTCTTTCGGTATTAGATTGTTTGGTCAATTCTTTGTATAGAAGAGGATTAGATTCTTAAATTACCACTACTATACTTTGTTGTAATCAAAACTCATTGAACCGTGAGAAAAAGAAAATTGGTCAATCCTTTGGATAGAGGAGGATTAGACTCTTAAATAACCTCTAGGATACTTTGCTGAAATTAAAACTAATTAAACCGTGAGAAAAAGAAAATTGATCAATACTTTGGATAGAAGAGGATTGGACTCTTAAATTACCACTAGAGTAATTTGCAGCAATTAAAACTTACTAAACCGCGGGCAAAAAGAAAAGTGGGGCCTTAAGTATTAAATCTAAATCTGTGTACCAAAAGTTGATTTCTTTAATGATAATCATAATCCATAAGTGTCTGTCGTCAATCCGTACCAGTTCCCTTCATCCTGCCCCCCTCCTCTTTTCCCATTTGCCACCCATAATTACCATAAATTCGTCAAAAAAATCCGTGCTACAAGGACATCTGCTTCCCATTATAATGCTATTTGTGATGTTTAAATCAACAGGTGGCTGACCGTGTGGTTCTTTTTAAATTATACACGTTTTCTAAAGCGAACATTTGATCACATGCACGCGGAGGAAACACGGTTTCTTTTTTTTTTTTTTTAATTAAATAATTCTGATCAAATCTGTCAGAAATTAAGGGAACATGGCAACGAGTATGCTTATTGGAAGTAGGAAGGAAATTTCATTTTCACTGGTGTATGTTTTGGGTATTAAAAAATTATTTAACCCAAAAATTTCAAATGTTGGTATATTTAATTAATTATATATAAATTTTAACTTGTTATCTTAGACGAAGTGTATAGGTTAAAAGTATTAATAAAATATAAACTTTTTTTTTTAATCTTGTGCTAATAGTGTATTAATTATAACAATTTTAATATCATATTAATTAATTATATTTAAATTATTAGATAAAACACAAAACATGAATTATATATTTTCTTCGACATAGCAGATGTTCAATTTGCCTGACCTTATGGCACTTTGGGATGTAAAATTCTGATTTTAGCTGATTTTCACCAACCAAAAGTGTACTGTAAATATGAAAGGTGGCTGGAGTTTTGAGCTGTTCCGACTAGTGTGTTAAGAGCTGGTTGAACCGTGAAAAATTGATCACTTTGATTGTGAAAGGATGACCAAGAGAGACACTTCTTGGAAGGTTGGAGAGGCAGCACCACATGGGCCGGTTTAACTGCGAAAAAGACTACAAAAGAAACAGCGTGAGATTAAGAGAAAAATTTGATGCATAGTGTCACGATCTCACATTTTTTTATAAGTCAAGATCAGATTTTATTAAGAGAAATAGGACAGAGGGACGACGATGAGTAACAAAATAAGGAAATCGAAACTAGACAACAAAATTAAATTATTATTTTTTTTTTTTACTTTGTTAAGTCTTTCGTAATAAATTTATAATTTCTGTTGATTTATTTGAAAGACTAAAAAAATACAAATATCAATAAATTTAGAAATACGCGAAAAGAACTATTTCAACCATCACAGTCGTAACTCTACCTCGTGGAACAACGTGAAGGCAATTTGTGAATCAACTCCAACCCTTCGTTTGATGACGTCAATTCAAAAGCTTTGAGAATTTCTAGCAATTCAGTATAATGAGAATCAACTTTGCCGACTAAAGAGGAGAATAGACGAATAAAGTATGAGAGTCTCTAAGAACACCGCCAATGCCCCTAGGACACGGCTTCCAATTAGCAGAGCGATCAACATCATATTTTAGATAATGTGGTTGAGGGGATGTAAGACTAATCTTATGGAGATAATTTCGCAACCCCCCCAAAGATTTCAAAGTGTCGGCCGAATGAAGTAGGGACTGAATTTCAGCTGGGTCCTTGTCATCTTTAAACTTTAGCCAGAAGACTTTGGAGATTCTCCCATTTTGGAGCCTCATCTCTGAAAAGCACCTTGCTCCTTTGCACCAAGGAGATTTCAGGCTCACAAGTTTAATCCATGTTCAATAGACTGTGAAGTCAAACATAAATTACAAACAAAATAGCTCCTCGTATTCCTATCATATACCCATCTATCTAGCTTTATATGATCATAACACAAAACGAACAATTCTTATGTCATGCTGTAGCCTTGTCATGCAGATTCGTATCTAGCTGTTGCACTCCTACTCAAGTCCCCCACCCGATGATTAAAACTACGAAGCAACATTAATGAAGTTGCATGCCCCTCTTTTCTTGTATGTCCGTCACATCGTGTGAATACGTCCAATCTATCTTATCGTGGAGGGTGAATCTCCAGGCTGGTCCGTACCCATATCTTCCGTACCTCGCATACGAACGGAGCGGGATGAATTAAATATATGTTAGATTATAACTATACACACAGAGAAGGTACATCTTTTTCGACAGTACAAAACGCCTTAGAAAAGGGAATGACATTTTATTATTAATATAGTTTATTATATTTATTGAAAAAGAAAAAAAACAAACAAAAGGGTACCGCGCGGCGCCAAATTAAATGGAGGCTAGTGGAGCCAGCTGGAAGTAGGACAGAGCAAGCTAGATGGCATTTGGACCACTGTCACTTTTCCAATTAATATATGTGGAAAAGATAGAAGCGATATGAATCATGGAGAATGGTAGACACGAAAGTTCACCGAAGGGTCTTCCAAAATTTCTAGGTGCGTTGGGGGATGAAGTGGCAATATCTCATATGGTGGGCAAGACTCCTACGAGAATCAAAATTCTCATGTTTCCTGATGGGCCTTTCTTAAGATCGACTGATGAAACTTCCAGGAAAAGGGTTTTTGTTTCTAAATATGGCCAAAAAAAAAAAAGTTGTGGATGACAACCCCCATGTCCAATAATGGCTCACGTAATGCCCACAAACAAACATTATCTTTGGGAGAGAGGTGGTGCACTGGTTGACCAAACTCCTTTGGTTTTATTATTATTATTCTTTTTCTTTTTAAGAGTACACGGGACATGGGACGGATTCCGAAGGAATAGCGAGATATGCCTAGGCGTGAATTGCCAACATTTTTAGAGATTTTGGCGAAAAGCCCTAAGAACTCAGGAATCTGCCTAATCAAAATCGGACTAAAGGACGTATTATGACATTTCCAACAATAACAAACTCTCGTAGGCAATCTCATTAGTCGGAAGAAAGCATGGGAGTCCCAGGCCTAAAGGTCGCGTAGAGACTTTCTGGGCTGTGCCCATTAGAGTTATCCAATTAGCACCCAGGTCCACCTACTTTGGTCTTGTACTTCCATCCTCAAGTTGGGAAGCTCGGGACATAGAGATGGGCCATCGGCCCACCTACGACTTTCTTGTCCCTTCTTTTTCCCTTGACGAAGCCGTCGAGGGGAAATTCAACGACCAAGCGAACTGGTCTTTCTATCCTCATTTTCAATGTCCACGTTCGACCTCCTCTTAAAATCAAGGGGACTCTTTCGTTTGGAAAGCATGCTTGAACTCTACTATTACACGAAGGCGAAAAGAACCCAAAAAAAAAAGTTTTTTTTTTTAAGTAAAATCACAAGTATACACTTTAATAATTATAATTACATGCTATTTTTTAAATTCACATTACCTATCTGACATTCAGGATGCCACGTCCGACGCCAGGCTCTTTAACATTGCAGCTAAGTCGACAACGCGCGACTAAGACACGCGTGAGTAAGCACCCTTCGGATTGGCGCCTCTGTCCTAACTGGACACAGATACTCAAAAGTGATTGGACATCTCAAGGGCCCCACCTACGAAGCCACGTCGTGAAAGCACAACCCTCCTCCATATCCCACGCTCCCCAAAAACCATCCCCAAACAGCACAGCGGGTTCAAAGTTTGTCCTAAAAAGACAAAAAGAATACTCACCTAAAACGCACACAGAGAAAGAAGGAAAAAGGAAAAAAAAAAAAAAAAAGGTTGGGGGGCAGCTCGGGATCCAGTACATCTTCATCGCAATTCGCTTTTCTCAAAAGAAAGACATTGTTATCATGGCGAGGAACGGTAAGTCACGCGCTGGAGTGGCCGTGTTGCCGTTGATGCTGTTATGTTCGGTGGTTATGAACAACCTAGTACGAACGGCAGAGGGACTATGGTTGACGATTCCCAGTTCAGGAACCAAGTGCGTTTCGGAGGAGATCCAGAGCAGCGTCGTCGTTTTGGCCCACTTCTATGCCTTCAACGAAGAACATCCCGAAATTACCCCCGCTATCTCTGCTCGGGTAACCTGTCTATGTGTGTGTGTGTATTTATCTAGTTTTATTTTGTTTGATACAGACTTGACTCCTGCAGTAGCGGCTCGTCTTTGAATATGTTGATTTTGATTTTTAATTCTAATTCTGGTCTTTCATATATGTATATATGTGGTTGGATTATCTGGAGCTGAATTTTTTTTGATATTTATGCACCAACACAGGGGATGTGAATTTTGTGATTGTTTAATCGCTGCTTTGGAGTAGTGGAAAGCGCAAATGCCGATGATTTTCACTTGCTTCGTTCTTATTCTGTTATTCTTATATTTATATTTATTTATTTTTTTTCCTGAACCAAGGCAGGGAGAATGCTTTTATCACGCTAGTGATCACAAACCCTTGACTTTATTTGCCGTGTTTTCGCGGCTTTAGGCTGTAGATGATTTTATGAAGTTTGGTAGCATATTCTGGAAGTGGTTGTGGTGTTCTTGCTTCAGGATTATGTGATATTAAGAAACATAGAATTGAATTTCTTTATTTGTTTTCTACCAAAGTGCACTGGAGGCTGGTTTCCTCTTTGTTTTCAGTTCCTTGCTTCAATCAGTGCAAGTCAGATGATGTATACAACTTACAGTTTACTATCTATCTCTTAAATTTACCATGAAAAATGTTTATAGATTCTTTTCTTGCAATAAATATTTTGGTTGAATAGTTATGAAATGGGAATAGATGGTTTTTATGAAACTCTAGAAATTTTCATTTTAAAATCTGAAGCAAAGTTGAACTTGTTGTACTTTGGATGACGGGATGCACTCTCTATCTCTTGAATTTACCATGAAAAGTGGGGAGAACATTGTTTTGTTCCGATAGCTATATGTTTGCAGCCCCTCTTCTTTGGCTGCATTAGTTATCCCTGTGAGTGAGATATTTAGCTGCTTCAAGGAAAACCTATTCTTGGCAAACAGTGATAAAAAACTGTGCAATAGGACACCTGTCTTTTTGATTATGAACAATCACTGCCGTTGGTGGATAAATTCGAAATCTATAAGACACTGCTAACTAATGAACCTCTTGAATTCAGTGCCAAAACTTGCACAATTATCCTAAACATGGAATTGTTTGCACTCATAGCTCTAGGATTTGAGCCACATGTCCTAGGCTGATCCCTCTGCTAAACAAGCCAAGCCAGCCCATGGGGTTTAGGGCATTGAATTCCTTAAAGAAAGCTTACATGGACAAAACATTGCCACAATTTACCCCTAAAATCTGGTAACGGTGTTCCATTGTTGGTGGTTATCATTATATTGGGTATTTCCTCATCTGTTTCTGTTCTACAGCAAAGTAGGTCAACAAGTAAGGTTGTGTAGGTCCATACATGGTTTGATGTTGGAGTGGCTTCATGTGTAACTTACAAGCTTCATGTATCTTCTTTCAGGTAACGTCCCCATTTGGGAACAATCTTCACCATAGTGAAAATTCAACTCATGGCGAGTTTGCATTCACAACCACCGAGTCTGGTAATTACATGGCATGCTTCTGGCAGGATGCCCAACAGCAACAACAGACAAGTGTTACTTTGGGTCTAGATTGGAAAATTGGAATAGCTGCAAAGGATTGGGACTCAGTGGCAAGGAAAGAAAAGATTGAGGCAAGTTTATTAAGTGCTTCAGCTTGGTTTCAGCTTTCTAATTAGAAGTTTCACGTATTTACCATAACTCCTATTTTGTAATGGTGATGTATAATGTGTATAAACATATGCAGGGTGTTGAACTTGACCTGAGGAGACTTGAGGGAGCAGTGCAAGCCATACATAGCAACATCATCTACATTAAAGAAAAGTATACTATCTTATCTCCTTCTCACTTTGGATCTTTAGAAGCTCACAAAGACCTTTTTATTTTCTTGTTCCCTAAGTGTTTTTTTTCTTTTTTCTTTTAATTATTCTGTGTTTGTTACTTTGGCATGGAAAAGAATGGTGCTTTTTGTAGATCGGCCACTGAAACAAGCACAGACTGAAGTGAGTAGAATGTAATTCTAATGAGCATATTGTGCAAAGAGAGCTAAAATGAAGGGAGACTAGGATATGAGGGAAATAGATGTATATAAGCCATGAACTGCACTAGGATTCAAGGGAAACTCAAACCTAAACCCTAATCTTGTTGTTGAATGCTATGTGGATATTCTTGGATGTGCTACAAATTTAAATGCTCGAATATGTGTTTAACCTCTCTTTTGGGACACCTCACAGGGAAGCGCAGATGAGGGAAGTCAGTGAAAGAACCAATGCTAGAGTGGCATGGTTCAGTATTATGTCCGTTGGTGTATGCACTGTGGTTTCAGTTCTGCAACTGTGGCACCTGAAGCGCTTCTTCCAAAAGAAAAAGCTCATCTAGACTTTATTCTGAGAGTCATGCTTTGATACAGAACTTGACCTGTACTTTTGAAGATACTTTAGCATGGCACAGCCTTTCTTTTGTTGGCCCCCTTGATTTTCTTCTTCTGCGAGGTTGGTGGGGGCATAATGGCAGAGGGCGAGCGTCCATCGGTGCCATTTTGTGCTGTGACAAAGCTAAGAAGGAAAAGAAACAGGGAAATTACGGATTTTCTGATTCTAAATTGACTTGTTTGGAAATCTGACGCTTTGATAGGTGTGACAACATGTCTAACATTAATTAAGAACACCGAGTGTAGTACCATGTACATCGTGGAAGAAAAAGTTCAGTGGTACTGAACATTTGGAATTAAAAACAATGATCCTCTGCAGATTCCTGAACAGGGTTAACATTATCTTTTGCAATTATTGAATAAAATATCAATTTGCATGAATTTTTTATTGACAAATAACTACAAGTCCAATTAAAGATAAATTTACTTGAATTGACTTTTTAGCGTATTAGGCTTGGGCTTAGGCTTAGTTGGCCGCCGAGAGATCAGGGATTTTAAACTCTATTGCCATCGAAGTCTCATACTGATTTGATTAAATTCTGATGAACTACAAGGAAAAGAAAAGGAAAGAAATGTTGACCGATCAAGTTGGATGTCAAACAGGCCAATTTGAAAAACGGAATGGTGTCGCCGTCAAAACTTACACTCGATAGTTACCAACTAATAATTACCTAATGCGTAGCCGAATTGAAAATAGCATCTGGTTAAATGGGCCTGAATTCCCTCCGATTAAAAGCCCACACAAGTTAAAGGGCCTAGAACCCAAAAATAAACACTAAATGGGCTTCGGAAAATCTCGAGCTGTTTCCCAACGAAGATTGAACGAGAGAGAGAGAGAGAGAGCGAGAGAGTGAGGAATTGGAGGAATGGCGGTTGTTGCATCGTGCATAGCTGGGGCAGTGGTGTCGGCAGCAGGAAGGCCTATCTCAAAAACGACGTTCGGGAGGCAAAGACCGCCACCCATTGTGGCCTTTACTGATTTTCTGGCCTTCTGCTCTTCTTCTTCGTCGTCGACGTCGTCGTCGACGTCGTCGTCGTCACCGGCGAGAGCAAGAAAGCTAGTTCTTTACTCAAAGCCTGGATGCTGTTTGTGCGATGGCCTCAAAGAGAAGCTCCAGCTTGCTTTCTCCCTCGCTGGCCCTCATTCCCTTCACGACGTCGAATTGCAGGTTCCAACCTCTCTCTCTGTCTCTGTCTCTCTCAATGCGTCTCTGATCTTGAATTGGATGGTTGAATTAAATTTGTGTATGTTCCGCCATTTTTTTAAGGTAAGTGACATTACAAGCAATCCAGAGTGGGAGAGGGCTTACCAGTACGAGATTCCCGTGTTGGCCAAACTACTCGCTGATGGCACCGAGGTCAGTTAGACTCAGTCTTTTCATTTTCAGCCTTCATTATAAAAGTCTTGTTTGTGTTGTGATTTTCCTTGCAAAGATGTGTTTGATGTCTCCCAAGGAATTCAAAGCTCTCGAAACCTCGTTGTTTGTTCCTGTATTTAACAATAATCGTACAATTTCTCTTCTTACTCTTGAATTATCTCATTGGTTTGACTTTCTTTTTCAATCATATTCTAGAAATGTTCATTGAACATTTATAGAATTTGTGTCAACATGTGGTAAAGTTTGGTTCTCATCAATTAGCAAGATGATTTGCTTCGAATAGTGAGATACTGTCAGCAATCAATCTAAAACCATTCATTCTTGCACTTAATGAAAGTTTCTATGTAGTGCTAATAACGGCAGAAGGTTTCTACAAGTAGTTCAAGGCCAATCCACTTTTAGTAGGCTTAGAGGGGTGATGAACCAGTTGTAAGCATCTGTTTAGTATTCATGAACAAATCATAGAAATGGACATGTGTTTGTGTGGCTTACCATTGAAGGTGGTGTCTCAAATAGACAACTCTTTCTTTCAGGAAATTCTACCTAGATTATCTCCTCGACTTGGAGTGGAGCTCATCCAAAAGAAGATTGCGGCTGCTTTGACACAATAACAAGCCTCCCATGTAGTTGAAGTTCTAGTAGAGATTATGTAAACTCTTGCTAATAAGAAGAGAAACAAACAAAAGGGAATCTCAGACAATGATTCTATAGCTTGTCTGTAACGGATCCCTCCTCCCCCACCTTCCCTTTTGCTAATTAGGACAGTGACCCTGTACTTGAAAAACTTTGAGAATATGACGACGATGTACCCTTCATGTGATTCTTGATACTGCCATTTTAAATTTTGTCAATACATACTCCGCGTTACAAAATTCTGAGGTTAATTCTGTCTGCCAATGCAGCTATACATCTAATGAATGAAAAGTGGGTCATGTCTACTGAAAAACTGAGAAGTTTACAAACTGAAAGAGGTTCGAAATAATTTTTTTGCCTTTTCAATTTGTTGAGTTTATCATCCGGTGCATCAAGTTCGCCAAAGGCCAATCGGAAAAACACAAGGGAACCCACCGACCAATCAGCCCATACAGACAAATGGGAAGCGTGCGATTCCACCCCGGCCCAAAAAGGCATGCTGCGGTGTCGAGGTTTTATTGGTCAGTAAATCGTTTTGTCTCCTAGTGTTTATGCTGGGTTTCAAGATTGCTTCTTTTTCCAAGGATTGGATCAATTCTGCCGTGACTTCCCCTCTCAACGTCTTCTCTTTTTCTCGCCACGTCTGTGACCGCTGCATCTTCCAAACAGCGTGTGAGAGAGAGAGAGAGAGGGAGGGAGGAAGCCAAATGGTGATGTGGGTATTCGGGTATGGATCACTGATATGGAAAGCAGGCTTTAAACACGACGATCGCCTTGTCGGCTTCATCAAAGGCTATCGCCGTGTCTTCTACCAAGGTCTCGTCTCTTTCTATTTCTTCTCTCACACGCACAGACGCACGCACAGTGATGTTGTTCGTTTCTGTGATTGAATTCTGAAATGGATTGGTGGGCACTCGCAGGTAGCACTGACCACCGAGGAACACCAGAGTTTCCAGGAAGAACTGTGACTTTGGAACCAGCTGATGGGGATGTCTGTGTGAGTTTTTTTCCCCCACACTAAATTCTCCAATCTACTCTCCGTTTTCCAGCAACTATGTTTCTTGTTTTAGCGCTTGCTGATTGACTGAGGTGCTTATAATTTATATAACTAATCACATTGAGCATGACGCGAATGCTTTGGTACAATTCTTGATCCTCGCAACAATAAAGATGCCTGTTTGGCCATTGTGACCCTTCATGACAAACTTTCAAGTGACACTAGAATAATAAAGTTGACATTTTCTTGTGCTTTTTGGGATTTTGTGAGGCCACAGTGGGGAGTCGCCTACAAGGTCTCCAAGAAGGAAGATCAAGAAGCTGCTATAAACGTATGCTCTGCTGTTTTTTGCTATTTCTTCTCATTTTTGTCTTTGGTCAACCTATAGTGGACGTAGTAAGTTACTGAAATTTTTTCCAATTTTTGCTTGCAGTATTTAGAAGTGAGAGAGAAGCAGTATGATCAAAAGGCGTATCTTGATTTTTTTACCGTAAGTTCTGTGTGTCAATTGTGTTGTAGATTTGTCTATCATGTAAGTATCCTACTGAATTTTGTTTCCAGGAGCCGACAACGCCAGCTGTTTCAGGAGTACTGGTGTAAGTGGCAGGAATTACCCTTAGCTACTTGTTTTCATACTCACGATCTAAATAAAGTTCTTTGTTTTTCAGTTACATAGGATCTGCAGACAAGAAATGTAACCAAAACTACTTGGGGCCTGCACCTGTGGAAGATGTAGCCAAGTAAGGTTCTTGACTTGTAAATTCTTCAATCTGAGCACTGAGATCTGTATAAGTGGATGCAGCATCTTGCTGCATGAGCAGCTAATTAGAAACCTAGTTTGGCCCTTTTTGGGTGCTGAATTTTTTGTGTAGATAGATAGGCGGGGTACGAATTTCATGTCCATCAATCCACATAGAATCATACACTGCATTTTTTTCTTTTTTCTTTTTCTTTTGGTGTTACTAGACTATTCATTTTGGTCGGAGCCTTCTCAAACTTTATCACTTGCGTAGGCAAATTGCTCATGCTGAAGGACCCTCAGGACCCAACAGAGACTACCTTTTCCACCTTGAAATGGCATTGCTTCAGATTGGTAAGGTTTCTCTGCAAATTTGCTTTACAATTCAAAATTTGTCTGTGCCTGTCATTAATAATTCCTGAACACTTTGCTATCTTTCTTTCTAGGATGTAAAGACAAGCATGTAATGGATCTTGCCAACAAGGTGAGGTGCATTCTTTCAGAGCTGGAGCCAATTGGTTCATGATTCCAATCAACACAAGCTCATATTGCGAGGATTGGAGTATTCTCTGTATGGATTTGTTTGGAAAGTTTAAATATGCAGATTTAAGTGCCTTGCTCCCTGTAGTGGGAAATTGGTTCAATTTTTTAGGTCTTTTTCACCATGAGCAACTATGATTAATTGGACTAGTATAGATTCCAGCCATTGAACGTCACACCTGATCAACATTGTTGCTTCGTAAGTGTCTAATCAAATAAGAATCTATGACTACATGTGAAAACTATTGAAAATGAAAATTGCAACTCCAAGCTCCAACATAACCTGTCGAATGGGTGAATTACTTGATGTTGCAGCTGTTATCATCCCACCAATTTGTTGCAGAGACCAGGTTCTTTTTATATGTTGATTTCCCAATAAACGTCCTAGAAATGTCTTGGGCAAATGTCAGCACCTTGCACGATTCCATTTTGTTCTCTTCTACATCAGAAGTTGGCTTCAGTTTAGAGCAATTTTCTTCTTATTTTCTTTTTAAACTTTTGAAAAAAAATACAGCTTGGAATGAGGGGTCTA
This sequence comes from Rhizophora apiculata, assembly GCA_037832385.1. Classification (NCBI taxonomy): domain Eukaryota; kingdom Viridiplantae; phylum Streptophyta; class Magnoliopsida; order Malpighiales; family Rhizophoraceae; genus Rhizophora; species Rhizophora apiculata. Next base: position 5,313,988 of record CM075432.1, read on the forward strand.
AATTCTAAGATCTTCCTGGATATAATCAACATATATGCCTATCATGTTAAAAACCCTTGGTTTTAATGTGGGACAAGCCCTCCTTTACGTCAAAAGCCCTGCAATAAAATATCCTGGTACTAATAAGTAGTTACAAGCACACTCTACATCAAGATTACCTCTACTTACAGCAATAAGAAAGTAGGAAAACATTTCCTCTAAATAGGTAGAGTATGTAAGAGCACATAACATAACAATACACTTGCTGAGGACTTGTATAATCAATTGACTGGCAGGTCAGCTTATCAGGAATTCAATCACTGTCTTGGTCATTATCTGCACGGAAGGGAGATGGATCATGAAAGGGAACAACATCGAATTTACAGATCTCATTGCATAAGCTTTAATCAAACTCAAGGCCATTTACACTTTCGCTGATGCTCATGGTGGAAATCATAAATAACATAGGGAACTAACTTTTCCACAATCACTTACCCTCATCTGATTTTTCACTCTCACCATCATCATTATTATCAATATCTCCATCAGCTTCATCATCATTTACATCATCCTCTTCATCATCTTCATTGCCATCTTCATCAGTATCATTACTATCACTTTCCCCTGGTACATTTGGCTTTGGAGGATGCACATAACTGGTTGTGAACCTTGTGGAACTTCTGCGGGAACTTGAAACAATGTTACTCGTGTCAATGCCCTCAAGTTCCTTTGCTCTTTCCTTTCTCCTTTTGACTTCCTTAATTTCTGAAATAAAGGAATATAAGTTGTCAATAATCATACAAAAATGCAAACACCTGTGAAAGTTAAGGCTAATGTTTGTCACAAAATCCTCAATGCATAGCAAAGTCATGAACTTAAGTTCCCTACATATTACTTTGACCTAAAAAATCATTAAAGCTTTCTACCGTCTTAGCATATACAGGAGCAATACCACCAAAAGATACAGACCTTATATCTAAAATTGTGAAAACCAATGTTTTCATTAAATGTGTTTTCATCTCTAAGAAAACAATAGTGTCCTAACTTATACATCGATTTCTAATTATGAATAGAGCTTTATGGCCATTCATAATCCTGGGTGCTTGTAGCATCCATGACAGGATGCCATATTGCCATGGCCAATAGAGGGGGACCACAAATGGGTCAGTCTGTAGATTTTCCTTTTCGCTTATTGAAATTGTCAAAATAATGGCACAAAACAAACATTTGAAAATTTAATGTACAGAAACTGCAAGAGAAAGAAAATCAGAGATTAGCTCATATACTAGATTTTGTTAAGAAGCAACTTTTCACAACTTTCAGCTAAATTTCAGGATATAGATTTCCAAGTCTTAAGGAGAATGACAGCACTCCAATTAGAACTACTTTCCACAAACAACGGTAGTGCATGAAACATCATGAATTTGAATGTCAAAGATAGATGTTTAATAGTAACACCACCTTTTTCAGAAGGTTTTGATGACAATCCTTCTCTAGAAAGCATATTCTCCAGTTCCTTTATTAGCCGGGCCTCGTGTTTGTTCTCAGGCACCTGCTTGACTTTCTTGTAAACTGAAGGAGGTACTCTGCAAGGGCATACCATGCTAAGATATCAAGCTTGACAAGGATCCAACAAGTTTATATATGCCAGGTCAAATGAAAACCTCATTCCGCAGGATTTAATAACAGATTTTAGATGCTCCACCTGTTTTCCATAAGCCTGGCTTGCTGACTCCTTTTTCTGCAAGAGGATTAAAATAATGCTATAAAATTTGAACAACTTTCAGGAGTTATTGGACAAGAAGAGTTATGGGGCAAGGAATGGTTGTGGAAATTGACACCTTCACTAGTTTTTCAGCAGAAGATTGAGAAACACTATCTTCAGAGGCATTTGCACCATTTTCTGCATCACTATTGTCTTCTTCCACTGTTTCCACATCTTTAATCCTCTGCTTGGCAGATGTCTTGGTTTCCATTTCAGGTCTTTTCCGTTTTTTAGACCCCTCAGAGTTCAGCATCTTGTTTTTTGAACCAACTTTCTGTTTTGGATTTACCTCGTCCTCATCCTCCTTGTCCCTCTCTTCAGCCGAAGAATCTGAACTGCATTCACTGCTAACCTTTTTAGATGCTTTGGCTTGAGAACTTTTCTTAGGAGTTTTCTTCTTGGGTGTAGAAACTTCGGGAGATTTTAGTACCTATAGTAGGGTAAGAATATCAAAAAGAATTTAAAGTACATAAAATACTTTTAGAAAAGGAACCTTCTAAACAAATAATATTTACTTCATCTAACTGTTTGCTTATGAACTTCTTGTAGGGATCAAGTGTATATATCTCAAGTTTAAGATCTTCCTCCAAAAGTCGACGAAGTCTTCCCATTGTAACTTTACTGAAATGAAACAAGAGGCAACATCTTGCTTGTTTTGTGCAGGAGAAATAAAAAAAAAAAACTAAAGATACAGATTGATTCAACCAAATAGCATCAGCACACAAAAAATAACATTGAATCACATACACAAAAACATAAACACAGTAGCATCTATTAAATGAACTAGTAGCCAAAAAAAACTGCATACTCAGAGTTAGCTTTGATATAAGCAGCCCTTTTCCAAAGAGCTCTTTTTATGCTGGCCTCACTTGGGACTTTGTTATTCTTATTAGCTGGAGTTTCTTCAGTTTCTGCTTTGCCCACCTTTTGTCCTGTCAACAGACCCATTACAGGAGAATCTTCCATTTTCTCTTCGTCATCAGAGTAAGTTCCCTTTATGCCATTCTTTGAATGAGGTCCTCCGGATGATTCTTCTAATTTTACTCTTGCTGAATTGTCTTGTTTTTTCCCAGTTTCCCCAGAATCTTTGCGGGCATTGTCATTGCCAGCCCAATCTAAGCACTATCATCAGAATGGAAATCTATGTAAATAAATTGAACAAACGCATGCAGATTCAAAAATTTTCTGTGAGAATGAATGGATGTCTTGAAGTTTGAATGGCCTTTATCAGCAATCAACACCAAATATATATATATGGAAGAGTTGAAATTCTAGATATATCATAAAATACCCATGGCAGCAGCACCAATATTCAAATAACAGATCTTGAAGCATCCCAGTTTTAACTGTAGAAAACTGAAGCTGCATGTGCATAAATCTCAAAATAAACATGATCATACTTCGGGCACATGCTTTGGAGCTGTGATTTCTTGACAGAGGGAGATCTAATATGCTACAGGGAAGCATAAGCCTAATTTCAACAGGTAAAACTACACAGACCATGTGTTACGAGAAGCATACACGAATAACAGAAATGAATTTTGGACGGGGAAATGTACCTCGGATAAACATTGCTTGACAAATCTCTTATGTACATCTAACGCATATTTCTCCAATCCCAAGTCCTTCTCTAACAACCGACGAACCCCCTCAAAGGTCAAAGAGCTGCAACACAAGCGATTTCAGCTACCCTATATTACTCGCTATGCCTCTCCAATAAAAAAATAAAAAAAAAAAAGAAAACGCAATATTTGAAAATTAGGTCTAATTTCGCGGGCCAAAACGCCAATAGAACGTAAAAAGAAGCAAAAATATACCTACGTCGAAAAAATATTCCCTCAGTTGAAAGCGAAAAAAAAAGAAGGAAAAATTACCAAAAAAAAAAAAGTTAACAATACTTGCGGCGAGGAGAGCCAGAGTTAGTACGTACTCGGCCTGCGCTTTGAAGTCGTGGACTCGAGAGTGCATAGCTTCCTGAATCCGTGACTGGATATCGCGCGGCGCCACCTCGGCTTCGGTCGCTTCTTTTTTGACTGCTTCGCCATGTTCCGCCATTTTCCCCGGCTGCTGCTAAGTCTGCTCTGCTACACACTACGAAAGCTTTTGGACCCAGGGAGCGGAGAGTGTAAGAAAGACAGCGTAGTGTAGTCAAAAATATCGGGTGCGCACGTGTCTACGTTACATTTGACTAATTTTATTGAATTTTTTTTTAAATATAATTAACTTTTAAATTTTACTAGATCTGGGCCGTCAGTTCCTATAATTTTATACATTACGCAAATTTTAACTCTCACTTCATGAAATTACACTTTCTTGGGGATACTTTGATAATATTCAGAATTATTGGGTCCGATTTGAAATTTAATTCTCAAAATCCCCCTATTTTCTTGCTACTTTCGGGACACGCCAATTATTACCAAATTTCAAGAAACCAAAGGGCACCGCAGAAAGCAAACGAGCGATGGGAGCAAACGGCGCTTTGGAAGTGGCGAAGACGGTCCTTGAGGTGGCCGACGTGGCGTGGACCGCCATGGAAGTCACCCACCATCACCATCACCACCACCACAACAACAACGAAAATAAGGACCAAGTCCCCTCTGAGGACGACGACGACAACGAAAAATCTAAATCTGCAGCGTCAGTGGACGAAGAGTTGGAGTCTTTGAGATTGGAGAATTGCCGATTGAAGAACTTGCTGGAGCAGAACATGAGACTCCTTCAAAATTTGTCCGAATCGCCCTGCTTATCGAACGATTGCCCTCCCGATGTACGTTGATGCTACACATGCTTGGATTTTCGGCTCCTAAAAATTGTGCAACTATTTTGCCTTTGTAATTAATTAATTAATCTACTTATGATAACGAGTTATCATAACAGGTTTTTGGTTATAACAATTATTTGATATTTTTAATTTTTGTGTTAACGCTTCCTAATTTTGGTGTTCATTTTCTGCATCGGGAAAATTTGTGACTTTTGGGGGAAAAAAAAATGGTACCTTCAGCCATAACATTCAAGTGGAATTCGTGATGAGTTTGGGGAAAAGAAAAGGGTATAAGAGTGCATGTGCTTCTGTGTTTGTTGCAATTTGGTTTCGCTGAAAGCACTAAATATTCTCATTCAAGGATTAACAGAGCAAATCAAAACCTGTTAATCTAACCCCTTTGGTGATTGTGATGCCATACTATGCCTTTCACATTACCTCTTAATGTAAAAGGTAATGGACCAGAACATACGAGGACAAAGTGCCCCTCGTGCAAATTAGTCCAGTTATGTAGGAATTCAGACTGAGGCCCTAGATATTCCACTTTTCATTGTTACCTGCAAAGATATCATTAACTGTAATGCTCTTTTATTGTATGTGGACTACTATGGTCGTTCTCCTTGCATTTATGTTGGTGAAAGGGCAAGGTTAACATATCAACTGTCAAATATTAAAATTCGTCAAATATTTAAATTCTATATCACATGTGGAGTTGCTTTTTTAAGTTTTAAGCAGATTGCACACATGTAACTTTGACTTTGATGAGTTCAATGTTAATCTTATAGCGTTTCTATGTATGGTAATTGCAGTTGTATGCCCGCCTAGTAGCTACTGTGGATTCTGAAGACTTCTTGACTCGGCTTAAGTCTTTCCAGCAGGCATCAGTAAATGGGACCAGCATTGAATTTCCTTTTAAAGAGGCCACAGGTCTATTCTGTTTATTGCAAATGGGTGATTACTCTGTTTGCTTACTTATATGTGCATCATTCATATTGATTTTGGGATTTTCAATAGGAGATGATATGCACTCGGCCGAAATACTAATTAACATCGACCACGAAGAGCCTAGTTGGTGGGTATGGGTCACAGAAGAAATGGTTCTCGGCAAAGTCGAAGAAAAAAGTGGAATCGACAATGATAGCTATGTAGTTGTTACTGAGGAACATGTGGTGGATGGGGTTGCCAACTTTATGGCTAAATGCATTGTATCAAACCCAAAAGCTCAGGTATATGGCTGTGAGATTTGATCGTATTGAACAATATATTATATGGTGCAACTCATGTGATTTTATACCTTGGAATTGCAGAACTTGACACCAAAGGAACTACAGAAAAGTAAGTTTTCAGTTACGTGATGATCTGCGATATTTCCTTTTCCTGCCTTCTGTGCCTAAATTCGTGTATCTTGCCCTGAAACATAATGGATATCCATATGATTTATGTTCTTCTTATCTATTCTGGGTTTAACTTTAGTTAGTCAGAAGCATTTATTCTTAAATGGTAAAATAAGCATTAACACTGCTTTGGGCAAAATTTGAGTTCCACATCCACTTACTATTGGTTCAAGCATAATTAGTTTTCTTCCCCTTAATGCTTAGCTGATGTTTAAGGGACTTAATTGTGGTTTTTTGTACACAACCACTGTAAGGATATTTAGTAGAGCATCTAAATTCTCAACTCTTTGATACTTCAAAAGTAGTTAGTTTTGCATCTAGATAACTTTTGATTTTTAATGGTTAGTTAATATATTTTGGGCACAATGCTGACAGTTTTAACCCCTTTCGGAAGTACTTCAAACGTGTACTTTTATTTTGACTTTGAACATGAGATTCCCAATTTGCAGCTCTGGCAAAAGCAGTAAATGGTGTGAACAAATTCGAGAGAATTTTAGATATTTGGCATGCTGGAAGACTGTTTTATGTCCTGTCAACTTGGGGACTTGCGCTGGCTGGGTGAGTTATTTTGCCCTTTAACATTTTTGCCGATATTTCTAGTTTTGCACTGTGCTGGCTAAATGTGCACTTGTGAAAACTGCTGTTGAGATGACACTAGACCACGTAGTATCATGAGGAACCAAATTGCTTGTAGGTTTTTATCAATATCCTTCATGAATTTGTTAGATTGTAAGAAAGCATGTTATTATTTTTCTGGACACTTGTTTTGGATGCAGGCTATACCAGAGCCGAAAGGTAGTGAGACTTGCTGCAATGGGCGTTCATACAACCAGCAGAGTTGTCCTAAGGGCTCTCTAAAGATGATCGTTCCATGGAACTAGCAAAAATGAACAGTAAATAAACTATAATTCATCTTACGCGCTTTGTGTGCAAGTTAAAAACCAAATTCTGTTATTATTTACTTCCTGTCAAATTCCACCGTTGTAAATAGCATTGTGATATTGAATCTCTGTTGTTATACTTTGATTGACTAATTGGATTGATTTATTCTCGACTGGTCGCCGGAATAATTTCGTTTTAGTGATAGAAGATGCCATTGTAGAGGCAAGCTGACTTTTTCTTTTTGTTCTCAATTAAAAAAAAAAAAAATAATAATAATAATAAGTTTATTGTTTTTGTTTTTTCTTTTTCCCGGAGGAAGAAGTAAGGTTTGAGGTTTCAACTCCATGCCTCGTCTTCAAACCTTTATGATCACTGACCACTAAGACATCCTCTGTGCTTTTTGGTTATTAACTCCTGGCAAAGTTAGTTTGTCAAAACAAAATCAACATAAATTCTCTTCATTAGATGAAAAGGTTGGTCACGTCATTCGTCCGCTTCGTGGTGTATTATACTGGATACCAGACCTTACTAAAAAGTAATAAGCAAGGCCCTATAACACTCCAAGTCTCTCTCTCTCTCTCTCTCTCTCTCTGCACCATGATTTTGCTTTCGGAATGGAACTTCAAGTGAATATCGCGGACACGAAAGCAAGGGTTCCAAGGGCAGGAGGGAATTGGTTAATCGTCTGATTTCATCGTATTATCTGTTACTAATTAAGTTCATATACAAAAGCTAAAACCGAGCTAGTAGCGTCGATTCAACTGATTAGCAACTTTTGTGGTCATAGCAATGTTTTTGATCAGCACAAATGAAAAAACTACCATGATTTGAAGAATCCAGTATCAACACTGGGAAACATAATCAAAAGAACTAAAATGATCAACACGATGGAGGTAAAGCAACTACTGTCACTACAACATTTGCCTCGACTTTTCAGTGGAAGAGAAGCAGTACAGGACACAAAGGCCTTAAAAATAATTCCAGACATCATAGCAAATTGGCATCCGCATATATAGCTAGCAGATGTTCCAAAAACCAAGTCTAGACATTTGAGACATCATTGGTTACAACTTACAACCGATTATCTGTTTCAGCATATGGGTTGCAGGCAGCATGACCATGATAAAGGCATCACTACCAGTCAAGAACGATCACCAAAATTCAGATCCTTGGGTGAAATTGGTCAACTACCGTCATTTCTTCCCATTCCATTCCTGGACAAACATTTTTCTGTTTCAGCAAATGCCTTCGTAGGAATATAGTTATGTCTCTGCAGCCTTTCTTTTACGGTCTGATGTTGTAGAATCATCTGATTGAGCTTGACCAAATACTGAACTGCATAATATCCAAAGCCACAATACAATCAAAAAAGCTATCAAGAAAACAGGACTGATTAGCACCCGAAAATAAGTTTAGCATATCTACAAAAATCCTCCAACATTCAGTGTGTCTGTGTGTGTGTGAGAGAGAGAGAGAGAGAGAGAGAGAGAGAGAAAGAGATCCATTTCTCTGATTTCATCAAGAATAGTTCAATCAGTAAAGGACTATTCAAATAAAGTAAAATCTTGACTAGGATTCATGCTACAAAGCCATGAATTCAGAAGGCATCAATCTGCCAGCTTTGTCTCCTCAGCACAAATGGACAACAGTACAGAGGCACCACTGCCTAAGGAGATTAAATTGGAACATTTTTTTCACGCAGCCTCATGACTGAACTAACACATTCTGATCAATCATGGGCCATATTACTAAAAAAAATCACCAAATATGTGCAAAATACTGTCTGTAGTTGATCAAGAATAGAACCATAATAACAAGAATGCATGCCAGCTGTACACCAAATTGTTATATGACTCAGTAACAAATGCTCACCCACAGGTCGAACACTTCTTATGATGCTTACAAAATATGGACAAACACACAGAACATATATAGCCCATATCAATTGTCATTTTATGGCAAAAGCACCTGCAGAAGAAACAGATATGATAAGAGACAGCACAATTTAAATCATAAAGGAGTATGACTGTATTATGCAACAGTGCAACAATGCCTTGAGGCTAATCTTCATTGTAATAAAGCCAGGATCAGATTATTTATAAGAAACTCAGGTTAACACTAATTGCAACATGTTCAGTAGATCTGAATGCATATAATGTGGCCTTATCAAGTGGATTGCTCACCAAACATTTGGTTGGGAAATGTTCAAAGGAAATTACAGAAATTCATATCTGTCTCCATATGCACATGCGCATGTGTGCATGTGCATGTATACAAGAGAGAGAGAGAGAGAGAGAGAGAGAGATTTATCAAGCTATCATTGCCCTAATCTCAAAAGGCAAGTTTTTGTTTTTGGGGGGGGGGGGGGGGGGGGGATGGGGTGAGGTAGCATCAATAATTGTAAGAGCTTCAAATTCCCCAGCAAATATAACTATGCACACACACTTGCAAAACCTGATAGTGTGGAATATTTTTTTAGCTGTTGGATGGCAGTCTACAACATCAGAGGACTCTTCTCTTCTATGATAACCATGCACAATTGCTGAATAAGTAGTAGAAATCATAGTAACTTGTGAAGAAAAATATACAAGCACAACTATATCTTTCTATTTTGATTTCCACATCAAGTGGTCCTTAAGGAGGAAATGATGCAGAGACTGCTCGCATTTAAAGCTGTAACTCAAGGCATCAAACCTAGGTTAAGTGGCACAACATGAATCGAAGCTTACGATGCACGGAAATCCACTCCGGCAGGCCTAGGAAGTTGCAAGAAACTGCGCGAATGCAAGTCAGTTGCAAATACAGTCTGCACATAAGAACAAAATCACCATGTCAAGATGTTGAACCAAAATGGAAAAGGAAATGAATGTCTAGTCAAACTTAACCAACAAATTTTACTTTCAACCAAATTAGTGGGATATTTAATGCAAGGGCCAGAGAGATAGAATACAATAAACCAAAAATCTATTCAAAGTTATCTGCAATATTATTGGTACATCCTTCTCCTACAACAAATGCACTTTTAGAATACTGAGAACATTAGCAATCACATGGTTAAAATCGTTTCAAACTGTTTTCAAACTAAACTTCCAGAATGAATCATACCACCAAATACTGGAACAGCCCATCCAAATGTTGGGGCTTAACATAAACACCGCCAGTTATGTAGGAAGCCTGTTACACATCCATCACAAGTGATTAGAAAAATATGGAAGCTTGATGGCAGAGTGCAGTAACTTGCAGAGCAAACCCATCCATTAGTACACATTACCTGCTGCAAGAAGGCTGAATTATGAGCACCAACAAAACAAGAATCTATAGGCACCTGCACCAAGAGGGTAATGTAAAGTGATCAAAGACACATGATAATGACTACATCACATAGGAACCAATATCAAGATTGAGAGGCTATGCTGTGATTGATTTTTTCACAGAGAAGTTGACATTTTGTATATAGATTGAGACACGCACTCATGTCCTTGCAATTAATACCCGGCAGAGGGAAGGTACACTGGCTACCTTGACACTGCCAAAGGAGAAGCCCGGATTATGTTCTAGAATCAGAGCAAGGAGTTAAGAGAGAAACGTGAGAAATTAAGCAGCATCTTGAATAATGCAAAGTTCAAGCCAGTGCGGAAAAGGTAGCAAATCAAGACAGAGGCATCAGGACTTAAAGGAGCTGATGAAGACCATGAAGGACTGTGGTCAAGGAGAATGGGGAGTCCAATAAAAGATTGCTATGATTAGCAACTTTTGGTCATCAAATAATTACCTACAGGCTTTACTCACGTTCAGAGTTGTGGGACAATAAATCAAAAAGAAGACAAAGAAGACAAAATATTTACCATGGATCGTTGGGCTGAGAATATTGCATTCATTACTGCAACATATCTGGAAAGGTCCCAGAAAAAATTCAGAATGAAATCTTGAGAAACAAAACTATGAATAAGCAAGAGGTCAGAGAAGACATACTGTTCAGGCCCATCCGGGGATCCATGCAAACATAAAATCTGCACTTGCACATGAGAAAAAGGGGTAACAACAATGTTAGATATACTTCTAGCTGGCAATATGCAATGAAAAACATCATAGCCTTTAATATTTTTGATCCAGATAAGAAGTAGTATAAGCCTATTGAAATCCTTTGTTAATTTTGCAGAGGAGTCCATAAACATGGAGGACTATATGTATGCAAAGGTTTTCTCTCATTGTCTTCAATGACCCATGTAATCACAAATTGATTTAAATAACACTATTAAAGCTGTTTTCTTCCTCAGTTTCCCCCCTGGGGCCGTAATGTAATTAAAAACAGAAACAGCAACTGATGAGTATTGAGTAAAAGAGATGAAATTCCAAATGGAAGTAATCCACTCAGAAAAGTGTTATGCACTGTTAAAGAAACAAGTGATTACTCACCCGAGGTTGAGGATGATGGGGTCCTGAACGGAAAAGCCTTTGTATATCTATTCACAGAGTCAAATGAAACAATAAGTAAAGATGCATTTTTGAAGTTTCACTATCAAATCACAGGTAAGGCTACAGCAGTCCCTAATGCCTGACATTTCTATCAAAATTTGATATCTTGAACCAGCAAACAAAAATCTTCCAATTTTCCAAAAATGTGCATATTTTCACTCATTATTTTCACAACGTATACAAGAATGCCTTCAAAAGGACCAAGAAAACAATTAAAAAAAAAAAAAGATTGAAAACAGCACATGGTTATATAAAAAAGGATACAACAAAGAGCCTTGGATAACGACCCAGACAGCAAGGAAGATGCGATCTTTCCCCGAGACTCCTCCTTCCCGAGTTTCTCATCTCTTGCCAAAAATTCCCCCAAATTCTGCAGCAAATTGGAGTATAGAGCGGGCATTCTTGCATCCACCGCGCTCTGGCTTGTGGCCGCAGAAGAATCATATATATAATCACAAGAACTATAGCCCGTAGCAATCACCACCACTTGGTTCAGTTGATTCAGCAGCAATAAAGAATTCAGAAATGCAAACACCTAAATTAACAAAAAATATTTAAAAAAAAAAAAAACCAATCATCTTCCTCTGCTTGTGTTTTCCCAAATAGCTACCGTTTTCCTATGTTGACTTTCTAGAGAAACAAACAGATAGTTAGGGGTTAGGGTTTTGATAAGAAAACGAGAGAGAGAGAGAGAGAGAGAGAGGCGTCACGTGAGAGAGGAATTGAGAAAATGAGAACGAAGCTGTGGTCCAGAAGAAGGGATTGACATCCACCAACGCCACCAGAAGGCTTACATCATCTGCATTTCGGCGCCAAACAAACATCTCAAATCAGAATGTGTGTAAAGTTATACACACACACAGAGATCAATATAATGAAAAGGAAAAGGAAAACGAAATAGGGGGAACTGAAATTAAGAAATTGAGTGAAAGAGACCAGCGTAGAGTTTAGAAGGGACGGAAGCCATGGGCGTGGTTTGCTCAAAATGCTTCGGGAATTTGGCGGGAAAAATAGATGCAACTGCTGCGGCCGGCAGATTTCAGTTTATGACTTTTATTGCGGACAAGGGTTTTCGATTTTAATTCTCAATCTCGTTTATTTATGATTATGATTGTATTATATATACACACATACACATACAATGAGAAGGGTTGAGTTCTCTTCTCTTCAAATATGATAATGGGCTGGGCTTCGTCCTTTCCTCGGCCCTAATGGGCGAGGGAAAAAGAAATGCTCTTACCCACCTGGCAGCTCGCATTTGCAGAAAATAATGGCAATAATCCTGGCATCCCAGCCATCAACAAGCTTAAAACTTGGAGAAGGAATAAAATATGAAGCTCGACTTACAGTAAAAATTTTACTTTCCCTTTTGCTCTAAAGGGTGCACGAAGTATTAACTCGTTATTGACTAATCTTTGGAAAATAGACAAGTGGTTGTGAGAGATCTATACCTTGTAAGTCAAATCACAGGCAAAAGAGCAAAAAACAAAATGCAGAGCCTCCCCCCTTTTTCAAAGGAGTAATGCTTGGTCCGGATAATTGAAGCCGAAAATGAGTCACGAAAAGCGCAATTTCCTCATAGGTCATAATAAGTCAGCGTTTGAATACAACAGGACACTAGCAAAGCACAAAGGAGGTCATAGCTTCTCAGTTCCCACATCAACAAATCTCTGTATCAAATTAGAAAGAAGTTTTCATACGACAGAAAAGCAGGAACCAAAGAAAATGAAGCAACAGGGCAGACCAGACTCCGCCTCCCTAGACACACGATTCATTGGAATAATTACAATGAGATGGAGATTAACAAGTTACTAAACAAGTATAGCACAACTGCAAATAGGAAAGTGGCAAATGGATTGATCAATGGAGAAGCATCAGAGGCACTTCCAATCGGGCTGTTTGCAGGGGGTAATCTAGGAAGTGAGCCAGTTGAAGGAACAACTGAAGTCTTGGGCATTGTCATCCCAGCTCTGTGTGACAGAGGCGTGGGTGCAGGAGCTGGAGCAAACATTGAATCCCTGGTCACTGAGGTAGGTGGGGCTATAAGGGGTGGAAATTGTTGTGGTCCTGTACCACAGTTTTGGCAACAAAATGCAAAACATGTTAGCAATAACAAAAAGTGGGCAGCAGTATCCAGACTGCTCGTCAGCTGCATTGGCAAAATGACACACGATAACAACAAAAGCAAATGGAGTGATTGGTAACACAGAGGAGGCGAGCTTGCTCATAACTTCCTATTGTGACTTAGGGAAAATTTGGTGAAGAAATCAACACACAGGATAATAAACATGACAATCAATTGTCACAGTAAAGGACTCTGCTCAGATTGAGGGGAAAATGGATGTTATAGACCCCAGTTACCAAGAATCAGTCGTGTGCAATATAGAAATTCCATTGCACATGAAAAGAGAAAACAAATTAAAATCTGTTTAATACTCCAGTTCCTACAAAGCAGTCCCATGTGATATACATAGATTTGTACCATAAAAAAGTATTTTCCATGCTTGATAAAATTCAAACATTGAGAAGCAGCCTATCTCAAGATCATATGTCTATGCTATTCATCAAACTTTTACCTGGACATCGAGGTTGAAGAGAAGTGGACAACCTGCAAAATGATAAAAGCAGCATCGAAATGAATTAGCCATCAAAGCACATGCAGTTAGACTATATCTTGTTTACTATTTAAGAAACCATTAAAGATAAGGCACTAAAAAGATACAGCATACGTCGTAATTATGGTGCCATTCACATATCCACCATAGCTGCAGGAAGTAACATTGCATCCAGCACTACTCTGCTGCACTGTATAATTCCCGACCATAAGATTGCTATTCCTACATTGCACACTTGAGCAAGAAACTGCCAAGGAAGCAGGCATGCAGTACAAACTACATGAAACACACCAAAGTAAGGATTACTACGGGGAGGTAAATAAAGAAAAAGAGCCATTTTGATCTCTGATAACATCAAAGATATGGTGAAATCATCAACAACACAAACACAAGCATTCAATTACTTGAGATTTCCAGGCCCACAGCTGCATTGAACACAGTGACTTGCAGTAATAGCATAGCTCCCATTGGGAACAGTAAAACCAAAGTCTGAGGCATATCTTGGAAACTTTGAAGCACATGCTGCAATGAAAGAAACAGAGTAGCAACTCAGTGTAAGCAGATTATTCACTCATAAAATTAAACGTTACTTTGAAACAAACAGCGGCAAGTAATACCAGTAGTCAACTGTGGCACGAGAAACACATGATATCAATTCATTTGGGACCAGTGGGTAACCATAACATAGAGTAAAAATCCCTACAAATAAAAATCACCTAAAGTAGACTACAAAACACAACAGTAATATCAATTTACTTGGAACCAAAGGGTAATACATATAAGTAAGAGAACAAAAATCCATACAAACAGAAATTGGTGAAGGTAAACTATGAAACACAAAACATCGGATAGCTCGAACTTAAACAGCTTAAACATACAGGATAGCATGAAAAGGTACCAACCGCTTCAAGTTCAACCAAAAAAAAAAGTACCTGGCAATGGCACGGCAAGTATATCACCAGCCTTGATCGCTGTACTTCCCATAGCATTAACATTCATCAAATCAGTGATAGTGGTAAAATACCTGGCAGCAATACCGGCTAAAGTATCCACGTCCTTTACCACATAGGACAAATAAACGGCCGGCAGCGAATTATCCGTGTTATTAAAGCAAGTACACGGCAATGGCACCACAAGGTTCTGCCCCACATCCAGAACCGAAGGATCATGAATCGAATTGGCCTCCTGTATCTGATTGGCAGACACCAAACCGGAATAAATGGAGACAGCAATGGAAGCCAAAGTATCTGAAGGTCGGGTCTTGTAGTGGATCGAGACAGTTTTGCGAATCCCATCGACGCAGGAGCAGGTGATGGGGATCTTGAGGAAGAGCTGCGAAGGTAGGATGTGGTTTTCAATGTCTGGGTAAGAGATGTCAATGGAGTTGGCTACGAGCAGAGCTATGGGGTCAATTTGGAAGAGGGAGGCCACTTCTGAGACTTTAAGGTCCGTGTAGAGCCTGTAACCCAGGAGCGCGTTGCAAGAATCCGAATTCGAGCAAGGTTCTATTGTAGATTTACAAGTCGCTAGAGCTATTACATTGATAAAAATTAAAAAGATGCAAAGGGGTTCCGGGTTTGGCATCTTAGATTCTTGGAGTGTGAATGTACGCAAGAGAGAAACGGGGTAACTCGAAAAAGTGTGAGATATGGGTGAAGCGTGATTTTCTGACTGAGGGAAAGGATTCAAGTTGGGATTTTCAGGTTTTAAAGAGAGAGAAAAATTTTTCTTTTTTTTTTTTTTTTTTCCACTTTGGAGAGGTGTTCTTCGAAGAGAATGTGATGGGTTAGGGGGAGTTTGGGATCTGCCTAGCCGCTTTCTGTTACTCCTCCTCAACCCACACTGCAAAATGACTGCACATACATTTGGAGCTTGAGAAGGAGATGACCTATAAAGGAACGGTGTTGGCACATGGCTTCGATGGGATGCAGTAGGGTTTTGGGGGTTAACCTTTTCTAGTTCTTTCTAAAATAATATAATGCGCTCCAGTACAATGAGAAAGAGAGAGAGGGAGAGAGTAAAGAGTGCTTGTGAAAGGGTGAGGCAGAGAGAGAGAGAGAGAGAGGGGGGACAAATGTATTGCACTAGCAGCATAGTGTGTTGAGCAGATTCTCGATCATAGTGTTTGAAGCAACCCTTTTCCCTTTTGACTATTTTATCCTTTATCGTTCGGAGACGGAAAGTGACGTTGGCAAGCAATCGGCAACCCCAACGTTGGCGTCTCGACCTGTTGTTGTTGCCTTGTCTGGTCCTCTGTTCTTCTCATAACAGGTCATTTTGTTTTTGCCCCGTTGTTTGATTTCGGGTCCATTTTGGTAATTTAGTGCCCAGCTTTTCAAATTTAATGGCATTGCCGAAGTACGGACATAAACGGACTTCTTTTTTTTTTCTTTTATTTTTTTTTACTAAATTAAAACTAATATATCAAACGTTAAACTCTTTATAATATTTATTAATTTTACGTAATTTTTTATATTTAACTATTAATTAGTTTAAAATTTAACGTAATACACCAGACATAAATATTTCTTTTATTATAAAAAGAATATCAATAAAAAATTAATTTAAATTAATATAAAAATATATATTTATCAAATCAACAACTAAATTATATTTTTGAAAGATGTGTCAATGGATGGACTTTAGCATGTCGTTGGTCGTTTCATTTAATAAACGCGAATCTAGGAATTAGAGTAGGCATTTAGAAATGACTCGAGCATACCTTTTGTTCAATCCAAGCTAAAATGTTACTAGTACCTAAGTCACTTTAATGGATGATTTTATGAATTTGATTGATCATTAAAAATCATTTAAATAATAACTAAAAATAGCAATTTTTTTTCATAATCTAATATAGACACTAATAATTTCAATAGGCTCATGGTTTAATGGGTAGATAGTTTTAATTCACTAGGAAAACAAATAATACAGTGAATAATCGACTAAATCGCTTAATGACTGGTATCTACTCGTTATTGTAAATGACTTACAAGAATAAAGACAAATTCAATTACTAAATTTAGTTTTATCCAATCAAAAAACGAAGGTAATTACTAAATTTTTCATTAATTGGTCATCCAACTTAGTGTATTTACTTTTAATTAGTCAACCAATTTCCTCAGGCCAATCAAAATATAAAAGTAGCTTTGTAGAATAAATTATAAATAACTAGCACATTTTGATCAATAGACGGATAAATTTACTTGATAATCTAATGGGCTCTCAGACCACAAAGTGAATGAAGTTCACTTTTCCAATAGCTGCCACTAATATTCATCAACTCGATGCCACTGGTTCTTCTACCCAATTCTTTTTTATTAAACCTTATCATCCAGTTTATCGTTTACAAGGGGAAGCAATTCTGTACGATTTTTAGGAGTCCGCGGTGTTCTAGGAGTTCCGGGCAGTGGCTGCAGCTGGGAGAGCATGTGCCTCACATACCCATAGAATGTGCATCCTCCAAGAGTAATGGCACATCCGACAGCATTCAAAGCTGAAATGGGGTTCCGGAATATCAGCCATGAAACCAGGACGGCAACTGCGACCTACACCACATAAACATGGGCATGCACCTATTGAGAGATATGACTATAACACAATTTGTCTGCTAAATAGCCAAAACAAATTGAACATTTAGAAATGGAGAATTCACACGGAATTGACATTTATAAATATGTCATCGACCTGGCTTGATTGGTCCAAAAGAATTTCTATGTGATAGATAGAAGGGCCAGTTTTGGTGTAACTATAAAATTTAAGTAATTATGAATAAGTGACCAGATTTTCTATATGATCTCACCTTAAGGTTTCCAGCAACATTGAATGTTACTGCAGTTGTGGAATGGATCACATAAAAGATGGAGAAGTTAAGACAGAATGCCAGCACCCCAGAGCAGAAAATGATGACAAGAGAAGAACCAACAGACTGGTTAGTGTAAAACCATTCTATAATTCCACTTCCTTCAAGCAGTATTGCTGGTACTCCCAGGATCATGGTTGCAAAAGGTGCCATGTAGTAGACTGTGTTTATGCTAAACAGTGTTCAAAAAGATACAATAGAAAGAAAAATATCAGATTTAATCATGACATGTGGACAGCATCAAAACTCAAAGAAGTTATACACGAGCATACAAGCAAAGATATTGACATAAACTTGTGGACAAAAAGTCCTATAGAAACAAGTCTTTTCCAGAAAATTATATTTTACCTTACTGGCTTAAACAGGAAGACAAGTAAATAGGTATGTTCATATTACAATCAACAAACTCTGATGGTAAAAACAGATAAAAAAATTAAAAGACAAAGCAACACAATGCCTCTTAATAGGATAGTTCTAAAAGCGCACAATTTGATCATGCAGGGCAATCGACAACATTTGCCATGCTACTTAAAACGAACCTTCCAAGTAATATTTAAAACTAGTTTTGTCCACCAAATCAGGATACATTATGATATCAAGGCTGGCGTGCCAAACATCCAAAATATGTGGGAGTTTATGTTAAAAAGACTTTCACTGCCAAGATGCTGCTTTAGAAGTGGACAGCTTCTTCCTTTTCATTGATAAACCTAATAGGCAGTACAAACTTGCTAACCTATATTGTTTACATACTAGCATTTTCAATCTAATTAGCCTTTAAGTAGTTCCTAAAGACTTCATGGGGCATATCTGCTAATAGTCAAGCAGCTGGTTGTCATAAAGTTGGGAAGGCTGTTAGAGCAGTCAAAGCAAAAAAATGTCCCTAACAAGGTATTCCCAAAGAAAAGTAAAACCTAGGTATATGAATAATGCAAAAAAATCAACACAGTTGCATACTCTCATCAAATGCACCCAGCATGATCATTATACTGGCAGTGAAAAGAAAATGGCAAGGTTGTCAATTAACTTGAAGCAATAGCATTCCCAAAGTTGAAAGCAAAACTGACAAAAAAACTCAGTACTATTAGATATAAGGATTCTTTGTCTCTTGACAAGATAATCACACTAGCATAAAGAAAAAACTAACAGCAGAGAAGAAGAGTCACAAACAAGAACAACAACACTACCTGTCAAATTTATATCCATGAAGTAGAGATTCTGCAAGGATAGTCTTTGTAGAAGTAGCTAAACATCCAAGCAAAGCAGCACAAAATCCAAGCATATTGAAACTAAGCTCTGTTACAGAAGTGAGAAGTATTCCTCCAACAATAGGAACTAATGATGCCCAAATCCGCCAGTCAAAGTATTTCCTCCAAACCAACCACTGCAAAACAACTGGTCCAATCCCTCGAAATGAGGTGCAAATGTGATATAACCAGAAGACAATACCAAAATGCAGCAAAAATATAAAAGTTCATGTCATTCAGCCTGACCTGTGGTTGCAGGAGTGAATGACTTTATTGTTTGCATAAAAGAAACTGGAATGTAACGCAAGCTCACATTCCCCAACACTATGTTGATACAGAATACAAATGACATTGGAAATATTCTTCGCCAGCGACCTTCAGGGTCAACCGCTATCAACGGTTTGAGCTTCAACACCTTGATTACAAGATATGCTCCAATGGATGAGCATATGAAGTGAACACAAGACACCGACAGGGGAAATTTGAAATCACATTTCTGCAAAAAGGAACCATATCAAATTCACAAAGCCATGAGAATACCCAAGAACATAAAAGTTGAATGTCAAAGATATAAGTTGCCAAGAAGTCAGTGACCAACTGAAAGGAAAGCACAGTATGTGAGCTCAAACGTGATCAAATCCACAAGTTGGGAAAAAAGGCTAAAGAATAATTGACCATAAATTTGAACATTTTATTTCCGCAAGGTCATTTCCTTCGCATACAACAACGAGTACTCATTTCCTACAGGTTCCCATCATTTTAGATCTAATTGAAATAATGATGCTAGTCAGTATACCTATTTGATCAAAAAGAATATAAGTGACCAATCCACACTTCAGAGCAGAGCCAGACACATCTGACTGTTGCTTCATGACAGTTGAAACAACTGTTAAAAACATTGGGTTAATTTGCCAATTCTCAATTCAAAATAGTTAACGGGAGCAACCTAGCCCTCCCAAGGATCTACATCTTTTATTTCTAAACACATAGTTTACACGTCCTCCATAGAAGATACTTCAAAAGTAATTTTTAGTGTTGCAGTTTGCTGAATTAAAAGCGAACTAGCCCTCCTTAGAAACCTAAATGAATGAAACAGTGAATGCCAAATAGCAGACCAACTTAAAGTGATGTTCTCTGTATAGAAGCAGAATACATTTTGGAATGAGATCGTAAAGTTTTGAGAAGAAATTATAATCATACAAGACAGACAAGCTAAGGCATCACTAACGAGCTCAATTACACCTTTAAATCGAATAATTTTGTATGATTAAGATATTCCAACATGCCGAGCTTTTTTGCCGTGTTTGGTGAACAGCACATGTCTACCATATACAACAATTTGCTAAAGGCATCTAATAGTTTATAAGGATTACTGCCAAGCACATGTCCATGGGAACAAACTTCTCTCGTAAATAGCTGGAAACAAACAGAAATGCATAGAAACCTCGAAATAGATTTCATAGACTTCCGAATTGAGAGCGAAGATGTGGAAACTGAAAATCGACAGAATATTATGGCTTAAAACCCAAAGATTCGGAACCCTGATCCGAAAACCAATACAAACCAAGAAAAATGAACGTTAAAACTAAGCTTATCCATCAAACAAAAAACAACCGAAAATCATCACATAAAATAAATTAAGCATATCAATCAAGAAAATTCCAAAAAAAAAAAAATTGCCACTCAAGCAAAATTCAGCTCAAAAATTGAGCAAATTTGGTTGAAATGACATAACAAAGCAAAATTAAGCTAACCCATCATCGGAAATCCACAGAAGAACCGGAGTGTAAAAAAACATCACCTATTAACGATCAGATGAGAAGACAGACCTGAAAGATCCACTTGTTCATGACAATCACAGTAACATTGAAAGCCCACCATTGAACAATCGCGAGTAAAGATCTGACCACGCTCCACTGACACAACACACTCTCCTCCATCTCTCCACCTCTACGCTTCTCTGTCCCACACAAACACGGAAACGAAACAAAAGAAGACCAAAAAGACCCAGATCACAAAACCATCTAATTCTTCTCAATTTCACTTCTCTTCACCTTTTTCTCTCAAAAAAAAAAAAACAAAAAACAAAAAGCACCAGAATTGATGAATATAAGGAATCGGAGAATGGAGAGGACCAAAGAAACCCAAAAACAAAGAAGGTTGTATAGAGAATATGAGAATTTTAATCAATGTTGTTAGATTTAAAATGAGAAGGGAAGGAAATAAGAATGCAAGGCACGGCGCAACGGAGCAGGCAGCTGCTCTTCCATGTGATTTGTCCCTCTTTGCTTTTGTGTTGATTGCTCTATTCTAACCCTCTCTCTCTCTCTCCCCCTCGTCAATGGGAAGCTAATGCTTAATGCCATGGAAAATATGCTTTGCTTATAAATAAAATGATTGTTTTTATTTTTTTTAGCCTTTTGTCGGGAAAAAGAATTTTCGCCAAAAACCTGTAACATTCTCGTTCTCTGCCACGATCCTGCATCTGAATCTGTCGTCGGAGCCAACGTTAATTTTCCGGGTCCTAGCTAATGGTGCCTACGATGTGGACCCCGCGCCGGACGAAGTCAAATTACGAGCATGTAACTAATATACTAATGCTTTTTAAAATAAAATTCACCCCAAATATATTTGGGTACCGAGACTTATTTGTTCTTATTTTTATTTAATTTATTTTATAAAAAAATATGATTTAAATATTATTAAGTTTAAATAATTTTTTTCATAAAGCGATGTTTCTGTTTAAGACCATCATTCTGTTTTGATAAAATTTGGTGTAAATTAACGAGATTATCACGTTACAATCACCGTGTATATATATATATATATATTTGTGACTTTCATTCCTTTAACTAAAAGACAATAGTCCTTACACTGCAATATATAAATTCGCATTTAAAATATGTATAATACAACATATTCATATCACTTGTAATTTGGACCATAAATTCCGGCTATCACGACCAAAATGTCGATATAACTTTTCCTTGCTAATGGTATCACTCATTTCTGCGTATATGTTACGTGACGCGTGTTTGTCATTGACTTTGTTTATCTAACGAAGACTTGGGTATCTCGAGAAGGTAGCTTCGTATACACTTGCTAGGTTCAATTAAATATACATGGAGACTAAAAAAAGGTACGAGAAATTATCTTTTTTAGAATATGACCATGTGAGTTCGGCTTTGATCAATAGAAGCATTAAGTGCATTTGCGTGTTAACGAGACCCT
The DNA here is from genome assembly GCA_037832385.1 of Rhizophora apiculata. NCBI lineage: Eukaryota > Viridiplantae > Streptophyta > Magnoliopsida > Malpighiales > Rhizophoraceae > Rhizophora > Rhizophora apiculata. The sequence continues at coordinate 5,336,194 of CM075432.1, forward strand.
CAAAACTTCGTTGACCATTGATTTGCGCCACCGTTGATCGTCACTATTTGGCAATGGTGTTAGGCTTGTCTACTTAAAATAGTGTGGGGCCGCAGCCCTGCACGTGTTATGACTTATTGGGTTTGGCATTGACCATAATTATGTGATGCTGTATACATTGAGAGGGTTGAACACATGGCAGGCTTCGAAAACCAGCAGCCGACGCGTCGTGTTAAGAGATATAAAAAACTCTAGATATTTTATTTGGTAGGCAGAATGTTGTATAGATTCCAACGGCTGTTTGTGAAGATTGGATTGCCTCGAAGGGATAAATAATTAAACAACCATTTACTTCCAGCCGTATTTTTTCGGGGAAAAAAAAAAGAGAGAGAGAAAAACCTTTCGTTCTGCCTTAAAAAACAAGTACATTCCCTCCCCCTTCCATTTGATTGGTTGTGGCATGGGGTGCAGGTTTCGGTGGCGACTTGCATGTGAGAAGGAGAGTCGTCACATTTGTGTGCTGATCCATTCTGTGGTGACGATTATAAGTTATTAGGAATAACCTCAGTTTTTCTCTATTATAATCCGGTTCAAACCGTTAATTTAGATTTAGTTGTAAGTTTCGATTAGAATAAAGTTTTAATTTTAGTTTGCTTTAATTTTAATTTAATTCAGTTTAAAATATTTAATTCAAATTAACTTAATTATATTATTTTTTATTTTTTAATTTCATATATTTTATTTTTTAATAAATAAAATTTGTGTAAATTATTACCATAAATATAAATTTAATATTAATTTAATTTTTATTTTTTAAAAATTGTCAATTTAATTATTAATTTTAATTTTATTTTAATACTATTAATTAAACTGATGATTTATAGTTAATAAAAATATAAAATTTTAACTAGATAATATCTTTTTATAATTAAAATTCAACTAAAACTGAATTAATAAATTTTAATTCTATTATAGTTCCAAATCCGTACTGTCCCTCCCTATTGTGTGGCTGGATAGTAAAGAAGGTGATCCTCGATGTAGGATTTTCAGTAGTACCTGAGGATAACTGTTGCTGCTATGATATTTTCGTAACAAACTATTGCATAAATGCACATTTATATCAGTAAAAACTACTTTAATGTAACCCATTTGCAATTTGCACCATATTTATTTTGGATGACTTAAAATTGAAGGGAAAGCAAGTGACTAGTCCGTCCTTTTGATTGTTTGGTTGGAAGGAATAATATAGATAAGGAAATTGTAACCCGCGGATTTTGCCAGTAAATAACAAGCTATTCTTCTCTCCCAATCCGGCGAATTTGGACCACTTCGACTAGCCAAGGTAGTTCTTTCATTCGATTGTTTCCTTTCAAACACGTTGAGCTTTTGGTCCGTTTTGCTTCCAACACTTTCCATCCATTATCATCCTTTCCATCGAAATAATCACTACATTGATGTTTGGTTTTCAGTTCCTCTGACTGAGTGTGGTTCCCTGAGAAAACAGACGCTTATAATTGTTCTAAGTGCTGTTCCAACCTTTAATTGCAAGGGTGGTAATTGAAAAAGAGTAATCATCCTGTACAAGAAGAAGAGTGCTGGAAAGTAACACAACAATTCTCCGGCCTTCGATTGCAAACAACGAGCTTCGGGCGTTCGGCGTCGTTTCAAATAAAGCAAGGGTAAAATAGTAAAATCATGACAAGCTAGAAACTCCAAAAGGAACTAGTGGGGAAAAGGCGAGGGTAAAACCGTAAAATAAAACAAGAGAAACGGCTATGAGAACACACGCTTATGGCATTTCACGGCAACGGCTTAGAAATCCAAAAAACAATAACTCGACCAAGAAACCGCCCGTTCCATTCCTCACTCCTCTCCTCTCCTTAGCAAATCAGGCCTAGGGTTGTAGACTTTTCTCATCTCCGCCCAGTCAACCGATGGACGATTCGCCGCTGCAACTCGTATCCGAAATCGGTGGCCACATTGCCTGCTTCAATCGTTCCGGCGAGGACATTCTCGTCAAATTTCTCTCCTCGTCGTCAGTCTTTTTTTTTTTTTTTTTTTTTTCTCCATTTTTTTATCTGTTTCTTGAAACTTGCTCACGACGTGCTGGCTTCTTGGTTCTGATGAATTAGTGCTTGCGATATTCTCGTATTCTTTCTTTTTCTTTTTATCTAATATTCTCGTGTTCTTTACTTGGCTTCTTGGGTGCTAAGTGGCGTTGATGTTAGTTTCTCGAAAATATTTCTTTGTTTGGCTTCTTAGGGGCTAAGGGGCGCCGATATTTCTTGTTTCTTGAAGTCAATCATTGTCCGCTGCTTGTTGTGCCCATATAGACTGAGATGATATGTTGTTTTCAAGATTTTCATTGAACAGGTGATAAAGTGTGCGCTCTCTTTCTCTCACACACACACACACCCACACACAGAACTTTTTTCAAAGATATGCTTTAGTTACCTGTAAATCTTTTGGGGGTTTCATGCAGGTTACGGGCTCTTTGGACGGTGATGGTGCACCGTGTCTAACTGTTACTGGCGTTGGCCTGCGCCCCTGAGGACATGTATTCTTAAGCATGCCTTTCTTGAGCACAATGACACCTTTTGAGGGCAACGGTATTTCATATGCAACCTTATTTTATCCTTTGCAAGTGAGTATCTGTTTCTTCTGCTTTTCTTTTACTTTACTTTGATAATTTCAACTCACGCAAGCCCCTTCAATATGGACATATTTAATTTATCCTCAGTATGTTCCTGGCGTTTGCTTATACCATAGGTCCATACTTCTTGAACAGGGTTAAAATATTGGGGACTGTTGTTCGATGTAAATGTTGCTTGATAATGCTGGATACTGACTGCAATCATATATTTCTTGAAATTTTGGTGCTCTAAGCTTCAAGATATCACTATTTGCAACTGAGATTTGATTGTAAGGGATATCTTGCTTGAAGTTAAAAATGTTTCTATTCAAGGAATGGGAGACTTGGATCATGCTAATGTCTAATCGTTGATCAATACCAAGATGCCATGCATTATGGCATTATATGTGGTACCATTTAGATATGCATGGCCTTAATTAGCCGCCCATTATTTTCTATGGATCATGGCCCTTTTGTTGATTATGGTTGGTTTATATCAATCTAATAATCTTTATCCCAACCAAACTGATAATTTTGGTATTACATTCTTGTTTGTTTGGTGTTCTGCAGATTCATTCTGTTGTTACCAGTCTTATTTTAAGATAAGGACAACAATATTCTTATACTCCTTTGTCAATAGGGAACATCATGGGCAAGGAGTTTGATTAATAATATTTAATCTACTATGACACATGTCCTAAATTGAGAAGCTTCTCAGCTACTTTCAGATGTGATTTTACAAAATCTTACAAAGGAAGGGAAGGTAAGTAATTGAAAAAATTTCTCTTCTCCTTTTTTATGACTGTTGCTGCAACGTTTACGTTGCAAATTGCTCATTTGAGTGCAAACTCTAGACCACTTGATTTCATTCTTAAGTTGACAGTCACAATGAAATTCTTTTGTAAGTTTTTTTCAAGGGAATGATAAGTAAAATTCCTTGAATGGATGGTGATGGAGTGAATCATTTAGCAAAATAAATTGGGCATGTATGATCCTGTTTCTGTCGCAGGAGTGGTATGGACATCTTTGAGACTTGTGCACTGTAGAATAAATATACAAGATGACAATGAAATTGTGTGGATGAATGTAGTCTTCAGCCTCTAGATTTACTAGTTTAAGTGTTTGGAATGGATGCTTCAACGTCTATCCTTGGATTGCTCTTCCTCTGTGGTGAGGCCTGACTAATGTCAGAATATCTGGTTGATTGAGGAAATATATAGGTATCAAACATTTACTTACCCTTGATTTGACATTTTTTTTGTTTGTGGTATATGGAATTCCATCTAGTTTTTATGTTTGAAAAATTTCTGTTTCCTCCTGCAGTAGCTTTTGTACATAGTTCTGAGAACTCCAGTTCCTGACCTTTTTCCCGCTTTTCTGGATAGGATGTAACGTCTGCTGCTCCTCAGCTTGTTGTTTCTGTCAATTTTGATTGTGCAGAAAAGCTTGAGCCCCCTGTCTGTTCTTTAACATCTTGTTCTGTAGACAGAGACTCTACTGAGAGTGAGCTCAAAGAATTTAACTAGGAAATCCTGTTTAAGTTTTTCCAGTGTGCTCCTTAGAGGTTTCTAGCTGTCATCCTTAATTTGACTCAAGAATAACTGGTATAACAGCCCTCTTAACTTTTTGTTGCCAATCTATCACAGTAACCATTGAACAGTATGGAAGTTTTGATCATCCTCCCACAACTCTTTAGTAAAATATTTTCTTTTTATTCTGTTTCCCAAGAGTAGTTTCACGTGTTCCTTTTCTGTTGCAGTAAGTTTATCATTAGAGAAGTTCCACTGTATCTCAATTTATAGATTGATCAGGTTGATGTTCAAATAAAAGCTGATAGATTAATTGGAATGCCACTTGCCTGCCTGGATACCTTGCTCACAAAATTATTGAAATCTTTTTATAGAGTTCAAGAATATGTTCTCTGATGAATCTGTGGAATTAAGAGTTAGTGCATAAGCTGTGCAGTGCTTGCTACATATCCAATTCCTGTGGAAAAGAATCATCAAAACTTCCTGGTAATTCATATTGTGAATAAACCACTTGTTTCATCTGGATTGACTCGTGATTGCTCAATTTTTCAAATATTTTCTCTCAGTTGTCAACTAAGCAGCTGCCCTGGAAGGCCAATTGTTTGATTTTGATGATAAAGTGAAGATGCATGCAGTCAATGTAGTTTGTGATCTTCCCTGTTCTAACATGAAATTTTTTACACTTAACTGATATCAAAAGCTGCCGAAAGGCTTCAGAATAAGACAGTATTCTTCAGAAGATTATGTCTAGTTTATCTGAATCAACTTTTTATGCTCATTGATTTTTCTTTTCAATATTGTATAACTTTCAACCATCGTAAGATATCTGTCAGAAAGGAGGTTTTCCAGAAGCTGATATTGTAAGAGGTCTTCTGAAGGCCATAGGTCTGTAAGCGACTACCTTGAAGAGATTTCTTGTAAAGTGTTGATGTTGTGTTATGGTAAGGATTTTAAGGAGTTCGGGTCTCTTCTGCTTACTTATGCATTCCTCTCTAATGCAAGATTTATTGGCACCCAATGTTATTTTAGTAAATGTCCTTTGGGCCCCAAACCATGGATGCTATACTTGTGGAGGATTTGTAAGGCATTGAAAACTCAATTTTGTGTTTGAAACAAAGATACTCATATTAATTCTTACTGTAATATGCTGCAATTCTGAGCTTTTGGAATGGATGTTTTAATGTCCATCCTTGGATTGCTCCTCCTCAGTGGTGAGGACTGGTAAATGTCAGAATCTCTGTTGATTGGTGAAATATATAGATATTGGACGTTTACTTACCATTGATTTGACATATTTTTGTTTGTGGTATATGGAATTCCATCTAGTTTTGATGTATTAAATAATTCATTTTTCCTTGTGCTGTGTAGTGCACACTTCTGAGAACTTCAGTTCCAGACATTTTCCTGCTTTTCTGGACAGGCTGCAAAGCTTGTTGCTGTTTCTGTCATCCAAAATTGTGCAGAAAAGCTTGAGCCCTACGTTTGTGGGTTTTTAACATCTTCTTCTGTGGACAGAGGTTCTATTGAGAGTGAGCTCAGGGAATTTTACCATGAAATCCTGTTTAAGATTTTCCTTTGTGCCCCTCAGATGCTTCTGTCTGTCATCCCTAATTTGACTCAAGAATTACTGTTATAACTGCCCTCTTAATTTTTTGTTGCCAATCTATCACCGTAATCATTCAAAAGATATGGAAGTTTTGAGCATCAGTAATATTTTTTCCTTTTATTCTGTTTCCCAAGTGTAGCTTCATGTGTTCCTTTTCTGTTGTCGTAAACTTATCCATTTCAAGAATAGATTCTTGGACAAATCTGTGGAAGTTAGACTTTATGCATGCCTTTCCCAAAGCTTGCTACATATCCAATGCCTATAAGAAAGAATCATTGGAATTTCTTGGTAAGTCATATGGTGAACAAACTAATTTTTTCATTCAGAGTGACTCCTGATTACTCAATTTTCAAAGTATGTTCTCTAACTTGTCAACTTAACGGCTGCCCTTGAAGGCCAATTGTTGGATTCTGATGACAAAGTGAGGAGGCATGCATTAAATGTAGTTTGTGATCTTGCCAGGTCTAACCTGAAATTTTTTGCATGTGAACTGATGTCAAAAGCTGCTGAAAGGCCTTCATAATAAGAAGGTTTTCTTTAGAAGTTTATGCCTAGTTTATCTGAAACAACTCTATGCTTATTCATTTTTCTCTTCAACTTTAAACATCTTATAGATATCTCTTAGAAAGAAGGCTTTGCAGCAGCTGATAGTATGAGAGATCTTCTGAATGCCATATAACTGTAAGTGACTACCTTGAATAGATTCCTTGTAAATTCTTGATGTTGTGTTATGATAAGGATTCTAAGGAGTTCAGATCCCTTCTTGCCTCTAATCCATTCCTCTCCAATTCAAGATTTATTGGCATCCAATGTTCTTTCTGTAAATGTCCTTCAGGTGTGAAGGATTTCTCTCCAGCAATTATTTCTTTTGAAGAGAGGACAAGACATTGGATCCACTTCTTTTCTCTATTCTCCTCTTCATGTGAAGGCATCGAACTCAGTTTTGTTTCTGAAGCAAAGGTATTCATGTTAATTCTTACTGTAATAGGGGTAATAGTAGCTTTTTTGACCAGGTCTGTATGTTTCAGGTTGCAATGTAAATGCAAGCTTTTTTGGCCCTACTGAAGAACAAGAAGGTAAGTTTCCAGACTGTTTTAAATGCTGATGAGTGATCATATAGTTAGTTGATGTACAAGACATATACACGTTTATTTACTATTATTCTATTTATTATTTCATTGACCAGCAATGTCATCGTCACATCAGTCAAGTCCAGTTTTATGGTCTGTAACAGCTCCTCTGAATGGTTCTATTGTATTAATTGTTCTTAGCTTCATCCTGAAGAAATATATTTCATGTAGATCAAAGGGTTGAACTTTTTATATGCTTGGAATCTTTCTTTGATTTCTTATTTCTAGCCCTTTAATTTTACCTTTAAGTCTAACAGCTATTGAATTACTATCATTGCCAACTTATACACCTACCCTCGTACAGTCAGCTGTTTGATATTTGGGTTTTGACTTTGCATTTAACTTGGCTCAAAAATCTGGATTGAGATTTAGTTGCTGATTTGAGTACTTTTCTCTTGTGGACTGAGGATCCCAAGGATTTCCTTGTTCTTTTAAATTGTACATAAAAACCTGTTCAACTATAGGTCTCTTTCAGCAGGTATTTGGACTCATTCTAATTTTGAAACTTTTTCCCAAATGTTGCCATAATTAATCATTTGATAAGCACCTTACTGATTTTGGTAAATTTTTAGCTTAGTGAAGTGTAGGGAAATTTGTAATATCAGAATGAATAGGATTTGTGAACCCAATTCAAAGTTTTGAGGGGAGTAAATTTACAAAAAAAAGGGTGGGGTGTCAAAGTATCCAACTCAAACTGGCCTATGGTTAAAGAGGTGCCTGGATGCCTATACTTTCTTAGTTCAATGGTATAGACTATCGCATGATTTTATCATTCATGCTTTGATCAATGGTGCATTTTGAAGTGGCCATACCTAACATATTCTTCTCACAGAACCATTTAGTACCACATAATCCCTTGTTTTCTTGCACTTTTTTTATGCTGCAGTAGGAAATTAGGCTTTTGTACTTCTGCTATTTTATTAGTGTGATTGGTTTTCTGTGTGCATGATATATATGTGTATATGAGATCATTGGCTTGAAGCATTTGTAACAACTGGAGACCATTGGATTGTTGGGAAAAATCAATGAGGTGTTGGAGATTTACTCCACAAAGGTAAGTTTCATCTTCATTCAATGTTTGTTGGCTGCCCTGAATGAATATTTGCAAATATGTATTGTAGGAGGCCAGTTTTGGAGAACTGCAGGAGGGACTCATAAAGCAATTTATGAAAATGTCAACATCCTTTCCAGATCGTTCAAAAGCAGAAGAGTGTATCATAAATTGAGCCACAATGAAAGATAATAGAATCTTCAATCGACTGGATCTATTATTGCATCAACGGCCTACCTTTTGACGCCCAAACAAGTAGAGTGAGTTGTCTACTTTAATTCATTTTCCTTTTTCAGTTTGTTTGAGTGCGATTGTTTCTTCTACTATCACTTACGAGTTATTACTTGCTTGGATATTATTGCATCCTGCATCGAGTGAAAGCCAATTGTGTCACGCAGTATGATGGTTGATCAGGTTTCTCTGCCCACTGCTGCAACTTTCTTTGCCTGAATGGCACATAGCTCGCTACTCTTTAGTTTACTGGTTTAATCAATGCTTAGAAGTTGCAAAAACGCAACCTGTAAAGAGCATTTCTGGCCGCCTTGGTTGCCAGTTGCTTCTCTGGGGTTTTGCCTCCGGTGAACTTGCAGCAGACTAGCTGTTTGATCGGTGCGAGCCATGGGGGAATAAGACTCATTGCTGAGAAAACAGAAAATGTTGTCCAAAATTAAAGGTATTATTGGTATTTAAACTTAGGTCAACTATCTAATTTAAAGTAATTCCAAAACATCTTATCCTATGTAATCTTATCAGTAATTAAGACTATTTTAATAGCTATGTCGCCTTAATATAAAATTTTTAATTGCGAATTGATGTATTTAACTTCCAATAAAATCCGTTTTAATTTTGTCGACAAATTTATACCATACCGGACAAGCAAGAGGAATCCAAAAGTAAAAGGGCAAAAGAATGACTCCACATCTCGGTCCATAAATAGATGATAGTTGCAGGCTTACAGTCTCATAGATGCAATTACAAACCGAGTGCGCCGTAGCTTTACGCTAGCAGCCAAACATAGGTTTATGTGCTTTCGTCCCTTTCTGCACCGTCCGAAGTCCGCTTCAGTTTCTCAATCTTTGTGGATCTCTTTTTCCGAACGTGAAAAATTAAAAACCCTTAACGATAATTTGCGTAGACTCTCGAAGCCTGGCTTCGCTGGGCTCACTGTCCTCTGCATAAGACTGTCAGCAATCAATATTGGCATGAGCAGTTAGTTCAGAAGCGGTCCGTCGCTCCTTCTCAAATCTCAATGGCTAACTTGAAGACCGATTCTCCTGTCTCCCACCGGATTGTTCGAGCCTTCTTGGATTTCCTCGACTCAGGTTCTCTCTTGCTCTCCTCTTTTTGTTTGCAATAAGCTGCGTCGTAACTGTGCTTTGATGTTGGGGTTAATTTTGAAGGCAATTTCTTTTTTTTTTAATTATTTTTTTGGGCTTTTCAGTTGAACCTGCGCCAGGAGTTGATGTTGAAGGTTTGGATGTGGCTAAGGAATGTTTGAGAGAGGCTTTTAAGCTCGATCTAGACTCTGCCGATGACACGGTACAACCTGGTTTGTTGGTTAATATATTTCGCTTACTTGAAGCAAATGAAAATCAGAGAATTAAGACTGATTCTACTGGCGGAGCAACATCAGCAGATGCTCCTATGTTTTCGTCTACCCAAAATGTTGCTGATGCTAACCATTCAGAAGCATCAAAGACTCAGGTTTTTGTATGATTTTTATTGGTGTCTTTTGTTATTTTGGGTCCCTTTTTGGAGCATATCTTTATGAATTATCATTAAAGATTGGTGACTTTGGGTTTGAACTCCTTGTGATAATTGAATCAGGGAGAGGATTGGACGAGAGAACCTAATGAATCAGGTGGGCTTATCATTTTTCTCCTCTTGGTCTTGCACTAGGTGATATGTTCATCCTTGTTTTGTCATATGCTGTTGGATGGATTGATTTTTGGATTTATTTAGTGTATGTGCAAACAGTAATTGGTTTTCTTTTATCTAAAAATTTCAATTTTTTCATGTTTTGTTATGGTTTAGTTTTCAAATGTTGGTGATAAGAACTAGTGGGTAACATTACATTCAAAAAATTCTGACTAGTAAGTCAGTGGGCAAATGATCTTACTGAGTAGTTTGGTCTTGGATTTGTGAGGAGTTATCAGTTCATGGGAAAACTCTGGAATTGAACCTCAGTTATCAAAGTGTGGAGCACACCCAATTACCAGTTAGGCTAGTTGTTAGAGTTTGCATTTAAGTTTAATTTATCATATATCCTGTTCATTTTGATAAGATCATTGTACTTTTCACAAGTTCCAGTTACTGAAACTACCTAGCTGTTCTGTGGTTATTCCTTGCTCATAGCAATGAAAAGTATCTATATTACCAATTGCTAGAAAAACTTTTGCAGATGATTTTGGCTTGGATAAGGTTGAAATTGAGATTTGAGTTCACCTTTCAACTTACAATTTCTTTGCTACTGGTTTTGGGGTTTTGTGTTTGAAATGATTTTTTTTTTAAATGTTAATTGGCAGGAATATCTAAAGACGAGCTGTTTGGGAAATTCTTTGCTGCACTTGAGAAAAACCAATTTTTTAATACAATGCCTGACGGAAAGGATGACCCTGTGCTATTGGATAAAGCAACACGCTTGTTTCATGATGCCCTAAATGTAATTTAGATTTGTTTCTGCAATGTATGTTAGGTGCAATAGAATATTCTTACAATATCTTGCAATGCTAGCCTTTATTGCACCACTCTCTGTGTTTGATTTGCTATGGACATTACATTTTTGTACAAGCTTATCATGTACACTCATGGTCTCGGTAAAAAACTTGGTTGATGTGAAACTATTATTTAATCATTTCAGGAGATGGAAAACACTGGATGCCAGTCATATAACTGCCAAAGCCTAGCAGAAGTACTAAAGTCACAAGGTACATAAGTTGCATGCTTTCTTGAAGCTGCTTGTTTTTAAATTTACTACTTGTATATGCATTTACTGGCACTAAAACATTGAAACTATACATATGACTAACTCATGCTTGAGAATGTTCTGACAAGATCTTGGGCACCAGAAATGCACTCTAAATGTTACTATATGTCCTGTCTTTGTCTTATATTGTGGCATTATATCAACCAACACCCAAAAGGTGGAGGAAGGTTGGGGGGCAAGTGAGAGAGGCATATTTGCATATTTTCTTATTACCATTTGATCTGTGGAGAAGCTGATTTCTATAGGTGTACAAGCTGATTGGTGTTTTTTTTTTTTTTAAATCATGAATTAATACAGTTTGTTCATGTACATGCTGATTTCATTTTTTATTATCTACACTTTTAGGTAACAGGGCCATGCAGTTTAAGCTTTACTCTGATGCAATTCAGTTGTATTCTATTGCCATTTCACTCTGTGACGATAATGCTGTTTATTATTGCAACAGGTGAACTTCTAATCTATCACAATATGTGCATCCACAATGTATGAATTTCTTGGATTTTAGTTTCATGTGATTAAAAAGGAATGGTATTCAATAAATGAACTTGTTATCAGATATGGCATGTTATGTACTGGCATATTTTTATTAGTATTTCATGTAACTATTGCTTGTGCAATGGTATTTACCGAAAAAAAAGTTCAAGATAATTGGGAAAATGTTTATTCAGCAATGTCAATTGAGGAATAAGGGTGGCCCCTTGACTTGGAATTGCTGATACATTTAGAGGAAGGTGTCTTACTCTTATTGTTTAATAGATTTGTGGCAAATCTCCAGTCATGCTTCTCCTAATATCCTCCCTTTACCACATCCAGGTGAGAGGGTGTTAACAGGAGATCTGATTCTGAGAGGGGGATCACTCTTAATAGTTCATTTTGGGATCCTGTTTTAATAGGAATTTAGGTGTAGCCTTCCCATTATGTTTAAACATGCAATTAGCAATTGATTGTTTTGACACGTGTAATCAGGGCAGCTGCTTATACCCAAATTCACAGATTTACTGAAGCAATCAGAGATTGTCTTAGATCCATTGAAATTGACCCCAATTACAGTAAGGCATATAGTCGTCTTGGAACAGCTTATTATGCACAAGGCAACTACAGTGATGCTCTTAATGAAGGATTTAAGAAAGGTTGGAGTAATACTTGTTCTTAGTCTTTCATGGTAAACACGTGCAATGTCCTCAGTCATCTATCTATGGCTATCAGTATTATAATTGCATATTGCCGATTGTTTCTAGCATCATTTATGTGTATAGGTGATGTGTGAATATGTAATTTTTTGTTTATTTCACTACCATGTAACATTTAAATCTGATTTGAATTATTACATGATGACATTCTGTTCACATATACAAAGGGCACATATTGGAGTTGTTAGATTGTAGTGCTGGTGAGGAGGAATTATGGACATGCGCATATTCCATTGCATCAAATTGTGAACTTGATTGTGGTATCACTATCCTTCCAACTAAGGGTGCTTTGGGAATTTCTATTTTCAATTTCATGGGAAGCATGCAACATGTGCCTATTCTGTACTTCCATCAATTATTCTTGTGTGAAGTTATGATGATGAAGTTCATAATCTAAATTTTAGATGCTTATTTTATCAACTAGTGTAATGTCTAATTTTTTAAGATTTTGCTGTCCAGCCTTGCAATTGGATCCTGACAATGAATCAATCAAAGAAAATATTCAGGTTTGGTCCCTTTCTGCCTTATTTATTTCCTCCTGTGTTCTTCTGCATGTTATGATATTGAAGTGTTGTGTCCTTATGAAACATAGGTAGCTGAGCAAAAATTGAAAGAGGAGAGGAAATGGACGGAATGGAATCAGGTATTATGGAAAATTTTCATTTATTCTGTGCTCTTTGGATCTACTTTAATAGCAATTCTGGATTTAGTGGTGATTGAGTTGGATGTTATAATAGCTATTGTCATACTTTGATAATTATTCACGGCTTTTTCTGTGGTCTAGAAAATAAGAAGGCAATTCAAAACATGAACATTTTATGCTGATCTTTTTTATGTGCAGTCTCTTTTGAAGTCCTAAAGTATATGTATCTCCAGTTTGCTAGCTTAGTCCGCTTGCACTTGTATTCTCTTTTCCCTTTTCATTTTGTAATTGAATCCAATATCTCCATGCTTCTCACAGTTTCCTTTTACCAAAGCAAAATAATGCAGTGTCTTTGCTTGTCTGAGTTTCAGTTCCAAATACAAACAAGCATCTAGTTTTTATCTTTTGGCATTCATTTCTTGTTTGCTATTGTGTTAGGATTCCCAACTGGGCGTCCTTACAACAATCATCATCGCTGTCTGCAATACAGTGATTTGTTGATGAACTAGAAACTCATATTCATTATACTCTTATGTAGAATACAAGTTCATCCGGTCATGAAAATCAAGAATTTAATAACCAGTACACTGGAGACTCAAGGACACATGGCACACCGCCTCCATTTACATTGAGGACATTTAACTCTAATGGCATTCCCAATGATTTTGCCAACATGCTGGGGAGCATGATGACAAATGCACGCATGGGCCAGCATTCTCAAGATAGGCAAGGAGAATATAGTAACATTAATGGGTCTGATGGACCTGAAGTAAGAACAGGTGGAAGCATCAATTTGAACATTGGAGAAAACATACCTGAAGAACTAAGAGGGGTATTGAGGTCAATGATCGGAATGTTTTCAGGGGCAGTACCCCATGGAAATCCTCAAGATACCATGAATGGAAGATCATCGGCAAACTAAATCATTGCAACCATTTTATCTCACTATTTGTTTCTTTTACCTTTTGACAAGGAACTTCTGTTTCGTTTTGTATAGGTCACCATGGATATTTGGTTAGAAGTCAAACAGAAGATACACTTAAATGTTGTTGGAACCATGGAAACACAATAGGTGTGACTGCTTCAGATAGATATTTTGTCGGAGAGAAATGCACTTGCCAAAATGAATAAAATGCATGGGAGAATGTACAGGGAATAAGGGGGTTGGTGAGGCACTTGCATTACATTCTATAAACCATTACTCAAAAAAATGGGCACCGTCTCGTCAGATTTTCTTGTTTTAAGAATTCTCTTGCCTTTTACTAATTGATTTAATCATAATTGGACCCTTTAAGTCTAGTTATTTCTTTCGGTTGAAGGTGTATAAATCACCTTTGGTATCATGAATAGTCTCTTCTTGCTTTAGAGCAATCACAGAGGCACGCTGGAATCTAAATTCACAAATGACTATCTTTTTTAAGTAGTTCTTTTGAGTCTTCGATTTCTCGGGTCAGTTATGGTTCGGTTAGACCGCTTCACAATTTTGGTTTGAACAGGAACCATGGCGCCCGAGGTCAGGGTACCGAATATTTATTGGTTCCAGTTCGAGTGTGTGCTAAACAAAAAATGGGTCGGGCCTACCTCCAACATGTATAGACTGGCGGCTAACGAGTAACTGCCGTCTATTTCTGGTTGTAAGCGTACCCAATTTTGTATGCTATTTACTGAGAAAGCCACATGTTGCCGCCATACCACAATTGCTTTTCTTAAATTAATTACGACAAGGTTTTCCAAAAATGAAAAATTACAATTTTATATTGGAACCATTTGTCGAAACCGTGGAATCATCTCAAACAATGTGCGGCGGTGGTGGGCAGACAGTGTCAGCGGCACAATGGAGTTTGTAACTGCGATTCAATCAGGTTCACATGCACCACATCGTCGCTTTCCATCACACACACACACGCACGCACACACTCAACTAAAAGGCTGAGATCTCTGAATCTACGCTGCCAGGTGTATGGCCCGAAAGCAGCCAATTGCGCGTTGCACCAACATCAAAACCCCAGAAAAAAACAAAAAACAGTTTGTGCAGAGTTCGCCGAACTGAAACCAACGCCTGAATGAAACTCTCGATCTTTCCGCCCAAAGCCCAATGTCCCCAACTCAAAAAAACAACACCACCTCTCCGCATACTCTCACGCTATTAAATTATTATTAGTTGTTAACAAAACACAATAACAGGCAGCCGTGCCCCTTCACCAAGGTCAGAAGATGATTCACATTTCACAGACAGCTAAATTTTTATGATTTTCTTTAACAATTCCAAATTGGGAGTTGTCGTGTCCACTATCATATGCGTGCTTGTGGAAATTGAAAGAGATGGGTCCTTCCATTCTGTTAACTTGTTTTGTCTAACTTTCTAATACGGTTGATCCCTTTTCTCCTGCGATTAAGTTTGTAGAGAGAAAAGTTATGGCGTTGACCTTGACCCTACCTGCTTAGATGCTTTGGCGCCTCCAATATAATGGTGCTTTTTGTTATTTTTCTTGTTGGCTTTGGGTGAAAAGTGCAATGGGATAATCTTGTTTCATAAGAGATTGTTTGTTGTATGTATGTATGTTGTCTGCAGCACTGGCTCAAATGTTTTTTCGCTTTGATTTTTTTTTTTTTTTTTGGCATCAACGTTTGTGTTTTTGATAGCTCGATGATTGAATGCATAGTTGACGATGGATCGATCGACATACTAGTAGTAGGTATTGGTGTTACATGTGACCCTTTGAAAAATGCTGCATGATTTCTTTCACAATGACAAACTTTTGGTCAGAGTGTTGCAGCAGCAAGCAGTAGTGCAGGCATATTCTAGTTTTTAGGGTTAAAGTGTGGCGGTTTTCTTGTTTTGCCAAGTAAATGTAGCTTTGTAGTGATAGTAATTAGAATGTGAGGGGAGAAATCAACATAATATTTGGTCTAATCCGACTTCCAATGATTGTAATTTCTGTGCATGCATGTGCCTTTTCTTCCTTTGCCAAACTGTGTTTTGTCAAAAAATGGTACATAGTTTCTTGTTGAACTTACCACGAGTTTAATGAATATGGTTGCATGTGATTTTGTTCTCAGGAATCAAATTGGTAGATTGTTGGGCCATATATTCCTCAAAGGATGAGTGCCTATATAATTGGCGCCATTGTTCCTCTTGTAGTTACTCTTCTCCTTCGGAATAAAAAGAATGGAAAGAAACGTGGGGTCCCTGTTGACATTGGTGGAGAACCAGGGTATGCTATTAGAAACTCCCAGTTCCCAGCACCCTTGCAAACAGTTTGGGAAGGTGTATCTACTCTTGCAGAACTTTTTGAACATGCATGCAAGAGGCACGGAGATAAATTCTTGCTTGGAACTCGGCCATTGATCTCAAGAGAGATAGAGGTAACAGAAGATGGAAAGTCATTTGAGAAGCTCCATTTGGCAGACTATGAGTGGCTAACTTATGAGAGAGCATTTGAGTCAGTATGCAATTTTGCTTCTGGCTTAGCTCAGCTTGGGCATAAAAGGGAAGAACGTGTGGCGATATTTGCTGACACAAGAGCAGAATGGTTTATTGCATTGCAGGTGGTGATTTGTTGTATTTATATTTCATTTTTTCTCTTGGTGTGTATCAGGATTGTTGTTTCTATTTATTGTGATAACTTCATCAGCTTTTCAGGAACCATGTTGTATTATATGCATGTGGAAGTAGTGTGTTGGCATACTCAAAAGAAAATTTTCATGGTCTACCCAGTTTCAATATGATGTGATTTGCAGGCCAAACCTTGTTCATGATCATACAAGCCCCTAATAATAATTGTTTTGTGTTCCTTGCATCAGGGTTGCTTTAGGAGAAATGTCACTGTGGTTACCATATATGCGTCTTTGGGAGAGGCTGCTCTGTGCCACTCACTAAATGAGGTTCCTCTCTCTCTCTCTCTCTCTCTCACACACACACACACACACACACAACCACCCCCCCAGGGAACAAAAAAAAAAACTGGTAAACACTCATGAGAGAACAGCTGTATGAGGTGGGAGGGCCTTCTAGATGTCTTACTTCCCTCTTACCAGAAAACAGCTGTATATACACTTTATAGTCTCAAAAGCAAAGTCTAAGCTGTTAGATAGAGAAGATATATCAATCCTTATCCTTCCCAAGACAAGGAAACTTATAAGTAGGGATGTTGGGATAGTAGTTGGAATGCCAAATTTCTGCTTTAGTACTTCCATAATTTGCTGAGCAATTTTCCATAACAGTTACAAGATAAAAATAACAAAGCATCAATAATTTGTTTCTTGTTAGTTGATGTTGCAGAGATTGAATATCATGGGGTTTGTGCAGTTTTCCAGTAGATACATTGGAATTTTTTATTTGGGTTATTGAAGTATTAATTCCAATTTCTGACATTTAAATTTCTTTCCATAAATTCTTCCTCCCATCATGGATAAATAGTGTTAGTGCCCTTAAATAGGCTTTTGTCTCAAGTGGGTTGAAACAAGATGCAGTTTGGATTCTGTGGGAACTTGTGTCTGCTGAGCCCCATGTGATCACATACCTAGTTGCTGGTTTATAGGCTAATAATTGACTACTTGGGAAAGTTCCTTTCATGCAGGAACTACTAATTTGGTCATGTTGACTGCTTTACCCATTTGTTAAAACTCAAAATTGGATCAAACTTGAAATGTTGAGTTGAATAGAGTTATAATCTAAACTGATTGCTATTTTTTATGACATTAGTTTTGTGTGTGTTTTTCTCTTCAGACAGAAGTTACAACTGTGATTTGTGGAAACAAAGAGCTGCAAAAGCTTGTAGACATTAGTGGGCAACTTGACACAGTGAAACGTGTGATATGCATGGATGATGACATTCCTTCTAATGCATCATCAGTCGAGCAGAGCAGTCGCTGGAAAATCATCTCACTAGCTGATGTGGAGAAAATTGGCAAAGAAAATCCTGTTGATGCGGACCTGCCTCTAGCTGCTGATACTGCAGTAATAATGTACACAAGTGGTAGTACTGGGTTGCCTAAGGTTAGGAGCATCATCAATATCTTGTTAGATTTAATAGACTTATTCATCTTCTCCTGAGTGATTTTGAATGGGTCACCCAAATGAGGCATCTTTGGGTAGGTCCATGTGCACCTCCTGCTCCCTTTCTCTCATCTTTCTCTTGACCTGTCTTTCTGTTCTTTTGGAATCTAATGGGTTGTGAGCTTCAGGATTTCCTCTCTCCTACTAAAGTTTGAGAATTTACTTTATCATAACTTATCTTTAGATTATGATTTTGATTGTGGAAATCTAAGTGTATCTAATGTTGAATCATTTGAAATTCCACCATCTCACTTTGGCTTTAATTCTGAATGTGAAGGTTACTCTCGAAAGTCAAAACTTTGTGCGAGGGGTTTCATCTGATGCATAGTGTCTATGCCATAGTGATCATAGCTGTATTTATAGTTCTTCAAACATATGACCTGCATGGCACAATAACTTACCTCTAGACATTAATTAGAAGTTTTATTACATATATTGATCCATCTTATGGAACTTGACCATTGTGATGCTTAGGCCATATACTTTAAAACTGCTATTTCAATAATATCCAAAATTACAGAGTTTTAATAAACTTCTATTATTTTCTCTTGTACAGGGTGTAATGATGACACATGCTAATGTCCTAGCTGTAGTTTCTGCAGTAAGGACGATTGTTCCTGGCCTTGAGAACAAAGATGTCTACCTAGCATATCTGCCGCTCGCTCATATCCTGGAATTAGCAGCAGAGGTGTGGAGACTAAATGCTTTTGCTCATTCACATAATCAGAGTAGCTTTGTACTTTGTTTCCTGTGCACTTGAGTGTACACTTGTTCATGTATTTTCTGCATGTTGCCGTTCAGCAAACAAAATACGTTGTTTATGTTGCAGAATATAGTTGCTGGTGTTGGAAGTTCTATAGGATATGGATCTCCTCTAACACTTACTGATACATCAAACAAGATCAAAAGGGGAACAAAGGGAGATGCCACTGCCTTGAGGCCAACCGTGATGGCAGCTGTTCCAGCAATTCTTGACCGTGTTCGAGATGGTGTGCGCAAGAAGGTTTGGGAACTTGATTGACTTATCTGTCTCTTTCTTGTCCAACACCTTTTGTCTGAAACAAGCCATGTGAATACAATTTTCTGATCCTTCAGGTTGATACAAAGGGTGGGATAAGCAAGACATTGTTTGACTTGGCCTATAGCCGTCGGTTGTCATCAGTGAATGGTAGTTGGTTTGGAGCCTGGGGCCTAGAGATGCTGCTGTGGAACTTCCTTGTGTTTAGAAAGGTTCGAGCAGTTCTGGGAGGCCGTGTCCGTTTTTTGCTTTCTGGAGGTGCTCCTCTTTCTGCCGATACTCAAAGATTTATCAACATTTGCCTTGGGTTAGTATGGCCTTAACAAATTTTGTTTGATCTTTACTTGCAAATCAGTTAAACAACCCATGGAAGTCTACATCATATCATCTGAACATTTAATTTCTGCCTGTGAATTGTTCATGTGAAAACAGTAAATGATAAGGAAACTGGGAAGGTTTTAATTAACAAACCAAATCCTCAGAAGATAATGACAGCATAGTTTTGCAGTGAATTGAAATGTAAAAGCGATAGACCAATAAATTTGACGATAAGGATCAATACTCTCAAAACTGAAGAAGGTTGGTATTTCAATAAATACTCTTATTCTGAAGAAAGTAGGCTTATCAATCTTGAACAGAGTATTCTTAGGTGATCAATATGGGACGGCTATCCCTTGATACATGCAAATGATGAGGGTAGGGAGAATCATTTCATTGGGAACAAGCCAAATTAGTAGACTGGTTTGGATGCAATTGGACTGCTATCTTATATCAAAGTAGAGATTCCTAGATTTGACTGGGCTCCAAGGGCAATGAGATGCTAAGTATGTCTCTAGTGATGATATATTAGCCGTGCACAAAAGATTGAATAAAATTGTCACTATTCAGTATTATCAATCCCAGAACTATTCATGCACATGCTTATCTCTTTGTAGTACACTTAACTCCCCATGTCCTTTGTCTAGTGTTTTCCATTTCCTGCCTAAAAGCTGCAGTGGATGGCTTTGTATAGGGCTCCAATTGGGCAAGGCTATGGTCTAACTGAGACCTCTGCTGGTGGGACCTTTTCTGAGTTTGATGATACATCAGTTGGTCGAGTTGGCAATCCACTACCTTGCTCATTTATTAAGGTAATTTCTTATTAAGATTACTTTAACCCTGCTTTTTCACTTGATGCTTTTGGACAAGTTATCTCCTCTGAGACAGAATTGCAAGATGTGAAAAATAGTCAGTCCTAGAGAGGCATTTGTCTGTTATCATATGCTTTTGTTCTTTTGGTTGTGCATGTAAGTTTCATGCTTATGTACAAAGATGCAGTAGTTTCCAAATGTTGCCAATCTTGGATTGTCTCCTTATTGTGTCAACTTTGATTGGACCTGATGATGTTGTAGTCAACCTAAAATTTAATATATACTTATTTTCAGTTGGTTGATTGGTCTGAGGGTGGATATCTAACCAGTGATTCACCAATGCCTCGTGGGGAAATAGTAGTTGGAGGGCCAAATGTTACTGCTGGCTATTTCAAGAATGAAGCAAAAACAAATGAGGTGTACAAGGTGAAAGCTTCATATGTTACAGTCCTCCAACTCTTGTTCTTATTCTTTCTCTCTCTGTTTTCTTTTTTATTTATTTATTTTTTTTAATTGCAACTTCTTTTGAAAGGTTGATGAGAGAGGAATGAGGTGGTTCTACACGGGTGACATAGGGCAGTTTCATGCTGATGGTTGCCTCGAGATAATTGACCGTAAGAAGGACATAGTCAAGCTTCAGCATGGAGAGTATGTTTCCTTAGGAAAGGTAGCCTTTTGAGACAGAATTTTGCAAATTTTTCGTTAGATTTTCTTGCGGCTAACATTGTCCCTACAGGTTGAAGCTGCTCTCATAGTGAGCCCTTATGTGGACAATATAATGTTGCATGCCAATCCATTTCATAGTTATTGTGTGGCCCTTGTTGTGGCTGCACAACAAGCTCTGGAAGCATGGGCTTCCAAACAGGGAATTGCCTTTGCTGATTTTGCAGAATTGTGCGCAAAGAAAGAAACAATTAAGGAAGTGCAAGCATCCCTTTTGAAGGTAGGCACTTCTGATCATAATTTGACTGAACCCCAGATTTAAGAGGGTCCTTCTATGCACAATAGTACCTATCGCCTTCCACGAATGTTCAAAGTAAGCCCTGAGAAGCAGCATTTTATCCATCTCTTATTATTCCCATTTCAGTACTATTAAACTAAGTGTTACGCATAGAAAATGACATCTTGGATTCTCCTGGCCACTACAAATATTTTAGAATGATATTTATTCCTGGCCTGTAAAAGCTTTATAGCAAGTGGGAGTTGTGATGTTGGGGACCATGCTACTAACCCTGGGTTTGCCAGAAAAAAATTATTTGTCATCAAAAGAAAAGAAAAATAAAATAAAATTCTTGATGCCTAAACATGGGTGTGTCAATGTAATTGGATTGGCTATCTTTTGTGGTGAATTTTCTTGTTCTACTTCTTGATAAACAGGCAGCTAAGCAAGCACGTTTGGAAAAGTTTGAAGTCCCAATAAAGATAAAATTGCTTCCAACTCCATGGACTCCCGAATCTGGCCTAGTCACTGCTGCTCTCAAGATCAAGAGAGAGTCCATCAGGAAGGCCTTCTCAGAAGAACTTTCTGAGTTGTATGAATCATGAGTTCAGGAATGTCTATGTTTGTTTGGCAATGGTGCGGGATTTTCTTATGGATTGGCCCTTCTTATACCGTGCCATTCGCTGTCTCTTGATATGTCTCTCTACTCCTTTTTCTTTCCTCTTCTGTTTTTTTCTTTTTAAAAAAATAAAAATTCCTTCCAATGTTGTACCTCAATTATACAATATTTATACAGTTTTGCTTTAAAAATATCAGTTCTGTGCGTTTGCGAGATTTCATTACAGGGAATAACTGAACAGGCCTTAACGTTTTTCTGGTATGCTCCAAAATTTATCAGCTCAATTGCCTGTTGTTTTATATATATATATATATTTTTATTTTGTTTTTTGAGCTCTCCTTCTGACGTTGTATGTGGATCAACTAACATTCCATTGCGTGATGGAATTCAATAAAATGATGATGTGTTTGCAGTGGGCTTGTAAATCGATGTAAAGGGCTGGAGTTGACCTGAAGTTGAAACTCTTGTACAATGGAATCGCAATAATTGATGAGATGGGGTGGATTAGAGCTTTTTTTTTGTTTTTCTCTCTGAGCAAAATAGAATGAAATCTTTATTCAAGCCAGAACTTGAGGTACATCAGCTTGAGTAAGAAGACTCTTACATGGTTCAGAACAAAATCTGACTCCAGTGAAACACTAGTCTCAGACGCGGCCAATTTAGCAAGAATATGTGTCACCACATTGAACCTTTTGTTTATATGAGCAATGGAGAAAGCTGGCAAAAGTGGAAGCAAGGACACACACATCTTCAGGAAGCTGTCCCGTCTGCTTGTTAGGAAAATGTGAAGCCCGAATAGCCTGGAGTGCTGGCAATTGCAGAGTATGCTTTCCCAGCGTTAGCAATGACGTTATTTTCTAGGTGTAACAGTAACTATTATGAGAACACTGACTATTGTTTAGAATTGGGCGGTGAGATATATATATATATATATATATATAATATTAGATTGCAGGTGGGTTCTCAAGACGGTGACATCGAACAGCATTAATCAGCCAACTTTGAACTGGGGTCTAGCAACTCCGACCGGAGTCGATTGCATAAAATCCTTGAATTTTTTGGTTTCTCTTTCAAGCCATCATCATATTCATAGTCATCAATGGGGTACATGCGGTTAATGGACAAGGAAAGGAGCTATGTTTGGAGCAGCGTCTAGAGTCACAGGGGTGGCAAGAGGAGACTCACAAATCCGACGATCCCAACTTCGGTCCACGATGGACACCTAACCTTAAAGGCAGTCAAAATGGGAACGGCCCCTCGCGTATTTCCACGTAAACATTCTTCTGTTTGTTTTGACCAGTTTAAGGAGCCTTTTTAGGATGTTTCATTTCGTTAATATTTGCATAGATTACTCTCGAGTGCTCCTCTTCTACTTTTGTTTTTTTTCTTGCCGATTAACTCAAACCACTTATAATCAATTCAAGTGGTTGCATTGAGCTTGTGTCTAATTAGAGGAAACAAAATTAATCCTACTTCTTATTAAACATTTCCTATTGAGAAAATGTTGTCGGGTAGAGAAAAAAAAAAAAAAAAAAAGAACAAAAGAAAAAACACTCTGCAAAATAAAAAATTATTTTTTTCAAAAATTATGTTTTTTTACAAAAAAAAAAAAAAAATTTTAATTTATGAAAAAAAAAATCTATTTTTTTAATATACAAAATCTACGTGTCAACTCATTTTTGACTCTCCTTTAAGTTTATTTTATCTGCCCACGAAATCGCACCCTTTCCTATTAGCATGAGATATGTATAAAAATAAAAATAAAAATTGTGACCCCAAGGTCATGACCCAGGATTCTACACACCCCTTTCCCCGGTTTCCCACTCACCGTCGGAGTTGCAAATGTTGACCTTAGTGGAGAGATGTAGAGCCATTCCAAAACCCAATGTGCTCTTCATTGGCCGGGGGCTTGCTTATTTTCCTTTGTCAGTGTTTTTTTAATTGTTAATCATTTTGGATTCTTGCCGCGTGCCGATCATCTCACGTTCGAGTGTCATTTAACCGACGACGTGGAAGAATCAGCTACACAAGATGAATCATAACTTTTCGAAGCTTCCTCCCATTTTTTTCGTGCTCGGGAAGATAACACGAATCAGTCAAAGACAACACTGAATTATATGGACAATTGCTGGCCTATGTCCCTTCGAATAATTTGCTTCACACGGTTCTCTTTGTTCTTCGAAGCAAAAGTTGTTTATAATTCTGTCCTCTTCTTTAACTTAACTAAAAAAAAAAAACAAGAATAATCGATGTCTTAAGAGACAACCTTCGACATCACTCAATCAAAGGCCGATTGATAATGTCCAAATGTTACGAACGTGTATATATACATATTATGTGGGATGAGTGGGCTACATATTTGTTCAAACTCATACAAATATTGGTTGGTGGGTCCTATTCACTCTCCAAATTGTGCACATGTATGAAGAGACCCACATGACACATCCTTTAGAACTATTTCTCTGATCCTCTCCTCCCCTGCTAATGTTTTATGTTTATAATCTCTTTTATCTCTTTGTTCTCTTCCATATCAAGTTGTTCTTAAGTGTGCGTATACCATGAATATTGATGGGCACAGACAGGACAATTCTTGCTGTTTTTTCCATCAGAAAGAGGTTTTTGTGGGTGTTTGTCCACTTTGCTTGAATGAGAGGCTCCTCATATTGGCTGCAAAGCAAAGGCATCACCGCCTTTCTTCATCCGCCACAGGATTGGGGTGTGGAAGGCACGGTAGTAAAGCTCAAGGCTTTGCACTCAGGAAGCCACTCCTCAACCTCTCCAAGATCTTTGCTCTGGGTCCGCTTCTCAATCGGCTGGAATTGCGGCACTCTAAATCCGATCCCTCCGACTACGTTCCCGGTGCCTCCACCGGCCCCCAAGACGGTAATTTAGCGTTCTTTTCTTTGTTGTTCATGTTGTCTCGTTCTTAAATCGCGCTCTTATATCTTATGCTGTTGTTGTTATTGACATTGCGAGAGTTGTGGAATTTTGTTGGCTTTTGGTTTCCCAGAGTCATAAAAGGTAACTAAAATCACCGCTTTCCTATTTGGATCAGTGGCCTGCAATTTTCAAGGAAAGAACATAATGGAACTGTGGCTCGTCTTTAATTAGCATAATATGTAATTTTAAGTTTTATTTAATAATTTACATTTTCAAATAAAATAATTTTTAATATAATATTAAAATATTTATAATTAGATGATTTTGTATTCTAATTATAATGCTTTACATTTATTTATAAATTTTTATTGGTAAATCTATATTTTGTTTTCAACTTAATAGATTTTCACATTAAAAAAGATGTATTAAAATTGATAATATAAAATATATTTTTAAATTACATTTAATAATTTAAATTTTTAAATAAAATAATTTACTTACGTTAAATTGCACCTATATTTCAATATGTCAACAAAATTCAAACCGGGACCCCTCCGGTGTCAATTTGATGTCAGTTCTTGTCCCCACATGTTCCTAGCACATACATGGTCCCTGGTACACGAAGTCTTCGTCTATTTGAACGTATTGGTGAGATGGAATCCAGAAATGTCATCACTCGTAATGCTTGTGTTTTTTCTTTTGTTTAAATCCCCTGGTTGCCCCTTTTTCTTTGCTGCTCTAAACTTGAAACTTTTGCAGGCCCCTTTATATCAATCAAGTTTGGAGACAACGGCGTGGCTTCGTGGGAAAGGGGGACAGTTTCTAAGATGTCTCTGGAGCGCCGTGGCAAGAAGTCCCGGGACAATGATTTCAACAAGGAGACCAAGGAACCTAACGAGGACACAGTGGGGTCCGTGAGTGGGACAGAACATGCCAAACCCCGTGGCTTGCTTCTGAGGTGGCGAAAGCCGATGGGCCACCTATTCCATTTCATTAAATGGAAGAGGCGCAGCAAGGGCGATGTGGAGGGAGTCAACGCGAGGAAAAGTTGGATAAGGACGACTCCGACAAAGAGAGGGACCAGCGAATGTGTATATATAGAGAGAGGGAGATAAAAAAATCCATAGGGAGGGACATTAATGGCATTTTCCTCTACCATTCTTCTGCCTGGACTTGAGGCTCAATCTGGACTCTGTAAAGTGTGTTATATTATTGATGATGATATGTATCTCTTATCAATGGTACATGTGGTGAAAATTTTATCTAATTTGATTTGATTTGGCGTGTAATTCTATTCGGCAAATCTTGATTTTAAGGAGTTTTGATTTTTTTTTTTTTTTTTTAAGCGTAAATATAATATTTTTACCATAGAAAGAAAAAGTAAAAATTTTACTACAGAATTATGAAAATAATTCATACCATTTCGTCGTAATTATTAATTATTATATATGAAAAAACATGCGTTATGTTATAATTATATATTTATAAATAGGGGAAAACAAATACGCAGGCAAATTCTGGGTGAAGCATCAGCACTTCTGCTCTCTGTGCGTGCTTGGTCCTGCTTTGGGTATGAATGAAGACTGCTCCCCGACGAGATGGTTAACGACTCAAATGGCCGAGTTGGTGAGAGCCCACAAAATTCGATTCTTTGGGCTTTTGGGGGGGGGGGGAGTGTTCGTTGCACTATTACTGGGCTCCTCTCTGGGTGCAAGCGTTGGGGCAAACATCTGATGCCACGTCTCTTGGCATTTGCAAAAAGGCCTTGGGCCAAGTCCACATCCTAGACCATTACCGTTCGTAATTGAAACTGATTCGACGAGTCTACTCCTCGTGCTTGAACTATGACGTTTAGGCATTGTTAAGGGAATCAGGGCGTTGACTGCATGACATTATTGAGTCATGTACGCGAATTCAGAAATTAGAACAGAGTAACTAAATCCTTGGCATGTTAAATTTGAGTTTTCAGTCTTGTTTGAAAACCATGTTATTCTGAGAAAGAGTAAGGAAACGGTGTCTGAGGCACTCCATTTAATAGACCCAGAAAACATAATGTTTTTCCCACAATTATACGGCTGATTCAAAAAGCATCGAACTGGAAAACAGGGAGAAAGAAAAATCCCCAACATAATCTGGGTCTGCAAAGATTCTCAAAAATCCCCGACTTAGGAGCACTTTAATTTAGATTGTGGATACTGCCTTTCCATTTCTTACAAATATGCGTGTGCGTACAAAACGGCCAATATTGATGACCTGCGCGCGCAGCTGCGTTAATGCCTAGAAAAATTGCGATCCATCGGGAAAAAAGAGTCACGCTTGCTTGTTAAACACAGAGAGGAGATAACATTTTTTTTTTTTTTTTTCGTTTGATAAAAGTACAAAGATTGTTTCTTACAGGCAAGTGCAAGCTAGATGCTCATCTAATCCTCTTCCTCATCAGTCACGAATTTGCCAGTTCCAGGGTTCAATGCGGCAAAGAAGAAGAAGGCAACGTTGAACAAGACAAGTGGTTCGATTTCGTTAATGGGAATGCCTGTCTCAATGTTCAGTTGCGCAAGCGCCCCCTTCCCTGTTATAATTTCTCCAATCAAAGAGAATGCTATACCCAGCTGTGCCAATCTCCCCACGAACAGCTCGTTGGCCTTTGTAAACCCAAATAGTGGACCTTGCACACATGAACAAACAACAACAATTGAAAATCTTTCCTATTAATAACATACTTGTATTTGGTATGTAAACGAGCGTTGCAGTGGAATAAATGAATGTTCGCATTCAGTCATTTTCGTCGCTAGACAATGTAGTAGAAGTGTAGCCACCAGCTGCGTAATGGTCTGGTGGTAGAGTAGTTGGACTCTTTACTTCTTGCAACGAGTAGTAATAAAAAAAGCAGGAATGTAGTAGGAGTGCAAGTAATATATGTAATTACCACTTTCGTTGAGACCAAGTGCTCCCCTGACGCCTTTGCCAGGAGGTATCACGGCACTCCCAAGGCCAGTAGGTTGCTCGTCCACAAAGCTGCCGCGATCACCCAATGCTCCTATGGCTCCAAGCAGAGTGAACAGAATAAAGAAAAGAAGAAGTGGTTCTGCCTCGTAAATAGGAATTCCAGTCTCTAAGTTCAGCTGAGCAAGAATCCCTTTTCCTGTTATTGCCTCACCCAACAGGGATGCCTGCAAAGCGTGCACATACCAATTCATGTCAACAGCAATGCACCTCATATACCAGCATCAAACACCCCTCTTTGTTAATTATCTTCCTCATAGTTTTTTTTTTTTTTTTTTTTCTTTTGGTCCCAGTTTTCCAGTATTTTCCTTTATTGTTACTTTTGTCAATTGCAACCCGCCGAGCTATAATTAAATAATAGCATGGTCTCTCATACTTTAGTTCCCATGTCATCTTGAGAAGAGAGGTTTCAATTAGGCTCCTTTCAGATTATGGTTATCCCTTCAACAAATTTAAATACACTGAAATTAACATGACAAGTTGTATATTGGTTCTCAAATTCTTTTTTGCGCCTTTAATCTTCTCTCTTCGAATTTAGATATACATGGGATCAAAGAGGGGATTAACGTGATGTTATCTGGAGCATAAACAAGAATGGTACATTATTCTCCAAAAATAACCACAGATGAAAATGGGATGCATGTTAATAAAACAAGAAGATGGGCTTACGGCGAAGCCAATCATAGCGACACGCCCAACGAACAGCTCATTCTGCTTGGTGAAACCAATCCCACCAGATGTGCCAAAAATACCATCCTCAACCTTTTGCTTCGGTTGTGAAGCAACCTATTTCGTGACAATAACAAAAAAAACACACACACACACACACACACAATGAATTAGTGAATCAAACAATACGTGCATATAAAGAAAGCTTGTAAGAAAATTTTTGGAATGATGATAAAAGAAGTGCAAAACTCACCTTCTTGGCAGGAGCTGCCTTGGTTTTGGACTTGAAGAGAGCAAGTGTAGTGAACCCCTTTGAAGACGAGGAGGGAAGAAAGCTGGTGCTAACAGGAGGTGGATTGAACAAGAGATGAGAGAATGGCTTAGGCCCGAGCCTTTGAAGCTGGGATTGAAGTACGGGGTCTTTTCTCAAATCCACCATCGTATGCCTCGTTGAAATGCCAGACATGAGCAGCACGGTTTGAGCCATTAGATTTTTATTGTTATGCTCTTGTTCTTTTGGTGAAGGAGTACACGATAATGCTCTCGATATACTCTCTCAACAAAGACAGTATGTGAGTGTGTGAGAGAGAGACAGAGCTCTGTTCTCAAAGAGAGACTGAAATGTTAGCCTTAGATGTGTCGTTTGGATATGGTTAGAAGCACAATGTCAGGCAACCAGACTGACCACGTCTCCGTGTTCTTCCACCTCGGATTGTTTTTTAAGTTTCAGCAGATGAATATTAATTAACAGATAAATGCTCAGTAGAGGCAAACTTTTTTTTTTTTTTTTTAAATATGAAATCACAGATGTTAAATCATATATTTGTGATACTATTTATGCATAATTATTATAACTAAACTAATAATTAAATTCACGTGCTGTGAATATTTGAGATTAAAAAAAAAAAAAAAAAAAAAAAGATTTAACCTTCGATCAGCTCCCAAGAAGTTTGCACTTCGGCCCAACAACCATCATTAGCTCGTTTTGATTTAGACAAAATGAAATTTTCGAGAGTGAACGGAAACAGGGCCCCCCTACCCTCCAATGGAATCAAGGAAATGACGGAAATGAGGAGGAAGCAATTGTGTGTATCTTGACGGGACACGTCGATCCTAGAATGCTAGATCGTTCTATCCCTACATACTGGGAGTATGGACCACAAACGTCCCTCCCAGACCCAGCTAAATTGCAATTCAGGCCCAATGCCTCATTTTCACTGGCCCTTTCAAATAACCTCATGTGATTTTTTTTTTTTTTTTTTTTTTTGAGCAGGACCAAAAAAAAAGGAAGATAGCGTTATGAATAAGCGAGTGTTTATATTTAAGATCGAAATTTTTTATTTTTTAAATATATTTTATTTAATTAATTTTATAGAAAAAATTCGTCATTTTATTATTATTAAACACAAAGAAATAAAATATTACTCAATTAGCATTCCGAGTAATAAATAATTTTATATGATTTCTGTATTTTAACCTGAGCCATTTCTGTGTTTTTTAAATTTTTCCTTAAAGACAATCTGGTGGAAATATCGTTGAAAACTCCATTGACATTGGCAAGTTTTCCAGCAACCTTTACCCGGTTTTTGCAATAGGCATCTCAATAGCATTCAAAGAAATTAAAAAAAAAAAAAATAATAAATATAGGGTAATGTTAAAACATCCTAACCTTTACAACCACGTTATGACAAAAATAAACCGTGATTGAATGAGAAAGCACCACGAGCCATGTGATTTCATACGGGTATCCCATCCCTAGGCCGTGGTCCCTTGCCACTTTTTGTGGAACAATAATATATCATCGAATTTCAGCATTGAAATATAATAGAAGTTGTAACCCACACACGGCACAACCTCACAGCCTGGCGTCGTGATTTCCGGACACGGGAGAGAATGCGTGATCCACCTCCAAAAGGACGAAGGATCGCGATTTTCTCATTAATTTCCGTCGATTCCTTTTCTTTTTTCATTCGCAGGCACTCCTGTTCTGTTGGGACACGTTTAGTTTCTTTCTTCTCCGTGTAACACGATACCTCAATTTTGTCGACAAGACTTCACACACGTGTTTTTGACCCAGCAACTAATAAATCGATAACCCGGAGTTTAAATTAAACTATTTTTTAAATTTTATTAAATAATAAAAAAAAAAATGATCTTAACATCCCAGTTTTATAAACATGCTAATCCCAATCGATGCTTGAGTGAGTTTGACTGGAACGAGTAATTGAATTGAACGCAAAGTTGGGAATTAAAGTCAACACTATCGTCGCGTCATTCATTCCCAGCAAATATTTCGGACCTCGCCAACCGTCAAATGTAAATGCAAGGACGCAGATCTCGAGACTTGATTGGAAGCAAACCAAGTACAGTACGCTTAAATAAAGCAGAAACGAACGCACCACCGAGAAAAGTGCGCCCAGACTCCAAAATTCAATGCGGAGGAGCGTCCTTCGCCAGCATTTAAAATTAAAATATTTGAACCTTTCCCGTCATTAATGCAACTCACCACCGGACAATTTTAATTGTTTATTTGTAATTATTTATTATCCGTGGGCGCGGGAGCCGTAATTTCAAAATCACTCAGCCGAAAACAGGCATATTTTATTTTATTTTATTTTTTTTAAAATTAAAACCGGAGGCCGAAAAGCCCTTTTTTTTCATTATTTTTTCGTGCTATTGAGGCCTCCCACTCATTTTCACTCTTCGCGACTTCTTCGCTCTTCGTTTCACAGCTTCGATAAAGATTAGGTGCTATTTTCCGAGTTTCATCGTATAAATACAACAGATATACATGTGATTATTATAATCATTCAACAAATTTTTTGCAATTTACATTGTAAATTATAATGCAAATTAAAATTATGGGGCAATAAATTTTAATAATGCAATATACATTATTTACATATAAAACACATATATTTGATTACTATTAATATAATAGTCTAATTGATAATTTATTATATTTTTGTTTACATTAATTTAAATTTTTTGTTATTATTTATTTTTAATAAATTAAAATTTATATTAAAAATGAGATGTTTAAATTTTATATTTATTAACACTGAAATTAAATATTTAAGTAAATTTTTTAAATAAAAATTTTAATAAATAATTCTCAATTCATTACATGACTGCAAAAATTATGATTTTTTTTTTCATAAAATTCAATAAAATTAGTTTTCTTTGCAGGAAAAAAAAAAAAAATCTTCGCAATTTTCTACGAGACGCCCTCCCTTCCTAGTACAAAATGCAATCCCTTGTACGTGTTGGGAAGAGCAGCTTTTTGTCGCTTTTCAATTTTAAACTATTCCACCCATTATTTAAATAGTCATTCAAACAGAAAAAAATAATAATAAAAATCGGAAAAAAAAAAACAACGTCCATTTTCAAATCGTTTTCCTTCCTTTACGGAATCGCTCAAGCAAAGCTAGAAAAGGAAGTATCAACGCCCCTACGGGCCTACCAGTCTAATCCCCTTCCTCCTTAGCCACAGTACCAAACACTCTTGTTCCTTTTCCCTCCACAACCCATCTCCACATTTTTATATTCAAGATTGTGTAGATTCAAAGAAATAGACAAAGAAAAACCCATTCTACTTGCAATTACAGTTAGTAGTAGTTGGTCTTGTACGCATGCATATGCAACAAAGATACTGACATTCCCCAGGCTTCTGTAAACCCATTTTTATTCGTTTATTACATCTCTGCATCCTTGAATCTTGAACCCAATCTTTTGCTTCATTTTAGAACTGGCTACAACCTGTTCTCTTGCTTTGGCTTGGTCTCCAGTCAAAGGTATTTGATCGGGGTCTTTGTTCCTATGTCTAGTTATATTCTGGATTCGTCGATATTGAAGCTACTTTTCTTTTTTTCTTTTTTCTTTTTTTTTTTCCTTTTGCTTTTTGTTTTTTGTCTTTTTTTTTTTTTGGCATTGTAGCTATGGTGGGTCAATGGCTTCTGGATTTATCTTCTTGGGTATTCTAGGTTTTCCAGTTCTGTTCTGTGTACTATGCTATATTAGACTATTGTTACTATTTACTGTTGTATTGATACTTGATTGATTCTTTGTATTTGTGAGCTTTTCTTATATCTGGAATTGTTTTGTTGCTTAAATGGTGGGTTCCCGTTTGTGGTTTTCCCGCAAAAGGACTATTGGTGATTCCACTGTTTAGTGGTCTATCAATAGCCAATTCATGGAGCTTGACGTGTGTTATTGGAACTGCGTTTGCTCTGCAGAGGTGTCTTGGTGAAAGCTACATTTTCCTTTTGCCTCTCTGCTTGCTAATGAGGTCCTTAAAAACTTTCTGTTGCTGTCGTTGTTGTTGTGGTGGTGGTGGTTTTTGTTGTTGTTTTTTGGGGTCAGATCGTTATTGGGTGAATTAGAAGTAAAGCTGATAAAACGAGGAGACAGATTCTCTTTTTGTTGTGTTATGTCTGAGATTGTTTATAGAAGATCCGTAATTCTGCTAATTAAATGGGGCCAGCGAACATTGTAGGCTACCTTAAGTGTGCAATAGATTCCCTGAATGTCTTGGATTTTATTTATTTATTTATTTACATCTTATTCATGTTATAAGTGATATGCTGTTAACTGTATACAATTGGGTCCGTGTAAGTACCTTTTGATGAGACAGTCTTTTGATGAGATAGTCGGTTCTCAACTCCTGGATTTGCCATGGAAAGAAGAAAATGGCTGTGGAAAAGGAGATCTTCAGAAAGAAGCCCTGGTGATACAGAAAGTTCAGGATCAATATCTTCTCATTCTGAGAGATTCTCTGATGAGCAGGTATGCAGCTGACCATGACACGAGCTAATATTTTCCTCTAGCTATAACACTGTTCATTGCAACTATATAATTTAATTGCCTAAGATGGCCGAACACCTGTAGGAGTGCATCGGTTTATATTTCATTGTATGGCTGGGTTGCTTCTGTGTCAATCATTTTAACTCTTACCCAATATCTCAGTACCAGAGAATTTTTAGTGATGTTCTATTTATTGGTTCCTTCGGTTTGAGTAATTCTTTCATTAAACTGTGCCTATTTAGCTGTGCATGTTCCATTTCTACTCTATTCTCTGGTCTTGTAATGCAGGCTCAGTCCTTAAAACTGTACCAGAGTGCCATATGCTGATATGTCATCTAAAATAGATTACTTTTTCTTATCATCTTAGATAAACCTCTACTTTTGAGTTTCATTCATCTAGAAGGCATCTTCCATCCAAGTGATCAACCCTAACCTTTTCACTGCTTTATCTTTTTTGACATCACTGATCCAATGCTAAGTTGCTGTTTTTGGTTGTCTATTTACCAAAATATCTGAAGAGATTTCCTGAAATCAGTCATGTGCAGGGTGTGGAGTCAGAGGATCAAAAAGCAATAGTCTCTTAAAATTTCATTTTTAAGGTTCTGGGAGACAGTATTAGTTAATCAGGTTGTTTGTTTTATCTGGGCTGAACCAAGACTAGTTCTGTAAGGAAGAATTTTTCTATGAAGGACCCTTTTATGACAGTACCTTAGTGCTGATTCTTTATGATCGTTGTCACTTAGCATGTTGAGAAAGGTAAACTAGAAGTATGAATGTGAGATGACATATTTGGTTTACATGGCATAGCTTTGGTCCCATATAACTGGTAAATCCTCTTATTAATGGGTTTTAAAAAAAATATCTGCTGGCATAAGTGAAAGATTCTCCTGGAGAATGTTAAAAGTCTTTGTAGGGGCCACCTTGGCAAAAGCAACAATGAAATTGCCATACTTAAATAAATGAGGAAATCTGGCTCAAGTGAAGATAACTATTATGTTATTTCGTATGTGTAGATGAATGTTATCTTTGAAAGAAATTTAATGTTTCCTTCACATGATTGCAACCGTGAAAGGTCAATACTTGCCACAAAATTTGAAAGTATCAAATGGTCAGAGGATTGTCAGTAATTGGGTTTATTATAGATCAGCAGAAGACTTACTGTGTCACTTTCTGTGTATTTGGTGTCATATTAGACACTCTTCATTTTTCACTCTTTACTGAGACCATTGTGGATGAGTTGGCCTACTTCTCTTCTATGAGCTTCATGTCTACACTCTTATAGGCAGAAAACTTTGTCTCTGTTCATTTGGTTGGTTTCTTCTGCATTCTTGTAGAATAAAGTTTGTTCTGTTGGCTAATTATTGAGAAAAATGTTTGTTCCATTGGTTAATTGTCAAAAAGAAATTTATTTTAGTGGTTTCACCTGCATTTTCATTGTTGAAGCAGGATGCCTTGAAGTCATCTCTTAATGATAATGCTCAGTCACCTGAAGTCACATCAAAAACTGTAGTAAGTGATGAAGATCCTAATGACAGCGTTAGAATTTTGACACAGAGGCTGTCAGCTGCTCTCATGAATGTCAGTGCCAAAGATGACCTGGTAAAACAGCATGCAAAAGTTGCTGAGGAAGCAGTTGCAGGTATTTAGTTGGTGCCCATCTCATAATTGCATTTAATACTCACTGAGTTTCATGTGCTATCGGTGATCCCTTACTGTGTATCATATCAATGTATTTTTGTGATTGGTACAAGAACTTCCTGGATGTGAAGGTTTTGTTCTACTTGCAAGAAGTGGGAGATATTCAGTCTCCTATTTGGGCTAAAATCATTAGTTTGAAAAAGAAATTTATCCTATACACTGGAGCCATTCATGCTCTTGTACATTGTTACATATTCTGTTGCAAAATCTAGGTTGGGAAAAGGCTGAAAATGATGTGGTGGCACTAAAAAAACAACTGGATGCTGCAACAAGACAACACTCAGGCCTGGAAAATCGAGTGAGTCATCTTGACGCGGCACTCAAGGAATGTGTTAGGCAACTAAGACAAGCAAAAGAGGAACAGGAAGAAAAGATCCAGGAAGCTGTAGCAAAGAAAATTCATGAGTGGGAATCCACTAAATCTGACCTTGAGAACCAAATTTTTGAGCTCAAGACAAAAGCTGAATCTGCCAAGTTGGAGTCTACTGTTCCAAATGATCTTGATCTCTGCCACAAGCTTGAATGTTTGCAGCAAGAGAACACTTATTTAAAAGGAGAACTCCTGTCTCGGTCTGAGGAGCTAGAAGTTATGACAATTGAAAGGGACTTGAGTACCCAAGCCGCTGAAACAGCCAGCAAGCAACATCTGGAGAGCATAAAAAAGGTTGCAAAACTTGAGGCAGAGTGTCGAAGGCTTAAAGCCATGTCTTGTAAATATTCCCCACCGAATGATTATAAAAATTCCGCTGCCTCCTCAATCTATGTTGAGTCTCTCACTGATAGCCAATCAGACTGTGGGGAGAGGCTTAATGTGCTGGAGCTGGATACTCGGAAAATCAGTAGCTCAGAGCCACACAAGCATGAGCCAAGTTGCTCTGACTCTTGGGCTTCAGCATTAATCATTGAGCTTGATCAATTCAAGAATGAAAAAACAGCAAACCGAATTATCACATCCTCATCCCCAGCATTTGGTCTCATGGATGATTTTCTTGAAATGGAGCGACTTGCTGCAATGCCTCAGACTGAAAGTGGTGCTCATCATTCTGAATCAGAAGCTACCAAAGAACCCATTGGTGCAGGAAGCTCACTGAGAGCTGAGCTTGAAATTATGATTCAGAGAACTGCTGAACTGGAAGAAAAGCTGCAAAAAGCAGAAGGAGAAAAGGTCGAATTGGAAGAGAAGCTTGTGCATATGAAGGCAGAGAGAGCTGAATTAGAGCAGCAACTACATAAGATGGAACAAGAAAATTTTGAATTGGAGGAGAATCTAGAGAAGATGAAGGTAGAGAAGACTGAATTGGAAATGTCTCTGAAAAAAAGTTGGGACAAGAATGAAGCATCAGAACTTCAGCTGACTGAAGCCCAACTGAAGTTGGAGGAGCTTCATGCAGAAGTTTTTATGGCAAGGGAATCAAAGCAGCAAATTGAATCTCAAATTGTCAACATGGAAGCTGAGGCCCGTACCACATCTGAAAAGGTTTTGTCATTAGAAGCAGAGGTTCAAAAGGAGAAGGTTTTATCAGCAGAAATTATGGCCAAGTGTCAGGAACTGGAGGATGAGCTTTCCAGAAAGAAACAGGAAATAGAGATCCAGCAAAAAGCGAGCTCAAATGGTGAAATGAAGATAAAGCAGGTTGATATCAATTCACCATACTTCTGCATGATATTTTCCCCGTATTGTACTTCATAAAGTATTTATGGACATTGCATGGAGAATGTAATCTGCATTTATATCTTTCCCATGTATATTGAATGAATTACTTCCGTGAGGCAGGAGGACCTAGATGTTGCTGCTGGGAAACTTTCTGAGTGCCAGAAAACAATAGCATCTTTGGGGAAGCAACTGAAATCTCTGGCAACACTAGAGGACTTTGTCATTGACACTGCAAGCTTACCAGAGCTATCTGCAGGCGGATTGCTGATTCCTAGATCTAATGGAGAATCCTGGAAGTTAATTTCCAATGAAGCATTCACACCTAAAGAAGATTCTGTTTCTTCAGGAATTGCTAGTGAGGTTTCCAGTCTATCCATGCATAAAAATGAAGGAAAGAATCCGCCATCTTCATCTTCATTGACTTCGTCTGTCACAGCAGCAAGTCATACCAATTCTGGGAAGAATCGAAATGGGTTCGCAAAATTTTTCTCTCACAGTAAAAATGGAGTGCAGGTGGAAATTTAGCATTGAGAGAAGAGATGGGAACAAATAGAAAAAATAGGAAGGATTATATCTACTGTCAAACAGAAAGTTCACTGGACGTTGATTAAATCCTATTTAATCAGCAAATTTGTTTTTGGTTGGCTTTATTGCGCGTGGACGATGCTTACAAAACAACTACAATCAAGCAAATCTTGAAGCTTCAAAATCTGAAAGTTTTCATTACATCCTGAGACTGAAAATAGGTAACTTCCTTTGGGGTGATTCTTGAAGAGCAGCCAATTTGGGTTTCGGTTTGACAACTCAGTTATCATGTACATCAATATTTATAGATAACATTGTCGACCTTTTTCCCTTCTGTTATTGAACAAAATCCATTGCACCAAAATTGTTTAGGTTTATCTACTTTTTCGGTATGAAGACAGTTAAAATGTTCTAATGTTGCCATGAGAGTTTACATGCAACTGCCCGGGTAGGTAAGTCACGAGTTTTGCAAACGATTGATCCTGGTTTATTCTTGTCCAACGCAGATCATCAATGGTACAAGTTTCTGGTTAGAAACGATACCTTTTAATCTTTTTGGTGCACTAGACTAATTGCAAGTAAGTTTTTTTCACTTGTTCCAAACTGATTCTTTACACCGGGTGTATATTAGTTTGCCATTTCAGCTACTCGATATGATTACTACTTTTCTGATGATTTCTCTCTCTTACAAATGCATTAAATAGATCAATGCCAAGACCGGCATTAAGCAGATTCATCCCAGCCATGCCAAACAGAGCAAGTGGCAACTCCACGCCCTTTGCGAACTTGGATGCATCAACAATTAGCTTGACAGTGATGAGTATGTGGGGGATGAGTCTTGCAAAAACGAAAGTGGTCCAATTGAGAAACCATTCAGCCCTCACACTTTTGCTTCTTGCATCGCGAAAGCCAGCCATCCGTCTCACTTTTCTCACATGTAGGAAGATTGAATGCAGCTGCACGTTTAAAAGAACTTCATTAGTTATCTATTGGCACTCAAAGACAGTATGAACAATAATACTTGCCTTAATACTCTTTTATCCACTGACATTTGACGTCATTTTCACTCTGAAATTAAAAGGTCACAAAGAACTACAGAATTTTGTAAATTGATTTAAAGTTTCAGCTACTTGTACTAACATCAATGATGAAGAATGAACCTCGAATGACATGCATACACAAAGAAACAGATGTTAAAGTCCACATAAGAGGGAATACTATTTTGTTCATCCAAAGGGTAATGAGCACTTGGGAATCAATACAGATTTCCCTGAGAAATTTTTTTGAAGTGAAACAGATCCAAAACTCGTTACATCTCCTCCAAAATGATTTATTCATGGATAAAGCACACACATATTCTCAACAATGAAATTGACAATTTTTAACCTTTATATATCATTATAAGAATCCTTTGTTTTTCACCTCTCACATAATCCTTACCCTGAGGGTCTGCAAGTATATAGTCAAGATTTTAGGCTTGTGGCCATGTAATTATGACCTTTTCATATTAGCCATGAAACTTACAATTCTTTTTGCTTAAACAAAAGCAAAGAGAAGGCCATTAACCAAATTAGGCTGATGGAAACAATTAGAAGGAAATGAATTTTCAAGAGGAAAGTATAGCATACCTCACACATTAGAGTAAGGATAAGGTAATTGATAGTGACATTTAGATAGAGTGCCAAGGTAAAGCAAATGAGAAGTATCAGATGGTGTACTAGGATGGAAGGGATCAAGCCACTGTATAATCGGTGAAGCAACATGTCCAACTGATCATATGCGAAATAACCACATGAGAAGCACAAAGCGGGGTATGCCCACTGCCAAGTACTTCCAACAAGCTGTGAATGTTCAAACATCCCATTTGCGCTATCTTTCAAGATTTGATTGGTCAAAATGAAAATCACTGCACAAGGAGTATGAATAAACATAAAAATCACATTCGATAAAAAATAACAAGTTCAATCACCATTAAATAAAGAGAAGTCGCAAGAAGCAAAGAGATGGAACTAAGATACTATGGCATCTGAAGTTTCATTGATAAATAAATATACATACATATATACATACATATATATATATATATATATACACACACACACATATATAAACAACAGAACATGGTTCTGTAAAACCAAGAGAAGCAAGAACAAAATGAGATACTTTCAAAGTGCTATATCTGTTTGCCCAAAATAACAGCCCCTCACTTCACATTATACTAAAGTTGAATGAATTATAAAAAGATACAAATAGTAAAATAACCATCTTGAACAGAATATTGCACTCATTGTGGGACTGAAACGAGCCAGAGAACCTCGTTCTTAGACAAGCATCTAAGACACCTCTCTCTGGGAAAAGTAACAGGATCCTAGTATTAAATAAAGTTCAGACCTCTGTTGAACATGTTTCCAACATTCCATGGAGATTTCAACATAATCCCATGTCCTAGGTCACACATCATATTCCAGACCGATGTTTGATTTCAAATTTAAGCACAGAAATCCTTTCTGTGAAATTGAAACAAGACCTGAAGCTTGGTTCTCTTTTTTCCCGGAAACATTTTTGCATCAACCAAAAATCCCCTTACCAGGTACAAGCAAAACAAGTTCTTTAGCAGAATCATACCCGCAAAACATCCTCAACTCCATTCATTAGCTTCAAGGTGAGACAATCATATATACTCTATCTTCACTCCAATACACTAATTCACATAACACGCAAGCAGAATACCCAGTTCATCCACACTTAATCAGCAAAGTCCACAAACCCATTAATATCTATTCCCCATAAATACAAACAAAACCACTTTATAGAATGAGGCCATTTTAACCCATGTTCAACCATATCCGCAGCCAGTTATTATGCATAGTCTGCTTTTTAACTTAATCTAAAACCAAAGTGCTACCCATTAGAAACTTAACAACCTTAAGATACTTCCCTTAAGCGTATGGAAAAGGAAGAATAAAAAAGAGAAAAAAAATAAAATAAAAGGAAAGACAGTGGCAAAGGCATAAGAAACAGGAACAGGGAAGAAAAAAAAAAAAGGGAAAGCAAGAAATAAAAATAAAGGAGAAGAAAAGAAACCTGAAACGGAGGTAATGGTGGAGTGGAGGAGAGAAACAGAGGTATTAACAAAGAGAGGGTCACGGGAGACGAGAAATCGAATGACCCAGTTAGCTATTTGGTAAAAGCAACCTCCAGCTACGATACAGAGTAGCTCCCTGCGCTTGTTCACTAGTATTTCGAACCAAACCGACAGGAACCACAGAAGCAGTGTCGCCATAAAGAATGTGCCCACTCTCTTGCCGTTTTGACTCTGACTCGTTCTTGCCATTCTTTGTTAGTGGTCTGCAGAGGGAGAGACAGAGACAGAGACAGAGACACACGCAGAGATGGAGCGTTTGCGTGGTGCGCGGTGGCGTGCTCGTTGGGAGTTGCAAGAATGTGAGGTTGCCTCTTGCACCCGCAATGTCTCTTGCTGTCCATCAGATCCAATTCCTTACCCTACCCGTTAAAAGGGCCCGGAGAGAGAGAGAGTTCATATATATATATATATTAATCTAATAAGAATTTTTAAGATCTACTTGCACACAACATTTTTTTTTTAATTTATCGTAATTATTACTAGTCACAAAAATTTAATTTATCGTAATTATTATTAGTTTAATGATAAAATTACTTAAATTCTTAATTTTTAATTTTTTTAAAGAAGAATTCGATTTTTAATTTTTATAAATGTTTGTGGTAGTTAAGCCCTTAGAAACCAAATATAAAAAAGGCTTTTAGATGTTATAAAATGGTGATAGTGACACGATACCACAAAAGACGAAGGAGAACTGCAGCATATTCTAAAAAATGGGGAAACTGCTTGGAATATTTCGACACTATGCCTTTCATATTTGATTGGACATACGTGGAGGGATTAAGCGACTTCGCAACTCACTTACCGCAGCCGTAACTCTCCTAGATTACAATGCAACAGAGAAAAGCTCGAGGAAGTTCGTAATTATTAATTGGTATAATTAGAAGATAGAATTTTTTTTGAATCATTGTCATGCTTCGATCAAATAATATTGTCATATAGGTAAAAATAATAATAATAATAATAATAAATTAGAAATCCTAACAGCAGAAAATAGGTTGGTTCGGTCAGGGGTTCGACCATATCCTCTTCCCAGAAGGCTCCCAATCCGAGGACTTCGGGAGCTTAGCCTCGTCCCTTGGTCTTTTTACGGTGTTTTTGAATCCACGTGTTGTCTTCTTTTAAAGTCTTAACAACTGGTTTCGATCCCCCTCGTAATCAGAAAATAGAGAACGATATCGTGACAATCCGGGCTGGCACGCGCCCAGACACGAAAGCGCCCACCACGTTGCAAGAGTCAAAGGAATACTCTTCTCTTCTCTCCTCCGACCCAGAGGAGAGCATGTGGAAGCAGGAGTTGCCACGTGTGAGACACCGTTGTCCACGTGGCAGATATTCGGAGGCCAACGGAGATCGCGCGAAACACCAACCTCTTATCAACAAATACATCTTTCTCCCTGAATTTACCTTTGTATTTTTGGGGCCTTGGTCTGTAAGGATCGAGGCTCTCTCTCTCTCTCTCTCTCTCTCTCTCTCTCTGTTTTTTATTTCTTATTTTTTATTGGTTTTTGGATATTTTCTTACGGTTCGAGTCAGTCCATTGTCCATTTCAAAAAAAGCCATGAACACCGTCGCCACTGCTGCGGCTCTCTCGCTGCCCATTACAATGTGTAGATCATCTAAGCTTAACATTAAAAAGGTATATATATATATATATATATATATATATATTATCTTTTCTCAATTATCTCTGGCACTTCCTACTTTCATT
This sequence comes from Rhizophora apiculata, assembly GCA_037832385.1. Taxonomy (NCBI): domain Eukaryota; kingdom Viridiplantae; phylum Streptophyta; class Magnoliopsida; order Malpighiales; family Rhizophoraceae; genus Rhizophora; species Rhizophora apiculata. The sequence goes on from CM075432.1 coordinate 5,377,791, forward strand.
GAAGAATTGTGAGTTGCAATTTAGCTTTAGTTTGTGGAACTGGGATCCAAGAATCGCAGTTTTTTGGAGTTTTTCTTGGCTAGTCTTATCCGGGTATCTGCTTAACTTAATGGAAAGTGGTTTGGCTCAATAATATGGTATTGACGTTAGATTATATGGGCTAAAGTTGTACGGCTACCTACCAGCTTTGAAGAAAACTTGGTCCAGCTATTTACGCAGTCAATGTGATCCTGTGCATAGCAAATTTTTTAAGCACATGGCTTTTTATTCACCTGTTGCAATTCTTATTCTTTGTTTTTTTTTTTTTCTGAAATTTGTATTTGCTTGATTTGCAAGTTTATTTATGTATCTCCGAGTTTTTGTTTCTAAAGCAAACTTGGTACTTGCCTTAGCAAATATTGCAAAATTATGTGAGTTGATGTTTCTGGTGGTTCAGAGTGTTAGAGGAGGGATTGGGGTCCTTGCTGTATTTGGGGAGGAAGATAAGAAGAATGTGTGGAGTACACTCTTTGACGTGGAGGATCCGAGGTCTAAGATGCCACGGTGTAAGGGGAAGTTCTTGGACGTGAATCAAGCACTTGAAGTGGCTAGATATGACATTCAATATTGTGATTGGCGAGCCCGGCAAGATGTGCTAACCATTATGCTACTTCATGAAAAGGTCATTTCACACTGACTCCTTTGGAAATTTTCAAACTTCAAATTTCATTCCCTGAAAGTGATTGTGAAACTAGGATTGTCAAATATTGATTCATGTTTGCTTTTTTGGAGGTAGGTTGTGGAAGTTTTGAATCCTTTAGCCCGTGAATACAAGTCCATCGGCACCTTGAAGAAGGAGCTTGCCGAGTTGCAAGGAGAATTGGCTCAAGCTCATAGACAGGTCTGTGAAATAGTGAAGGGTATTAGTAAAATTTGTCGTGATTATCCTTCTACTGCTAATGTAATGCTTATTGGCTGGATCTAGAATTAAACCGAATAGTGGAGCAAGAAATAAAATTAGAGGATTTCAATTTGGGATACCAGTGCCAAATGTAAATTCTTTTTTTTTTTTTTTTCCAAGCAGACCCTTCCATTTTACACCATCCACACATATGATAGACTACTTTCTGTTATCCCAAGATTTCATCAGTATTGTAATACCTGACTTGTGAACAATAACAGGTTCATATATCTGAAGCAAGGGTTACTACTGCTTTAGATAAATTAGCTTACATGGAAGAACTGGTTAATGATAGGCTGCTACAAGACAGGAACATGATAAAATTGGATCAAACATCTTCTCCCAGCTCTTCTACCCAATCTTTGGATATGTTGAAAAGGAAGCTGCCCAGAAAAAGTTTGAATGTGTCTGGCCCAGTTCAAACATATGATTTCCGCCTGAAAAATTTCTGGTACCCTGTCGCTTTCTCTGCTGATTTGAAGGATGAGACCATGGTAAGATACTCCAAATGTTTGTGATTAAGAATTTGTGTGACTAACTACATTTTTTGGTACATATACCTAACTACATATTATTTACATAAACTAAATACAGTCAAATGAAATTTTGTGGCTATTGAACCAAGAGCAAAGATACATTGTTTTACTGCAATTTCATTTAACTTGTTTTCTTTTTCGTTCATTACTGGCAATACTCTATGGTCACATGTTTCTGATGTTTTGCATGATTGTGTGAGGGAGTTGCAATTTTCATGTGCTGAATTATTTGTGGTCATTTTCTTCTGATTGCCTTTATGACATCTCTTGTTCAGATTCCAATTGATTGCTTCGAGGAACCATGGGTTCTCTTCCGTGGGAAAGATGGAAAACCAGGATGTGTCCAGAACACCTGTGCGCATAGAGCATGTCCCCTTCACCTTGGTTCGGTGAATGAGGGTCGGATCCAATGTCCATATCATGGTTAGTGATAACATTAAGGATCTTGCTGTATTTGACATGTATTTGAATTCAAAAAGAGAAAAAAAAAAAAAAAAAAACTGATCAACCATCAAAGCTGTAATTACGCATGACATGAGAAAAGTAGATTAATAATTCTTAATTTTGTGAATTCATACAGGTTGGGAGTACTCAACAGATGGAAAATGTGAGAAAATGCCGTCTACACGTTTAATGAATGTGAAAATTAAGTCATTGCCTTGCTTTGAGCAGGAAGGAATGATCTGGATATGGCCTGGCGATGGTGCTCCAGAAGCAACCCTTCCTTCACTGATGCCTCCTGCTGGTTTTGAGGTTCATGCTGAGGTACACTTTAGACACCACCTCTAAGATGGGTTACCATTTATGCATGATAATTAAGTCACGAATTATTCTTTAGCAAGAAGCATAAAATCTCATGCCATGTTATGTCCTCATATATGATAGATTGTGATGGAACTTCCGGTGGAACATGGGCTGCTTCTGGATAACCTATTAGATCTTGCACATGCCCCTTTCACTCATACATCCACCTTTGCCAAGGGATGGAGCGTTCCCAGGTTTAACTCTGTTACTCTTGGTATTAGAAATAAGTATCATTTTCGGCTGGTGATGAAAGATTTCAGTAGTGAGAGCAAATAATTTCTTTCGATGGTCCAAGGAATGAATTAACCAAATATTTTTTCGGTGCATGACTGAGTGAAAATCTAATGCTGATCAAAACCTTTTTCTTCTTTTTTGGTTGTTTAAATCCTCAGTTTGGTGAAATTTCTGACGCCTGCATCTGGCCTCCAAGGATACTGGGATCCTTATCCGATAGACATGGAATTTCGACCACCTTGTATGGTGTTGTCAACCATTGGAATTTCAAAGCCAGGAAAGCTAGAGGGACAAAATAGCAGACAATGTTCAACTCATCTTCACCAGCTACATGTATGCTTGCCTTCATCAAGACAAAAAACTAGGTTATTGTACAGAATGTCACTGGATTTTGCTTCCATGCTAAAGCACGTTCCTTTCGTGCACTATATATGGAGATATTTCGCCGAGCAGGTATTAAAATAATAATAATAATCCTTCTGAAACTAAATCAAGCTCACCCCTTTTTTTTTTGTCCTTTTTCTGAATCTAATAATGAATTGCACAAAAGCAGGTGTTGAATGAGGATCTAAGGCTGGTGGTCGGGCAACAAGAGCGGATGATCAATGGGGCTAACGTGTGGAACCGGCCAGTATCGTATGACAAGCTAGGAGTGAGGTACAGGCTATGGAGAGATGCTGTAGAGCGGGGAGCAAAGCAATTACCCTTCGGCAAATCAACATAACAAGACTTCAAAATCTGGGTGGGGATGAATTCACTTCTCTGAGTGCTCTAATTCTCATCGATTGTCTAACTAGTCGCTCCAACATCAAGACTTTTGGTAACGTAAACGATCAATGGACCGCCGGTCCACTCCATGCGGATTATACTCAAGCGGAAAACTGTTAATTGATCGGAGGCAGAGATGAGTTTGTTTGATCATGGCAGAAGCCCTTGTGATTTCATCTTAACTGTACACTGCATTTATTTTTACTTTGTGTACAGTGATTTTTTTTTTTTTTTTTTTTTCCATTTTTTGTAGCTGTTTCTGCTCTCTTCCTAGTTATTTAAAGCAGTGACGAGTCTTTTCCATTAAATGAATGAAAAGCCCACTGATCTATTACGATCCCCTGATTCTCTCCCTCCCTAATTGTCTTTGTTTCTTGAGACAGGAGAAACCCAAGATTCATTTGCGTCATCCAGTTGTTACTGTAAAGAAATTATTCTTCGAACTCATGATTATTTCATCTTGAAATTATAATATCAGAATTGCCGGCCAAGCTCTTTTTGTTTTTTTTGTTTTTTTCCCTTAATCTTTATTGATAGATAAAAAAATATAAATATTTTTCTCTCATCAACTACACAATTATTTTTAGTAAGTCTTCCAACACAGCAGAATTGAGGAATAAATAGCATTTTTAACCATTCTTAAAGAAAGTTTATACACTCTAGGAGGATATATATAAGATTATTGTTAATTGGTAATTTGATATATTTTATTTATTTATTTAAATTTATTAATTATTATTTATTTTATCAAATAAAATTTATATAAAAATATAATATTTAATTTTAAATTTATTAATAATATAAAAATATTTATTTAAATTTAATAATATTTTGATAATAAAAAATTAAATATAAATATTAATAAATAATTTTTATCAAGATTATACTGTGAAAGTTGTTTTTCTTTTTCTTTTCTTTTTTTTTTTAAAGCCCATCAGAATAATTTTCTGGGCCAAAGTAGCCCATTTATTACGAATGTCGGCCCAATATTCGAAAAAAACACTGGTGAGGGCATTTACGTAAAATATTACTACTGATAATCTGCTCTCTCGATGGCCGTGAAACCAATGATTGATCGTCGTATTTTCCCGGTCCGATCTGTTTTCATCGCCTTCGACTCCTTTGTCACCAACAAAAAAAAGATATTTAATCGTAATTAGGTGCAATAAGATCAAAACGAAAGGCGGAACTCCGTCCAAGGCAGGGATTACCATAACCGCCGGTTAAACCTATCTTCGTTACCAAACAAACAAGAAAAAAGAAAGGCGATGCCTTCTGCGTTCAGCGGCGATGTGACTGCTCCTTTCTTCGGCTTCCTCGGCGCCGCTGCGGCCCTCGTCTTCTCCTGTAAGCAATACCTGTTATCCTTTTTTTTTTTTTTTTTTAATAATAATAATTATTTCTTTTTGTGTTTATGGTTAACTGAGGAAGTGAGCTTCTTGTCGTTCTGAAAGGCATGGGGGCTGCTTACGGGACGGCGAAGAGCGGCGTTGGCGTGGCGTCGATGGGCGTGATGCGACCGGAGCTCGTAATGAAGTCGATAGTCCCGGTTGTTATGGCTGGAGTTCTGGGTATCTATGGGCTAATTATTGCTGTTATTATTAGTACGGGAATTAATCCAAAGGCTAAATCTTATTATCTATTTGATGGGTATGCCCATTTGTCATCTGGTCTTGCTTGTGGTCTTGCTGGGTTATCTGCTGGAATGGCGATTGGGATCGTTGGTGATGCTGGAGTCAGGTTAATCTCGCAATTCCTGCCTTTAATGGTTTCCCTACTGATTGTGACTGATGCTTTTCTGATGTTACATTTGACTTAAGAATTGTTTGAATATTCTACTTAGGAAGTTGTTTTTAGTTTCATTCAATGCTATGTTTTTCTTAGAAAGATGAATATTTTAGGTTAGTTTATGAAAATTTCCCTAGGCTTCATCGTGCAGTTAGGCAAAGTTTGACTTTTGTGAGTAGGGAAATTTGGAATAACAGGTGGTTAATCGCCTTCTTAGAAGATTCATATTCACGGGATGATTGGTCCATCTATGGCATCTTGGGGAATCGGCTGTTTTCATGAAATTGTAGAACGTAGCTTCAAATTTGAGATTACCTGAAGATAAGAGTTTATATGGTGGTTTGCCAGACCCAGTATCAGTGATTTTTTTTTTTTTCACCTCAATGATACACTTGCTTACTGGCAGCAATGCCCATGGGCTGCACTGCTTCTGCTTTACCATTGACATAGGTTTTCTTCACAAGTTGCACTTTGCACTGAACAGAACATCTCACATTGAGATAGGACCTGACAAATTATTGTGTCTTGGGTGCACTTGTAATTAAGCATGTGTATTTCGGAGGTCAGGCTCTCGATCGGATGGCATTCACGCAAGTATAGGGTTGGCTTGTGCTTTGATTTAGACTTGGGAAACTCTCTTTAATTGTTCTAATACGTCCATCTCTCTTCACACTTAACTGTTATAATATCAGCACCCGCGGTGTCAACTGCTACTAATCTTCTTTTTCTTTTTAAAATCAGGGCTAATGCACAGCAACCTAAACTGTTTGTGGGTATGATCCTCATTCTTATCTTTGCTGAAGCACTTGCTCTCTACGGTCTTATTGTGGGAATTATTCTCTCCTCTCGAGCTGGCCAATCTCGTGCAGATTAAATATGGCCCACATATGATTGGATTCAGGAAAGGTAGGTCTGGAAGTTGCTGAGGTTATGCTTTGGTTGTTTGATTCTATCCAATTTAATTGTTAAAATCTCATAGACTTGAAATACCATGTACTTTAGAATACCAATATTTAGTGACAGATCTTGGTCATATATATGTGTGTATATATGAATATAATGGGCCCAAAAGCTCACATACTTTCATGAAACCACCGGGACTATTTTAACTTCTGGTGTTGTTTCATATAGTATAGGTTGAAGGAAGACTAATCCTTTAACCAGTGTTCCTGGTCTTGATATGCATAGACATTTTCATCGAGTCCTCTCTGGTAAGTTCCATTTGCCTGTATGAACTATATAATGCCTAGTTTACACATCAAAATTGGGCTTCTCGAACATTACTGTTGTACCGGTCTGGATTCTTTGTTGTGACCGATAAACGTCCATGCAAAATGCAAATCAAAATTTAGCCGCGTCCCTTTCCCTTGTAGATGGGAAAGAAAGATGAGAAAAGACTTTATTGCTTTTCTGAATCCGACATTTTATAACGCTGTCACCAGCAGCAAATCAGTGTAACAGATCACAACAGTTGCTAACGTTACCGTCTGATGAATAAAATCCAATCTAGAAACACAAAACAATTACCACAAAAGCTACACATGTCATACGGCTTGGATAGAAGACACGTTTACAAAGGGAAGGTCCTATCCAGGACGGTCATAATTCATCTTTTCCGTGGGCAAGTTCAAAATTGATGTTGACAGCTGCACAACACAAATGTGACGTGCGCATGATGTCGTGGGCAATTTTTTCTTTTTTAAACGGGAAAAGTGGAAGTCAGTAAGTAATAATGAGTCTGTTAAACATTAGCAGGAAAAGAGAGGGGATCTGAAGACACTGCAGAGGGTATAAACTGCCCAAGGTTTTAGCCGCCAAATTGAAAAAATTCAAATGGAACAAGAAGGTCTTCTGGTAATTTTTGCCATTCTGTTTTTGGCATTTCGATAACTTGTCAAAAGAAAAAACCAACTCGCACGAAACAAAAACGCCAGAGTTGTCTTGGGCCTTAAGAACGACACGAATTTTCTATTTCAAATTTGGATCCCACGCTTGTTGTTGAACTGACAGTGGGACTGATAAAAAATTCTTGGGCCGAGGCCCAAGGTGTTGGCCAGGTATCTGGCCTCCTTGGAAAGCCCTGACCACAAAAAGCTCAGCCCCGGTGTCATATCGAAATTATTTCTCTTTTAGTGGCTATTAAGTTTAAAACGTAGAGCGAAGTCAGGAATTTAAGTCTCAAATTTCACTAACGGTTAAATCTGTGTTCTCCATTTTATCTGGACCACCCCTCCCCCTCCCCCCCCCCCCCACCCACCCCCCAAACAGAAAAAAGAAAAGAAAAAAACAAAACAGGTCATGGTAAAAAGACGTGCTATAGACACAATAGATGAGCCCACAAAATCCGTAGTCACAATTCTTAGGAACATGGGCAGAACTAGTAGCATTAGAAAGATGAGGAACATGTGAGCGAATTAAATTAATTTTGTTACTTACAATCATTAAATGCAATGACTAGCAGTGTAACTTTTTTCTGAAATAAAAAATTTTTACAAGCAGGTGACAAAGTCATATGTAAGTTGATAGACTCTAAACAATGTCCGAGTTTATGAACCGAATATCTAGCTTAACCAATTGAGGCAGTCTTTGGCCAAAGTAACAGCTGTATTAATTTACTATAATTGGATCACTGATGTGAGTTTGACAGCTGGACCAGTTCATCGCCTCTTTCTGATTCAATCCAATATTCTAAAGTGGAAGTAGCCGAGAAAAGGAAACAATGAAGAATCGGGGGGGGGGGGGACGGAAAGAGAAAAAAGACATCAACAGCACGACTCCACCATGCTTAATTGACATGAGATTTCACTTTCAATTAATGATGCTCCGATTTTGAGAAACTGTACTGACGGCTTAAAGGGTAATTAAAAAAAGGACACCCGTTATTTTTGGAATCTTGGCCCGGTTCAATGGCTTGGCCCTTTTACTCAAGAAGACAGAAGTATGACCTATACGCATGTGACCTGCCTTGGTGGGGCCGAAATTGTCCAAGCCACAGACCTTTGTTGGACCGGGCAATCACGCATGAAATTCCTGATAATCATGACAAGGAGGGTTTGCTTGATAAAAAAGAAAAAAAAAATCAAAAACAAATTAAAATTGTTAATTGTTTTGGTCATTTCTTTTCCCTAGAACAAAATCTATAGGTCAACCTGGTCCACAACGTAATCATTACGAATAAGCACAATTATAACAAATGGTCTATCTAAATTTTACAAAATTTTAGAATGTTAATCCTTTTGGGTGATAATTACACAAGTTTTTAGCTATGGTTTATGATTTTATCTAAGATTTTTTTTTTTTTAAAAAAAAAAATTGTCACTTAAAAACTTCTAAAATAAATGTTCGTATTCTTCATTGTCAGCGCTTTCTCTTAGAGACATACCTTCTTTGCATGTACCCACAAGAGGAGCAGTGTATCTGATCAATAATTGGCCATGTAGCAGATGATACTCAAATATCCCTATAGATTTGGTTATTTATGCGAGTCTTCATGTGTCAACCTACTCCGCTACTGTAAAAAAAAAACAAAAAAAAACAAAAAATAATGCACATGCATATTACATTTATACTGTATATAGTTGTTTCATGTTATAAAGTCCGCGTATTAGTGTAGATAATATGTTTTTTTTTTCTTTATTTTTCTGAAAGAATTATTTCCTATCTTGCCCAAAAAAAAAAAAAAAATCTTGAAAGAAAAGCGAATTGCGGTAAAAATTATGAGATATAAATAGTTAAATATGAAAGAGAGAACAAAGATTGAGTACAAAAATGAACACTAATTGGATGAGGATGGCGGGTAGGTAGGCAAAGATTGAAAATGGAACATCGAATGTCATTTCCGATCAAAGAAAGGTACGATCACTTTTTGATTCTTCAGTCCTACATCTTATCGGGAATCAAGATCCATGGCAACATCGTAAAATAACCATCTTGCTGATGTTCCTGGGCGTCCGCGCCCCCCGGGGGGGGAGGTGGTGGCGTGGTCGAGATAGTAATAGGATTGAATGCGATTTTACATGTAAGCGTGGGCGAGCAACAGTTGGCCAACTTGCGCAAATTGGGTCCCCAATTATTAAAGAATTAATGCATGGCACGCCTTTTGGCTGGTTTGGTTTGCTGTTGCATGTGCCAACTTTGGATACATATGAGAAAGCATCTATAGTTGTCCATCCATGTCACCATGTGATCTAACAGTGTGAATATATACTTGTTCGTCCTTATTTATATGTATGGAAGAGGAAACGGTGTAAGAAGGAGGCTAGAGAGAGAGATAGAGAGAGGAAACTTGTTTTTGGGGTTCAATTTAACTGATTCCATGACTCCGAGTTTGATTGTGAGTTGAAGCTAATTGACTAAGAAACCTTTAACCAGTAGCAGGATTTCATTAAAAAATTCTATAATTACGTTAGTTAAATATACGTTTAAGTGACAATTTTAAATAATGTAACTTCTTTTTCAAAAATAATTCATTAAAGTTATTTTTATTGTTAGTGACCTACAATATGTTGAAAAATATATATTATCAAGCCGAGTCAATAAATCTCTTATATCGAAGTGTTTTTATTCTTTTTTTTACATTCTTACGTCAGATTTTAAGCAATCGAAGGCATGCTCTTAGAGTGATCAAATGCATATTATTTCTAACATATGCTATTTTAGTAATTTCTTGTTCTTGGTTCACCACAAATTCATTCATGGTATTTATAACTATTTACATCCAATCGATCGATTAGAGTATTGCTAAAAAGATTTTTGAACTGATGGCTTTCCCAATGGTAAATCTTCACTGAGGATGAGGCATGCCTATATAAAGCAAAATTTTTTTACAGGAAGGTGCTGTGTCTCTTGTACGTTTCCTTCATTTATCAAAATTTGTACAAATAGCGTGACATAGAAATCTCTCGACACTAATCAGCATACCCCACTTAAAAGAAAACACAATTTAACTAGCGTAAATCGACTTTAATTGTCAATCACGTTCTCAATCCTCCATTTTCGTTCTGCCCTCTTGGGCATTAAGGGCAAATGTTTCAATGAGCTCTCAAATGAACATGGCAATGGAAGATTATTTCAACGAAGGTAGAGTTGGCAGACTTAGCTTAACAGATGCAAAATGGGGAGCAATAAATGTGAACTGAATTCAAAATCTGGCGAACATTATTTGCCCCAAAACAAAAAAAAAAAAATCATCAGAGAGCTCGCTGGTACCGAGTTTCCAACGACTTCACACGAGCATATTATTGGCCATGTTAATGCAATTTGTCCAAGCAAAGTCGGATTTTGCTTGTCAGCTAGGAAAACATCATCTCCTTGCCATTCACCAAAGGCCTGGACTATATGCAACCGCGGCATTACTCGTACTAATATTAATTGATACAATATCTACTGATCACACAAGGGCTATCTGTTAGGCCGGCATGTCGGACAATACTTCTCGTTGAAGTGCTTAGTGATATGTGTTGATTTTTCTGAGATAAATTCAACAACAACCGTCAAATCTCATTCGTTACGATTATGGAGAAGGATTAAATCATTGGAGTTTAATCAAGTAAATTAGGGCCTCAATAAAATTCTTCTCATTGAGCAACGAATGAGGCGGGGAATTATGGGTCAATCCTCGAGAGTTTTCTCATTACTCGATAAAGGAAAGGAAAGCAACGTTTGCTTACGAGACTCGTAAATTTGGTGGGGCCAGAAAAGTCACATTATTGGATTCGGGAGGACCCGATTAAGGTAGGATCAGTCGAGGAGAACCTGATATTCCCCAGAAAAAAGAGAGCCCATTTTGCTTCTCCAATCAAAATTCAACCGAAAAATGGCAGTTCTTTGCTCTTTGCGTTGTTGGTCTACACTCTAACCAACGTTAAAGTTAAAGGGAACCAAATGGTCAACAAACATGCTTTGCTTTTGAAGAAAAGAAAGATATTATATAAAGGTCCTGAGATTTGAGATGATCATTACTCAAAGTGCACGAGGATGCATGCTGTGCGGCTTGTCCTTCTTTCCATGCATCGATTGTTCTTCCTTTTCCTTTACTTTTCTTTTGTCACCTACGGTTGCATGTACAAGATTCTTTTTGAATACAAATAATCTCGGAAGGACTAAATGGATCAATGATGTGAATTCATTGGACGTCGGCGTCATGAGATCCTTGGTTACCCAAATCTCTCTACTTTTAACTTCGAAAATGAGAGGAAACATTGAAGAAGGAAAAATAATAAAATAAAAAAAAAAAAAAAACGCCGTGGAATACAGGGTTTTTAGGACGAGAGATTTACGGTTGAATAAAAAACGCCGATGTGCACGCACCTGCCTTGGCGAGTCAGCCACGCTGCTCTCTCTCGCAGTAACCCGTGAATGAATGACACGTGGAACACAACTACGGGACCCACACTCAAGTGTTCGAACAGGCCGATCTCCGAAAATAATTAAAATTTTAGGGGCGGGGTGGGTTGAGGGTTTAGACCGACGGCAGGAGGGGATGGACCCCACGAAAGATTACATCCCAAAGTGGTCCCGCCCAATATTTAACAATTTGCTCTGGCGGGACCCCTATCTCGGCCTCTTTATTTTATTTCGCGTACGGATTTGGTTGATTCCATGCTCCTCGGCTAATAGACATTCTTCTTATGCTATGTGTTGTGGTTCCAAATTGCCCCTTTTCCAGCACTCATACTCCTAATTATTGTGTTGGCCTCTTTCATTTGTTGGTGCACTGCGCGTTGGCCTCTCGAGCAAAAGACTAACGAGCTTCTATTTTAAGGCGAGGTATGACACTAATGGAATATAGATTTCCGGCGAAGAAAAATAAAAAACTCGGTACATTTATAAATAGCGAAGAACACGATGTGTATTTAAAGTTAGCTGGCCCAATGGTTCCTCTCTTGGGTACGTGTTCATTTTCCCCAGTGTCCATATCTAGCCATTTTTCTTTCTCATACTTGGTTGTTTACTTTCACGGTGGTGCCTTAAATTCCTCGCTCAAAAATGAAAAAGCCGATTGTGACGTGTGCATGTGTGTAGTCATTTGCGTCGCAATGGCTTTTACAGTGCGTTCTTTAACCACTTTTGCTCGAAAAATCAAAAGACCAGGGCTATTCAATGCGGCACTCACCGCGTACCATTTTTTTCTTTTTTGTTAAATTCCTATTGATACAGTAAGTACTACTTTTGGTGTGTGCTTTAATGACTATACATATCAATTTAAATTACCTTACTAGATTGGTATTTCAGAAACAGGTCCTCGATTTGTACATATTTGCGCTTGCCTTGCGTTACTGGCTCGTGAGAGAACGTGCTTTTGTGGTCATTGTAAATGTTTTTTTTTTTTTTTTTGTTTTTTTGTTTTTTAATAGAAATCGACCAAGAGCTTTGGGATTATGATGTACTGAAAACTCTAACCTCCATTGTGCGTGGAGGCATCCTCACATGCTGCTCTAAGCCAACGATCCTTGAAACGCCACAATTGCACGGCCTATATATAATGGCCTCTCGTGCGCTACATGTGCAGATCAATAATTTCGTACTAATTGTGCACATAATTCGATCTTTTTAAAACGTATATTATTGTTTGCTTCTATGCTTGAAAGAATACATGTCCATTGTTGATGATGAGCGGGTTGAAGTGTAGCTCGAGCCTTACCCTAAAATTCCATGATTAACAGCGGAAAATGATGCAAGAGAAAAGAAATAAGCCCCCCCCCCCCCATCACTGTCACGAACAAATTGGCTGCTGCGGCGGCCGAAACAACGCTACCAATTATCACGCAATTTAAACGAGAGCGATTTTTTAAAGACGTTAAAGTTTTTTTTCTTTTTTCAAAAAAAAAAAACTGAAATTACTAATGAATTACCTCTTTCTTCTTCTTCTTCTCCTTCTTCTTCTTTTTTCTGTTCTCTTGGGACAATAATTGGGCAACTGCTTTTACAAAGTCTTCAATTCTATCCAATCCAACCAAATTCTTCATCTTTGCACTACATTCAACAGGTGAGAACGAAAGGTCTCCTGATATTCGTTAGCAATCAAACAAAATCTTAAGGAAGTAGAAGAAGGGTGGGTAGACAGACAGTCGAGTGGTTGTACCAAAACGGTGTCAGAGAATCTAGGGAGAGATTGTGCGAGGAAAATTTACCCATGGAAATGACAATTACACCTGAGCAGCTCCAAAGCCAAAAATAATTATATATATATATATATATCTTCCATTTAGAGATTAGCATTAAATGTTGCATGTTTGAATAGTAAAAACGATTTCTTTGGTTGAGAAAAAAGAGAAAAGAGAAAGTGAAAATGTATAAATATAAATATTGCTTAGACCCCACAGTCTTACAAGTATAGGGAATTACTCCCAGATGTGAAGTAGACGTGCACAAAAAAATGGGAGCTGTATATATTAGGCCACTGGCTACCAGCGTTAGCAGTGGTTAGTTGAAAAATAAGAGCTCCCGTTTCTCCTTCACTGCATAGACATACATTCGGTTCCCAACCACTTTGAAAAAAGGAACCCTCTCAACGTCCTCGATCTCTGTTTTAAAGTAGACGGAAATGTCTACATGCACATATATAGTTTGTAGATTGGGATGGTATAAGGAAAAATGAAGTACCCACAGACGATACTTCAAGACCCAGAAAGTGAAATGGAGATGAAATCAGTTGCCGAAAGTACTCAAAAACTGGAGGAGCAGCAGCGACATTTCCATGTCTTGGCGGTGGATGATAGTCTCATGGATAGGAAACTTCTGGAAAGGCAGCTCCTTAAAGTTTCTTCTTGCCATGGTATCCACTGTGTGACTCTCTCTGCCGCAGGCGCCATTTTTTTTTTTTTTTTTCTTTCCTTTTCTGTTTCTCCTTCTCAGATGTCTTGTATTGATCGTTTTCTATCTTTTTCTTGTAGTGACGTTTGTGGACTCTGGAAACAAAGCTCTGGAATATCTCGGTCTGATCGATAACCTAAGTCATGTTAATGCTTCTTCTCCTTCTTCCAGTTCTTTTTCTGCCTACTCTTCCTCTCAATCACAACCTCAGCAACAACAAGAGCAACTACTGCAAGAGGTGATCGTGCCTCCTTCCTGTGTGCTTTGCATAATTAACTTTTACTGCATTCCATGTGTGTTTGTTAAAAGTTGAAGCTTCAGGACCCGACCCCACCAGCAAAATTGAGAACCCAGAATTTTTTACTAATGTAGAACTGGTTTATTTAACGGTTCTTCAAGTCAATTTGTACAAGTCGAAAGTGCACAAGGTGATTAGATCGTTGTTGTGGTGATTGCAGGTTTTCTCAAAATGAAAAACAGAAAATCAATGGTGAAGGTCTCTAAGTTTGCATTTGATAATATCAAGAATTCACAGAATGAATTCAATATTGCCTTCTGATTCCTGCATATGCATACATCTGATCTTCAAAAACGTTGGGATTTTTACGGGACATAATGGGCCAAGAGAAAAGGCACGTTTTAACGTCCATGATCATCGTTTTACCCCTTTGTCATCCTCTATGTCTCATAAAACACCAACATGTATGAATTAGAGATTAGATGCACCACTGTCGAGGGTCTGGTTTTTCTTTTTTCTGGTAAAAACAAAAAAAAAAAAAATGCATTAATACGTGAGTCCTCACATATGTGACCGAGACCGAGAGGGACAGGTCTAGTGGGTTTCCTTTATATCTGATTTCTCCGTTATTATAAGTCTAAAACACTCAAATTTATTTATTTTTTATTAAAATAAGTATCAGTATAAAAACTTAAATCTGAGTTAATATAAGAAAAAATATATCCAATTATCAATTAAATTATTATTTTATCTGATAAGTTGAAAGTGTACTCAAAAATCAAAATTAAAATGGGGTTAGATATTATTTAAGCTTAAAGTAACTACTACCTAGGGAGAAATTGTGGGATAATTTTGCCAAAATTCTATGTCAAGCACATGCAAGAATAGTATACCATACATATGCATGTTGAGACCATATTGGTGTACAATCTTTCCTTGGACATTGGTTAAAAACACAATTGAATTTGGGAATGTGGTTAGATGGGCACATGATAAGCTTGATAAAGAAGCTGAGGATCTATAAAATTTGGGAGTCGCTCTTTCTACATTGTGAAGTTTATAAGCTTGGCTGCTTCTTCTCTCTTCTTGTTATAGTTTAGGTGAATCGCACAAGCGTGGTCACAGTTTTTTCTCTCTCTCTTTTTTCTGATATTCCAGGGGATAAAAGTTAATTTGATCATTACCGACTATTGTATGCCTGGGATCAGCGGTTATGATTTACTCAAACGAGTCAAGGTATGACCTACCGAACCACCCTTCTCAGTTATTCTACTTCCACATTTTTTTGAAAAAAAAAAAAACAATTCCACCCCAGCTAAAGCGAGCATGAGAGGAAAAAAGGATAGGAAATAGGAAACACGCGTGAAAATACGTGTGAATTATTAAACCAATGTTATAGCATGCGAATAAGTAAATTTTTTATTCGTTTCTAATAATCAATACAAATTTCCTTCCTATTATATGTTGGTAATTTTAATTTTTAATAATGGACCTTTTTCGGTGCAATACGTTTGCTTTTTTTTTTTTTTTTTTTTTTTTATGACAAGCTTTGTTTCTAGAATTCAATTATATTAATTTTTGACTTATTGTTCATATTTTAGTCGTTCATGGATTTTGGGAAGAAAATTTGTTGTTTTATATATTATCAACTTTTTGATAACAAAAATTCAGTTTGCTTCACAAACTTTACCGTTAATTCTAGCAAAGAGAGCGCAAAAGACACAAATGAGAGTCTTGACCGTTGAAGAACAAGGCCATTGACTTTGCCCTCAGTAATCGACTGGGACCTTTTGCCATAGGCTGTTGACCTCTTAGGACTAGCTATCATAGTTTATTTGTAATAAAACAGAATAATACAATTTATATCTTTTTTTTTTTTTTGCAGGTATATTTATGTTTTCCTTTTGGTAATGCCGACGAAGAAAGACGTTCGGTTAAAGAAAAACGCTGACCATCTTCATGACATTTGCAGGGATCTTCTTGGAAAGATGTTCCAGTGGTGGTGATGTCATCAGAGAATATACCTTCTAGAATTAGCAAGTAAGGCTTTATTTTCTCTCTGTTTTTTTTTTTTTTTTTTTTTTTAAATTTCTTTAATAAAAAACGAAGAATTTGTCATTTTCATGCGAAGGAATTCTGTGGTGGATTAACGTCCATTAGACGTGCGTGGCGCCACAATTTTTTTTTTTTTTTAAAACACAGGTGTCTAGAAGGTGGAGCAGAAGAGTTCTTGTTGAAGCCTCTTCAGCTATCAGATGTAGAGAAGCTGCAGCAACACCTTTTAAAACCTATTGGCCACCCTTCTGGCAGAATTGGCGACAACTTCCCCGTCAATGACATCAACAGCAACAACAAGAACAACAAGGAAATCGTTAGCTCGAGGCCGGCAATGTCTCCTAAACCTGCGGAGATAGCACCTAAATAAAATTATTGGCTGTTGTATAGATCGAAGATAAGGGGTTATCAACATACATAGGTACATAGATTGTACAAAAATGTCCCGGCAGCCCAGGCTGTAAGATTTACTGGAGCTCGAGTTAGGTTGCTGCAGCATATGCTGTCTAGTTATCATAACAAAAAACTTTAAAAAACCAAACCAAAAAAAAAGACGAAGCTGGGAAAGAAAAACATGGGTTTCAAACATTTAGCACCTATGTTGCGGCAAGGCCGCACCACCAACACCTCCATCTTCCTTAATCCTAAGTTGTTGAGTTTTGCACCTAAAATTGATGAGTTCTAATTATATAGTTATGTCCCCCTTCTCGGTCTCCTGAATTCTTTTTCCTTTACTTCCTCGTCTTGCCAGAGGTTTTGGGATAATAAAACTACTCCAACAGGCCCTATCACCCATAGGATCCTCTTTACTGAAACGTATTTATTTAGCATGTTAATTATAAACAGTTTTTTCTACCACCATATTTTCTATCTCGCTTGTATTCTAAGCCCTGTGGTTTAATAGGATTTAAATTTGTAAAAGTTACTAATCGAGTATCTTTTGCTGCAGAAGCCCTGTTTATTTCTTCGGCGGCATCGTTGTTAAATATACCGTTGCTGATATCCATGGACATAAGTAGGTCGGATAATCGATACAGTTCTTTTAAAGTATAAGGTGAATTGGACTGATATTGAGAAAATTGTTAGGGAGCTAAAAATTCTAACAAAGGCTCAAAGACTTGGGCCCTCCAAAGCCAGGGGCCACGATGATGACATTCGAATTTCACGAGTTCTCCTCTTGTCTGTTAGGATTATTTTTTAGCATAAAAATAATCTGAGATAGCCTGTTAAATGTTAAAAGAAACAAAAACATTGCAGAAAGTACTTCGCAACCTCAAAATTCCACAGTTCTGCGAGAGATTGGCGGAAGGAGAGACTCCCACCTCCATCCAGCCAAAGCTCGAGTAACTTCCCAGCCTAGCCTGTGTGGGTCATTTCGAAAGAATTCAAATTCTCTGTTCTTCGTTTGTGTTTCTGTTTTCTAATCAAATCGGAGAGTTTTCCATTGGCAGAACAGGAATTGCTCGATATGGGGTAAGATTTATCGGGGAACTCAATTTAACCAAAACGATTACCGTCCTGACCGCAGAAGATTAACAGTGGACTAACAAAGCGCACTATTCTCACTGGAACTAGTAAACCCAATGACCAAAAATTGGTACAAATGGCTGTATGAAACAACTATAGTATTTTCTTTTAAAGCTCATCTTTTCCAGGCCCTTGCTTGGAAGTGGCAGCTTTATCCCGGTTCTTTTCAATGAAGTTAATGATGTCTTCTTTAGTCCTATCCCCGTCGTACTGCACCAGGTTTCCACTAGCTGACCTAAAGTAGAACGTTGGATATCCCTGAACTTCGAAAGTATCACCTGGGATGTCGTTTGCGGTTGCATCCTGAGAATTTCAGATATGGATTGTATCAAGAATTGAGCTTCAAACCAAAAACGAGCCATTAAGCAGAGAATAGAGATTTTCCCATGGGGTTGTTTAGTTGTATATAAAATCTCTGCCGGATACTATGCAGCTCCTTTAATTTCAGTAACATCCATGGATATAATCTTCTTGTGTTAAATGATTAATCTTTTACCAATTACAGAAAATTCACAGTTTTAAAAATAACAAAACATTTATATCCAGTTAAAAAATGGAATAATATATCATAACAGTTGAACGTTATTAACCTAGGTTTACTAAACTAAAAGGATCACTGCACTTGTAGGTAAAATTCCCAGATAATAAATCTTGCTGTCCTTCTCGATATTTATTTATTTATATAACTTTCTAGCCAGGAGAATGAGCAAGACTCACAAGCTTTGCGATGACAACATCAGGATCACTTTCATATGATACAGCAACTTCATCCAATATTGGAGCCAACTTTTTGCAGTATCCACACCAGGGTGCATAAAACTCCAGAAGAACTGTAGAGCAAGAGAAGCCATCATTTTATACATACATGTGAACACCCATATCGTGTGACAAATTTGAGACAACCAACACCAGCAAGCATGGGTGAAAAAGAATTTTGCAACAGCAATCTGAACAGAAGACAGACTATAGCGGGCTGCATTAAAATCTCTATTAATTTCATAAAAAAACATTGAAATGGACTGAAACACCCAATTCAAAAACTTTGCACAGTATCTCAACCTTGAAAGTGATGATGCCCATAAAAAAAAAAGTGCATCTTAAATTTAACATATAGTGATCAAAGATGCATTAAGGAATTGAACAGTGAGTAGCACCAACCATTTTTTCCAGAGTTGAAAAACACATCCTGAAGGCTCTCAGCAACCACAATTTTTACAGGCTCATCATTGACTTCAGGGATTGGTTCTGATTTTTTGTATGGTGGCACATTGCCATCCTGCACAGATGTACCAAAGTCATTAAGTTCTTGAATCTCAAAAATCTTCACTTGTCCTTGATTATCACACTTGAGAAATTCCATAAAAATAGAAAAAAATAACACAACTATTCATATTTACCTTGTAGTCCTTCACCCAAGGAGCAATGTGATCAGGTTCCAAGTTTGGCTTCAGGTATTTCTGTCCGTCACTGGTCATTATAATAATAAGAGGCACTTGGTCCTCCTTCAATCCAAAATACTGTTCATCCAGACCAATTGTTTTGTATGTTAGACATACTGAGACACATGACATCAACATTAGTCAGACTAAAGCCCCACTCACCTGGAAGGCACCTTGACTAGCCTCAAGATCTCCCACCAGAAAACCTATGCCTTCCCCTTTGTATTTCACAGCAACTTCATGATATTTAGTCTTGAAGGAATCAGCATCTTCAGTGCTCAAGTTCATAAATAACATTGCCTGCCAAATTCAAAATTTCATTCAAAATATCCAAAGCACCTACAGGATAAAAAAGGCAGTGAATGAATGTGCTACCATTTTATTTAACAAAGAATCAAGCCACAAAAAACCAGGGAGCATAATCCATGGAAAACTAAAACAATAACTCCATGCAGTTGAACATAAAATTAGGGGCAGCCTGACAAAGAGAAAAAATGTGTTGCAAACCCCTTCAAAAAGTTTTATTTATGAAATTAGATACTATTGAAAGCAAGCAAACAATATAAACACAAAATTTTGAATTAAGGTGCTGTCACATATGCAGACACCTACATGCCACACTGGTCACATGCTATGTAACAAGAGACTATTAATCAAACCATTCATCTAGCCCATGACCCAACTGCCCAATATACCTTAAGAAAACACTGATTGTAGGACAAAAAAAAACTGCGAAAAAAAAAAAAAAGAGAGTTCCAAAGCTAGTATTACAAAAGAAAACAGGGGATATTTCAAGAAACCATTCTTATTCTTTTAACACATGGCAGTACAAAAATCATTCTTATGTACCTTAGCATTGGGAGTATTAAAAAATTTGATGACAAATGGTTGATTGCTGGAGTCTTTATCGAAGACAGTCACAATTGGAATGCTAGATTCTTCAATAAACTTCTCCAGGGCATCCACGTTGAAATCCTGCAAGCATATTGATCTATTAGAGTCCAGTATTCTAAATGGTGCCATGAAACCTGTTAAGTTTAAATATTAATAGCTTTGTACTCAGATATCACAGGTAATTACGTCTTCGATCCTATATAATACCTTAAAATCAACAAAAGGTTCATCAAAAGGCTTGAATAGCCTAACTAGGGGCCCTGTGACCGATGATTCACCCCGTGGTAGGTGTTTAGCATACAAAACATGACCAAAGTCATAGTCAGAACGTAGCTTTTCAGCTACCGAGATATAGTTGTCATATTCTTGACCTGAGAAACTAGGGAACACTCCAACCTGCAAAACCACACAAAAAATCAAAACTACATAAATTTCAGAAAAAAAAATGTTGAAAAAGCAAAACACAAAAGCTAGCCCTGATGCACTTACAATGAATACTTTGTTTTGACTAAGGAGTGAACTAGCTTCTTCTGCTGATTTTATTTCAGCGGAAGCCGGACCTCTTTGTTTCTTCAAATATGCAACAATGCCATCCGCTTCACGAGGGCCCTTATATTCTTGAACATGCTTCCCTCCTTTTCTCAAAATTTTGAGAGTAGGGAATCCCTTAATCTCATATTCATGGGCAAGCTCTTTATTAGTTTCATCACTAGCATCAACTTTAGCCAGGACAATTGGGGGGTCATGACTGCTCAGAATAGACGCAGCTTTCTCATACTACATATGAAACAATAGCTTTTGTTAGCTAAACATGTATAAATCATATAAATCATCCTTGTAGGGCAAGGAAACCTAGGCACTCTAAATCCCAAACCCAATACCTCTGGAGCAAGCCTCTTGCAGTGGCCACACCTGCAAGAAGAGGTTTAAAGCATTATTTCAAACTTTAAAGAATGGGGGGAAAAAATTTAGAACCCGAGCTCAATTCTTGTGCGAATTCCCAAAAAAATGTAGGATAATCACGGCATTTAATCTCGCGTCACACAAATTCCAATCTAAGCTCCTAATCTCCAAATGTTTATAATTGCATCCATTAATCAAGCCACTCTGTAATTACTAGTTGCACCTATAACCAAATGCTTTCTATCCAACACAGCAGTCGCCGCTTACCGCAGCAATCGCAATTGCACCTGTGGTCATTTGCTTGCTAATGACGACTAGATCCATTACACGCCAAAATTCTAGAAGTTTTCAGATAGCGGATAAACGAAATCATGCATCAGAGTACCAACTTAAAAAATAATAAAAATAAAAATAAAACAAATTAAATAGCCTCAAATTAAAGAGTATAGCAACTTAAAACGGAGATTAAAAGAAGAGAAGTGCGCATTTACCAATGGGCGTAGAACTCGACCACGATGAAATCGTGCCTGCTGATCGTGCCGGTGAAATTGGAGTGATCCAGGGTCAACACGTGCTCCTTTGATTCACTCTCCTCCTCAGCTGAGATCGCTACTACTGTTACAGATAATAAAACACATAAATAGATCCAAAACGAAACCTTCGACGCCATTCCTATCGCGTACACACCGTCACGTAGTGTGTACCAGAGAGAGCGTTTTGGGATGCTATTGCTGGCTTTAGAGTAAGACACTCTGTGGGCGTATTTATAGGGGCTGGCAGCGAGTTGCGAGAGGGGACAAAAATGAAGGTTACACGTGGAGGCATTTGATTGGGTGAGTCTTGTCACCGGAATGCTTTGAATGGCCAGCAACAGTTTCTTTTATTGTATAACTCTATCTTCTAAGACGTCAAATTTAACAGCCAGAGCATGTAGTACACAACAAAAACAAACACTTTTTTAGGTTTCGATTTAACGGACTGCTCTTTTTAAAAAAGGTGAATATATATATTAAAAAAAATCTCTATATACAATTAATAAAATATAATTTTATTAAATAATAATTATTATTTTAAAATTATAAATATTAATTTATATTTTTATTAAACATGATATCATGTCTAACAAAATAAAAAAGTACTATTATTTCCCTGAGATTAATTGCACATTGTCAAGGTTCACCTCCACAACTATATGGTCAGGATTAGGCAGTGCATTTGATAGTGGGATGAAAAATACTTGAGGGATGAGTTTCAGTTATAATTTTTGAAGGTATTGATAAAAATAAGAAAAATAATTATATGTGATTTGGGACAATAATAAAAATAAAAAAATAATTGTAGAAATAAATAATAAGAATAAATATTATTAAAATAGAGAATATTTATAGATAAAAGTAAAAATAAATAGTAAAAATAAACATTATTAAAATAAAAAAATAAATATTATTAAAATAAAAAATAGAAAAAAAATTTATAAAAGTAAAAATTATTAAAATAAAAATTAAAAAAGAAACTTGTGTGTCATGTTAACAAAAAAATTTAACTTTAACTACTAATTTAACAAATATAATAGTTGTAAATATAATAAATTAATTAATATTAAAATAAATAAATAAATAAATAATATTACTTTATTAATAATATCTGTCTCTAAAAGCTATTGATATTTTTCAACGTTGGATTTCATCTATGTTGGTCCTGATCAAGGGCCTTCAGGCTCAAAGCCCCGTTACATTGTTCGGTGAAATGTGTTCTGTGAAGGCAATTTTTCTAAGCCTGCGATCCGCAATCAAAACCAACATTTTTTGGGGGGCGTTTGCCGGCAGTCTGGGGTTTCATATGCTGTCTCAGCCACCTCCTGGTGTAGTTGAGTTGCTCAGCCAGAATGTTACAGGGGCCTAAGTAGTTGTGTTTTCTTTATAGATGGCGTTATGCCTCCCTCAAGACCAAAAACAAAAACTAACTTTTTTGGATGAACGCCGTTATATAAACGGGCTCTAACGCATTGACATGGTGCGTAAGTCTCGCGCAAGTTCTCTGTACTTTTTTAAAGTTATTATATATGTAAATAAATAAAGTGAGATGTGTAAATAAATATTATATAATATTTATTTGTATATTATTATTATTATTATTATCATTATTACATTCTAATTAATCTACTTGCGTATCATAAGTTTTCCAAGAAAAATGAAAATGAAAATGAAAAAGCTCACCGGACTCACGGAAGACTCATGTTATCACGCCATTGGGCCATTGAAACCTGTCCAAATAATTTTTTTCCTTTTATAATTTCCTCCTAAAAATGAATTTATCTTTCTTTTTTTTATTAAAAAAAAAAAAGAAAAAAAAATCTAGACTACGGTGATATGTGAATTAGACGATAAAAACAACTATTTTCTATGTCGTAGGTTGTGTGCCATCTTACTCAGTACATTCGAGTTAAGTTTAAGCGACACGACATAGGACACAGACCAACAATGTGTTGTTCTATACGGGTTTTGCCTATCTAAGATTCACGGACAAACAATTATATAATGTAAAAAGTTTCATCTTAATACGGATTGAATTTTGCTCTTTTTCTTAATTGTAACCAGAACCCAAAAGAATACCCCTTGAAAAGCTCAAAATGCGATATCATGGAATTGCTTGGATCCGGTCCATGGGGAGGTGGACTTTATAACAGGTGTAATCGGCCCCTTGAAGTCTTTCCCCAGCGGACAAGACACTGCTAGCAAAAAGAGACTGGTAAGGAACTTGCACCTAAAAAAACAAAATATATATACATATAATACTAGACAATTTATGCACAAACAAGCATTTTGATTCTCAATATTATCTGACAATGCTACGAGAAATAGCCCGTGACTCTATTATGCTGGACAAAAACCTCGGGAACATGCACAAAAAATGAAAGAAAGGCCGATAATATTCATCGGTATACTTGCTGCTTCTTGCCGAGCCTCTTAAAAACTCCCCCCCCTGCGAAATGCTTAAGGAGAGACGTGAGTCAGTTGAAAATGGGAAAACCAATACTTGTCATGACTCTGATTAAAAGATTAAAAAGGAAGCTAGAAGAAATCCAGTGTCGTCATGCAACGAGAGGCGGCGCACTGAAATGGTTATAATTATAAAGCTCATTTCATGGTAGCAAGCTTTGAGTTGACGTCTGAGCAAAGGAGTAGTAATAAAATTCAAGCTCCTCTCCTTGAGGCTACCCGCTGCCTCCTCTCCAACTCTAGCTAACATGCCGTCTGTTTTCTCGGCCAGTTGATTGAACTCACTTATCCTTTGGTCGTTAAGAGATGCAAATCCTGAAAATATTGCTGTCTGCTTCAGCTCTTACACTAACTTATGTAACGAGTCAGCTGCTTGAACCTGATCTCAACAAGTCAGAAAAAATAAATAACAGCAGTCATGTTTCCGTGTTTCCAATCTATGGCCGTATTTTTCTTAGAAATTTGAATTCTTTACAATTATGTGCAAAGGATAAGCCAACTTTATATGAACGATGTTTACATGTAGTTGATCAGGCACAGTCCAACAGAATAAATTATAGTCTTACAAATTTTATTATTTTCTATGCTTAGTGGAAAATTAATCATCTCAAAATAAATGTGGTAAAGACTCAATTGCATTCAAAAATTTCACTCGCTATTCGTCTGCGGCTCTATGAATCTAGGTGTGGGCGTGTTTGACGGGGAGAGAGGGAGAGAACAACAGAGAATGGCTAGTCTTACCATCCTGGCAGGACGCATTTCCATCATAAAAGCCTCCTGAGAATTTCTCACTGGTGGTTCATTGACCTACAACAAGTAGTCTACCATTAGATGGATTTCGTGTGCACCTCCGAAGATGTTTTTTTGAAACTGAATGAAAATGTCCCATTCAGCCAAAAATAAGAAAGCAGGTAGCTGATCTGTTGATAATGCTTGCAACACTTGCCAGTTCACTTCAGGCTCCAGGCAAAGCCAATTTGACTTTAATATAAAGCCTTGGACCTCTCATCCATTATCTGTTTAAGTTAAGTGAATCCATTACCAGTCTTCCATTCCTTAAAATTGATAGAAATCCAGTGATAGTTGCCAGCTCTAACACAAAGATAATGGCAGTAACAACAAGAAAATTGCAGTTCTAAAGAAACTCCACAGAGTTTGAAACAAATCTCACAACTGCATTTGAATCCGGGCAAAGATAAACAAAGCATCAAAGTTATATATATATATATATAGTTGCCAGCTCTTACACGAAGATAGTGGCAGTAACAACAAGAGAGTAGAAACAGAACAAGAAAATTGCATTTCTAAAGACAATCCATGAGGTTGGAAACAAATCTCACAACCACATTTGAATCAGGGCAAAGAAAAAGAAAACATCAAAGTCATATATGTGTGTGTGTGTGTGTGTGGGCGCAAAAATATTGATAGAAGATCCTCATACAAGAAAAGCATGATTCAAAGTTTCTCCATTAGTGTCGTTAAGCAGGGTGCAGGTGATCTTGCATAACGCAAGGACCAATGAAGCAAGCCTCCCAAGGGCTACTACAGAGTGAAACAAGTACCATCCCCACACAAGGAAGATCTGGCAAACATTGCATTTGGATGAGAAGGAAAAAAAGCCCAATTCATTAATCTGTGGAATGAGCCTAAAATTAGTGCAGAAATTAGCAGCAACTGGACCGAAATGCATTAGTTCGAAACAGATCCTATGTTTGGCACCAATGTTGAAAGCACAGAAGTTCTACAAAGATAACATTTCAGAGTGAAGAGAAGGAAACTTAGTGAAACTACGGTAATTAAATTATTACAGAGAAACAAAATACCCTAGCAACGTTAACGAGGGGAGTGAAGTTGTCGACAATGTTGGCAATATCCGTCTCGACTCGTTGCATCAGGGTCTTCTGCTTCTGAGCCCCGCTCCTCCAGAACCGCCGGGCCCAACTCCTAACCCGCCTTTATTCATTCTCGCTCAGCCTCTTCAATTTGTCTCTTAGCGGATCGGAGTGGGCATATGACCCCCTAGATTTGGGTGGGGCCTGGACGAATAATTATTATCGTCAGTCGGCTGTACGAGAGGCGCAAAAAAGACAAGATCTACACTTCAAAACAACGGCCCACTTTTGTAAAGTACACGTTTGGACCAAGTCCAAGTCATGACGGAGACTAAACAATTTGTCTTCATCTTTTCAGCGAAGAAGGCAAATCAGTGGCCTAATGGTACGATAATCCAAGCCTAATACGAATTTGTAGGGGCTTTGCCATACAAACCAAATTGACAAAGAGGTTTCATGACCTTTTTCTTGTTTTTTTGTGGGATAGGCTCAACGCTGAGTAAGAAAGGAAATTAAAAAAAGCAACTACAGGGTCAATGGACCCAGACACATCGTTGAACGAGTTAACCAATTCCTTTTCAGAGGTTTTGACAGTAAATGAAAATTCCAGGCAAGTGATGCAGTATAATTGGTTATCCTTCTGCCTACACTGTTACTTTCTCCAGGGACGTGAGACATGCAGACAGACCTGTCAGCTTTTCCTCAACATATCCTTGCAGGATTAATTAAATTAGCACGTGGATGGATTTCAAGATTCTCGTTTACCAGACAACTACCACAATCAAAGAATCAAATTCTTGATAAATATTGCTGTAACCACTCAGTCATGGTGCGTGCAATCCACGGTAGAGCCCCCACAACTCAGTTGAGAGGGCAGAGCAAAAGCCCATCTTGGGAGCAAGACCCTTTTAATTGTAAGGCGACGGCACTGTAATCGATAACTGAAAAGAAAGAAGTTCAAACCCAAGAAACTGGCATGTTTCCAAGTGGAAAAAAATTGTGAATCAAAAACTCTGGTTCAAATTTATGCTGCAATTTATTGGAGGGCTATAAAGAAAAATTCTCAAAATCCAGGTTTGTTTGCTCAATGTCCCTATGGTTGGACTCTTGAAGAGTCCTTCTACGGCACATTGCCTAGGCCAAAAGAACGGCCCCCATGTATAGAAGTTGTGTACAAATTTTGCTATACCATTTTGAGTTTTTGCTTTTGCCAATTAAGGTTTATTGTTTTCAAAAATAACTTTTGTGACAAAATTGATCATTTTATGATGTTGGATTCTGATACTGAAATATGATAAAATTGATTTTTAAAATCTCTGTTTTGTTTTTCTCTCCCTCTCTCTCTCTCTCTCTCTTTTTGTTTCTCGCGCTTTCACTTGCGGCCTATCTTTCTATCTATCTTCTTGATCTTCATAAAATAACCCCTTTTAAAAAAAAAAAAAATTTTGAGAAACATTTTTTTTTAAATTGTTAAGATTTTCTTTTTTTTTTTTGCTTTTTGTTCTGTTGGACTAATGAAAGTTTTTGTTGACCCATTTTTTTTGATATCCCAAATATTGAAAATTAGAAAAATACTTTCAGCAAAATATTTCTTTGTGAACAAACAGACCTTTAGATTATGTGAATATCCCTAAAATCAATGGAATGTATAATACTTTACTTATTAATTAAACTGTTTAATTATAAAACATGATAGAAATGTCAAAAAGTCTTTTGTAAATCTCAATGAATGAAACTGTAAGATAATAGAAGAGATATATTTAGTCATATTTATCAATAAAATAAAAAATAAAGAAATATACAAAGCTTGCTAGAATATAACTCGTTCTCAAGTTTTTTTTTTTTTGAGCAACTCGTTCTCAAGCTCGAACTAAAATAAATAATTATATTAAAAAAAAACCAACATGGAAAATTTTTTCTATTAGGTAACATATTTATTTAAAGGGACCAATCAAGACAACTATAATTTGAAGGGGCGGAGATCGGGAGAGGGTGTGGGTCCACGTTTGTTGGAACCAGCCCACCCATCGCGCGAAACGACATTGGAGTTTGTTGTACCGGCTTGGCCAGCCGCTCAACAGACTCACCTAATTGGACTCAGAAAGACAACCGCGATTGGTAGCATCGGTTTCCCCGTCACTCCGATTACAATGCAGACAATTTGTGAATTTTCTTTTGTTTGGTCATCTGTATCGTGACTTGCCAATAAAAGTCCAAGATGGCATCACCGTAATTACAAATAAAGCTGCCCAAAAAAGAAAAACGAGGAGGAGATCTTTTGCAAATGTATGCGGGAACGTAATAAATGCGTTTATTATCAAGTCCGCGTGGTATCTTTTTAAATTAATTGTTTTAGATGACGGAAGCGGGAAAACAGGTAAAGATATGCACAGACAATGGTGAGACGGCGGCAGGTTTGGCACTTCTCAGACAGAGTCTTGTGCTGGCAATTTTGTGGGAGAATTTGATTCATTCTTGATTGCTGGTTTGGGGGGTAGGGTGAGAAACACGCTCGTCTGAGACAATTGGCGGACGAGTTCGAGTTCCACGTTTGGAACATTTTTTTGGCTAGCTGTAGCATCTTGTCCGATCAGTTTTATCACATGACCCATTCACACTTTAATTCAGCGAAGTCGACATCCACGAAACAATCATACTCGAACGTATAGGATGCTGCAATAGAAGCAGGAATAAGATAAAATGGTAATACAATGCCATCAAAGGCTCTTTTCACTTTTAAAATAAAATGTTATTACCGTACAGATTTTTCATTTGTATTGATAAATTTATTAATATAAATTTATATAGTTTAATTAATCATAAAAATAATTTTAAAAAAAATTAAAGAGTTTACTTAAATTCTCACTAAATATAAAGTTTAATTTCATAAAATTATATACTTATATACATAGTAATTTATTTCTAAAATTTTATATTACGATAAAACATGTCAATTTTAATAATTATTTCTCATGTTAAATAGCACAAAAAAAGTCAAATTATGAATCTCCTAAGTCCTTGCCCCCCGTTTTTATTTTCTAATAAAACTAAGAATTGTTTCTAGAATTCGCAACTCTCTTATTGTTTTGTAGGGTTTCCTGTGCGGTTAAGAAAAAATTCTCAGACTAAACCATTTGGAAACTCTCTAAAATCGTTTTTGTCGAAAACAAAACCAAATTAATATGTAAAATTACGGTTCGGTTGGTATCGGGTTATAATAAGCAAAGAAATATAAGGGCTATATCTGCCATACAATTTATGTTTTGATACTAATTTAATTAATTTTTATATGATATTAGAAATTAATTATATATACTTTATTTCATTAATTTTTAAATCACATAAAATTTATCCTCTTTTAAACCATTAAGCTAAATGAAATGTCGAATCGTTCGATCTACTTTCATTTAATACAAAGTTTAGACCAAACAATCCAAGCCTCGGACTCTCCTGTCTCGTTTGCGTGCGGATTTAGAACAAGTCCTAAATCCTACGAAAAGAAAGAACACAAAATGCACGCGCTACCAGCAATGCGTGGCTAAATCGTTCTGGCTTCTGACTAGCCGGCCTGTAGACGGGGCATATCCCCTAACCTCAGCCCCGCGGTCCTCTGCCCACCAAGGGGTGGTCCCATCCCCTTCTCCAGCTCTCGCTCGCTCTCTTCCCTTTCTTGTTTGCCGTACAAAAACTTTCTAAATCCAAACACAACAAAAACTCTAACAGAGTCTCAAACGCACACACTAGGTGATAATCGTATTTAAATATACTTCTTCTTCAGCTTGCATCGACTGGTTGACTCAGAGAGAGAGAGAGAGAGAGAGAGAGAGATGGCGAGAAGCGACGAGGAGAAGAAGAAGGTGGTGTTCGATGAGGAGGCAGCGGGCGCTTTGGTTAAGGAGCTGAGAAGCGCTTTCGCTTCCGGCAAGACTCGAACCTACGAGTGGAGAGTTTCTCAATTAAAGAATCTTGTCAGGATGCTCGACGATCACGAGAAAGATATCGTCGATGCTCTCCACGCCGATCTCTCCAAGCCTGAACACGAATCCACCCTTTACGAGGTCACTCTCTCTCTCTCTCTCTCTCTCTCTCTTTTTTTTTTTTTGCCATTTCTTTCAAAATTGCTACGCGAGAATGTGAGCGGGGGAAAGTATTCAGTGGGTTTTTTTGGGTTTATTTTGTGTCACGCGATTTGTCTGTATGCGCTTTTTCATTCTCTATCTTGTTATTGTTTGTTGGATTTTTGGAGCCTGGCCTAGCTGCCTAGGCCACTTCAGTACCATTTGGTACATACTGCTGGCGTTCAAGGAAGTGAATCTTGAAGTGCAATATAGGAATCTGTCAGTCCTAATTGTATCTTTGTTGTGCCCCCACTTCGTGGTGGGGTGGTTGAATGCTTCCATCGGCAGTTATTGCAACCGAAGTGCTATAAACAGGATGATTATGCCTGCATAGATTGGACTTGATTCTCTGGACCATTCTTTTGGGTTGACTACAGCTGACATTGAAGAACTGGAAACTGCAAATTTAATCCGACTGTTAGAGATCCATGATGGTGTCTGAACTAATTGTTTTTGTTGTTTTCCCAATCTTGGTCGACAATTGCTCTGGCGTGACTTTATTTCTTTACTTTCTTTGGTCTTGAGGTGATGTGCTCAACTAGGTCTGCTTCCTTGATTTGTCATTGCACGTGGATAGTAATGTTTTATCAGTAAGTTCCCTAATGTTGCGCTTGATTTCATCATTCATGTCTTAGGAAGAGCCAACTAAAAGTTAGATTGTATATTTGTATGAAATAATTAGATTCAGGTCCTTTTCATTGTGTTTTTTTGGTGGAGAGGGGGGGGGGGGTTGGGAGATTCCTTAAATTCAAACTACATGTGCGAGAAGCATGCCTACCTTTCAGTTTTAGGTGGGACAAGCATTAATGACATGCAGAGAGACATGATATTTATATCAAATTGCCACACTGGGTACCATGCATCAAACATATATGAACAAAATAAATTCTGTTTATATGTAACTAAAAAAAAAAAAAAAAAACTGTTTCTCATGGCTTCCTTTTATTTTTTATTTTTTTGAAGGAGGCTGGGCCTTTTCTTTCTCTTTTTTTTAATAAATGAATGATTGTTTGAAATGTTGTTTTTAAGATTGTAAAGTCTTAAATGAGTCCTCTAATTTGGAGATATTGAAAGTCACTACTGGTTGATTTTGGAAACGAAAACAGCAAGAGAAAGGAGTACACAGTGACTTGGAACCTGATTTTACACCTAGAACCACAGATTTTTATGATGAGCATACAGATGGGGGCAAATTGTGAGAGATTGTGGAATCAATATTTGAGAATTGTTCCTCTGGATTAGAGAGTAACCTTGAGACTTTGTTGGTTTACCAATGCAGGATTGTTAACTACATGCTGAGACCTGAGTGAATGTTTTGGTCAGGTGTGTATGGCTTCTCAGTCTTGGTTGGGAAGATTGATGCTTGATTCACATTAATAACGGTAAAAAATGGGCACCGAAATTCAGATGAGATCAGATATAGGTTAAGTTGCGAGTGTTTCCACTATTCCCCCCACCACAGCCCCCCCCCAAAAAAAAAGACACAGGGAATTAATTGATAATTAAAGTCCTTAATGATGAGTGAACTAGTAGTTGTTATAATAATTTTTCTACTACTCTTTTGTGCAATAGAAGTTCCTATTGTTTCTTTTCTGATCTGATGGTAATCATAGGCGTTTTTGTATAGATTTGTATATTTAACTAAATGTGGTATGCAGGGTGCATGCTTGTATGTTTGTGTGTGTGTGTGTGTGTGTGTGCTTATAGAAGGAAGATAGCGGAAGCAGCTGCAAATTGTAAATCTGGAATTTTTATGTAACCTCCTGTATTGTCCTACAAAATTAACTCTGCTTTTATGGAAGTTCTGTTCAATGCTACATGCTATCTTCTTATTAATGTGACTGAAATGGTTCCTTGTGCAGATAGGTATGCTAAAGAACTCCTGCAAAGTGGCGCTAAGGGAACTGAAACATTGGATGAAGCCAGAAAAGGTTTTTATTTTTATATAAAATATTGAAAATATGTTCTCTGTTTTGTATTTCATCTTAATTACATTCATGTAGCCGTTGTGTCAGCTGCTAATTTTTTTTCCTTTTCTTTTTTTGGTTTGATTGCAGGCCAAAACCCCAATAACAATTTTTCCTTCATCAGGTGAAATTGTTTCTGAACCTTTGGGTGCAGTATTGGTGATTTCAGCATGGAATTATCCTTTTTGTATGTTCATGTCCTCTTGAATAAGTTGTACATATCTGTTAGTAGTCCTCCAGTGCAACTTGTAAAATATTTTGATCTCTTTTTAGTATTGTCTCTTGACCCACTTATTGGAGCTATTGCGGCTGGTAATGTTATGGTTTTAAAACCATCAGAAATTGCTCCTGCCTCATCATCATTACTTGGGAAGCTAATTGAAGAGTATTTGGATACCTCTTCCATAAGAGTTGTTGAGGGGGCCGTTACTGAAACGTCTGCCCTCCTGGAGCAAAAGTGGGACAAAATATTTTATACAGGTTCTCTCTTTTTTCTCAGTAATTTATTTTTCTTTTTCCTGTACATTTAAGAGTGCAAAAGCTAAGTGAGTTATGGCTCTATGGATGAGAACATATCATTAACGCAGATGCCAATTGCAGCACAATCTTTTCTAATCTACTAAAATGATGGAAGCAATATTCGACACTTTTATTCTCATTTCAAATCATACACTGAACACTAAACAACTGTAAGCACAAAAAAGAAAAAAGTCAAAAATAAATATTTTGGATAAAATTTAAAGATTCTTTCAAAGATAAGTTTGTTATTTTTTGGGTTATAGTTCAGAATTTTCTTCCTCCTAGAATGCTATTTTGGAAATCCCTATTTTTTGGTTTGTTCACATACAAGGGTTGAATTGGGTTGTTGGAAATTCTCCAACTTTTTGCAAGTCTGCACCCAGAGTCCTCTTAAAAATTGTTGATGAAGCAATGAACCTTGTTGTTTCAAGGCATTGGTCTGTGATGCTTTTGTTTAATTATGCATTGATGCCTTTTTTCCTTGGTGTGGTGCTAGTGCTCTGGAGTAATGTATGAATGGTCTTCAGATTGTGCTGGTTGATACATCCAATCTTTAGCCTGTGAAATAGTGTATCAGTTGAATTGGGATAATGCAAGAGTGTCTGTTCTGTTGACAAAAAATTACAATTCTTGTGAATGAATTTGGGCTGGTGTTATTGGAGAAGCTGTATCAAGTTGGAAATATTTATATAGCAAAAACAAGAGTACTAGTACAAGAAGCAGAATAAGGCATCCTTTTAAAAGGAACATCAAAGACAAACTTCAGTGAAGAAGCTGGGCAATCCAACTGTTATCCTATTAGGCTAGTTATAATGCTTGGGAAAATGTTGCTAATGGTTAAAGATCAATTCTTTTAAGCACATTCATTAATATGCCTTTTCTTTAATACAGTTCTGCTTTAATTTCCAGGTAATGGAAAAATCGGACGCATTGTGATGGCTGCTGCTGCAAAGCACCTCACACCAGTTGTTTTGGAGCTTGGAGGAAAATGTCCAGTTGTAGTTGATTCAGGCATTGATTTGCAAGTATTTTCCCTCTCTCTCTCCCCTCCTCCTGCTCTGCAGATGTGTGTGTTTTTGGCTGTTGTCATTTTGCTCTGTTATGTAGCCAGAGTAGCCTGAGTTTTTTCTTTCCATCTCACTTGCTTAAACAAATCTGTATGTGTATCCAAGGTGGCATCTAGGAGGATAATTGCAGGCAAGTGGGGGTGTAATAATGGGCAAGCATGCATTTCTTCTGACTACATTTTAACAACAAAGGATTATGCTCCGAAGCTGGTAACATTCAATTGCCATTGGAACTCTCAGTTGCCTCCTGCTCTGTTTGTCTGTTGATTTGGCATTCCCCTAATTTCTTCTCTTTCACAGGTGGATACTCTGAAGAGAGAACTTGAGAGTTTTTATGGAAAGAGGCCACTGGAATCAAAGACCTGTCTCGAATTGTAAATTCCAACCATTTTACCCGGGTGGCAAAGCTACTTGATGATGATAAGGTTTCTGGCAAAGTTGTCTATGGAGGTGAAAAAGACAGTGAGAACCTGTGAGTTTTATTTGGTATCTGCTTATTGTTTAATTGTTTTGTTGATTCAATCTAGCTTGGTGCAATGGGCTTCTTTAAACACATGATCCTTTCTTCAATGGCAGAAGGATTGCTCCCACCATCTTGCTGGATGTACCACGAGACTCTCTGATTATGAATGAGGAGATATTTGGTCCTTTGCTTCCTATTATTACAGTAAGAACTAAGAGTTCCTGTGCACGCTGTTATCCTGATTCTACTGGTTAGTTGATTGCAATTATCAGAAGTAGAATTGAGAATATGATGATAAAAATTAATAAAGCAGCCAATAAAGTGAGGCTATATGTCTGTTAGCTATTAAAAGCTAATTGGTGAACAAGCTGATAAATTAGGCCATATATCTGTTAGAGAATATAAGAGTTAGTTGGTAAGGCCATAGGATTGGTTC
The DNA here is from genome assembly GCA_037832385.1 of Rhizophora apiculata. Classification (NCBI taxonomy): domain Eukaryota; kingdom Viridiplantae; phylum Streptophyta; class Magnoliopsida; order Malpighiales; family Rhizophoraceae; genus Rhizophora; species Rhizophora apiculata. The sequence continues at coordinate 5,412,132 of CM075432.1, forward strand.
ATGTATTAACCTGCAACTGATACTTTATAATGTGTCTGGAGCATTACTGCAGGAGGCTTTTTTATTTTTTTTTCTCTTTTCTTATTTGGTTTGGGCTAAACTGAAATGATATCGCCTAGTGTCACCTTATGGCTATTACCGACATGATAATTTTTGTAGAAATCAACTTTCAGGAGGTCGACTTTTGAGAAAATGTCCATGTAATAGCAAAAACTGATTGCAAATGGTTGTTATCTGAAATGTTATAATGATCCAACACTGACATTTAGTTTGATAGCTTATGGTTCTCTGAAAAGTTATCAAAATTGAACGCTAGATATTTTTGCTTGATAGTCTCTCAGTTTGTATTTATTTATGAGTTGTAGGATAACGAGTTGTAACCATTTATTTACTCAATTGCTGAAATAGGTCAACAGAATTGAAGACAGCTTTGATGTGATAAGATCAGGAACAAAGCCACTTGCAGCATATTTATTCACCAATGACAAGAGGCTGAATGAACAGTTTGTGATGTCTGTATCTGCGGGGGGTCTGGTCATCAATGACACTACTGTACATGTGAGTCCTCTTCCTTTAACTTGTTTGAATAGGTCCATGGACATACATGCATACGCACATCCATGCATACATGCCTAGAATAGTGGGTTCTAATCATTATAGTACCACTATAATGAGAAATTGTTGGAGCCAATAAACAGAGATGAACCAAAATTTTCTGCTGTGATTATTTGTTAATTGGATCGAATAATTGCACCATTATCCTTGGGGAAAGGTGAATATGTTGTGCAGACTTCTAAGACCTTTTCTTAATCTAGGAATCTTGGGAAAACATAATTACAATACCAAGAAGCATGCATTGCCTGTGAAATGTTAGTTGCTAGGAAGAGAAAGGTTGTCAAGGGGATGCAATTTCTTACCAGGCTTATTACCTATTCTGTCCAAAGAATGCAAGAAAGATAAGCTAGGGATAAAGGCATATTTTAGAACAGGAAAGGATATGATGTCCCACAAAAAGCACCTAATGTTAGCTAGATGGCAGTCATTTGCAATAGTTGCAGTGACAAATGACTCCCGGATGCTGTATTTATAAGCAAGCAAGCAAGAATTTCCAGACTCATATTGTAGAGCTAGGCTAAAGATATTCTCCTTTGGTTGCACATGATCTTTATATATATTTTATCTGGAACTCCTGTTGATTTGAATTGTCGTTTTGGCTGATTTGTAGCTTGAAAAAATTGACTTAGCATTGCACTAAAATATGGCATTGATTACTGAAGCTGGGAATGTTTGCCAATCTTACTGCAAATTGATTTAAGAGTTGAAAACCAGTTGAAACTGAAAAAAAAAAAAAAAAAAAAAAAAAAGCAAAAAATGAAAGCCTTTTATTCATTCCATTCATTTAATGCATATACCCATGTATTTACAGATTTTATTTCACAATCTGACAAACTATTTAGAATTGGATGTAACAAGAACTTGATGGTACAGCTTGCAGTTCATACTTTACCATTTGGAGGTGTTGAGGAGAGTGGGATGGGTTCATACCATGGGAAGTTTTCATTCGATGCTTTTAGTCACAAGAAGGCAGTAGTCTATCGAAGTTTTGCTGGTGATGCAGCAATTAGGTATCCACCATACACAAAGGGGAAGCTAACATTGATGAAAGCTTTACTTGGGGGTAGTATGTGGGGTATAATCCTTGCGCTGCTTGGGTGGTCTAAAGTTTGAGAAGTATGGTTGCTGTCCTTCACGTAACTTTACACTGATTCTTTGGAAAAGCAATTGTCTCCTATGCGCAAACTGAAAAACATTGATGTTTGTTTTAAGTAAGAAGTTGAATACTCTAAGGTTATCTGGTCCTTGGGTGCTTTTTTTTTTACACCTTCGAACTTTCTACAGCATTTCATGAATAAAAAGTTCACTTTGCTGGTGAAAAAAAATGTCATCTGATCCTTTTGGTAAATGAGATATGTTTTCTCAGTGGCAGGATTGATTTAAGCTCATTGTAGGTTTAACTATTACCCATATGTCTTGGTTGACCGCCCATCTTCATGGGCTGTAGATGCATAATACTAAAAATTTGTGGATCAGGAACCCGTTCTTTAAATGTCTCACCTATTTGTTGGGTTGTCGCATGATACCCAGAGTTGCTAGTCTGGTAGTAGTACTTGCTGGACTCTTCGTACCAACAGCCACGGTTCAGGTCCTTACATCGAAGAAACACGCAAGTTATTAAAATTTTGTCAGAATGGCTTAAAGCAGGAGTCGAGAATTTAACACGGGCGGATGCATGAATGAAAGGATGCTTTAAATCTGATTTACTCGCAAGTCGTAGCTATGTCAGCTTATACGCAGAGTATGCACGTAGTTGCAAATTTATGTGCCTGCAAGTACTAACTTGGGCAAGTTTATTTGGCAATTACAACTATCACTTTCGGGAATATTTCCTGTCCAAGAATTGCAAATCTTAAGCTACGCGACAAGGTGTCCAAAGATGGTCGAAAATTTAAGATACCAGTTTGAAGTTGTATTGAGGCGTGACAAAAATTATAAGCAGGTATAAACAAAAACTACCCGTGAGTGGCCAATTTAACATATACTTGAAGCATGGGAGGGAAAGAGTCAATGCTAAACCAATGAAAACATGCATCAGTTGTGCTGGTTGCTCGAAAAGAGGGTTCCGGTCCCATATTTTTTTTGTTCTTTTTCAATTGAATTTGCTAGTTTGAGTTGCAGTTTACGGCTCTATAACTAGCTAAGGGACATAAGAGCGTTACCCGATGCTAGCTATTTAAGTTACCCTGAAAACCCAGGTCTCCTATGCTGATATATGAAGCAGAACAAGGGCCACGGGAGTGGCTCCATGAACATGCAATATAAAATACAATTCTAATTCAGACGGTAGAACACTAACATTCTAGTGATGTGCTATTGTTCTTCAACCAATTCTAGAGGTCTATCATATGGTTGAATGACTGACTTGTGAAGATTCCAAGCACGGTAACCGACAATAAAGTGCTGGATTTTCAATGACTTGAAGCCATGACAAGGAGCTTTGAAAGAGAAATAGAGCAAATGAATCCGTGATTTCTGTTGGAAACTGATAGTCCATCAAGAATCCTCTCCTAAAATGCTAACAATATCAGACCGTTGATCATCCGTTAGATCTGTTGGGAATTCAACTAGGAAGACAACTTTCAAATTCCCTCTCTTTCCTTGATCTTTGGTGTTTGGCATGCCTTGACCCTGGATGATTTTCTCATATCCAGGATAAATGATGTCGCTGATCGCCAGCATCATCTGCTCGCCACCGAGCAAAGGGACCGAAATTTCACAGCCCGTGAGAGCCTTTACTAAAGGGATTTCTACTCCGATCTCCAAGTCATCTCCTTCCCTTCGGAACAATGGGTGCCGTTTCTCAGCAATCACGAAGGTAATATCAGCCGGGCAGCAGCCAGGCCTTTCGTTTCCCATTCCTTCGAAGGTTACCTTTGTCCCCTTTTTCCATCCTGGCTTAACTTTTATTTTCAGGATTTCCTCTTCCTGAACGATTTGCCTACCAGACAATATGAAACACAACATAACATTAATCTAGTGTATAATCATCAGCTATGCCAAGGAGGCAAAATTGTAGAAAGAAACACAATAAAATAGGTACGTACGTACCCTGTGTTTGCGAGAACATCTCTTGTAACTTTGACTTTCTTTGTGCATCCATAGCACAACTCCTCTAGCGTGCACTCTAGATTCTTTTGGATTGCCGGTGGTTTCACCATCCCTGTTGAGTTTGAAAACATGATGGGGGTGGTGCTCCTCCGGGTGGCACTTCTAGAGAGAGACGCAGGATAGCCATTGGTGTTATCTGTGCTTCTCCTGCTCATGTTTCGGGGTAGAAAAGATGGTGTTGGGGAGGGGCTCCTGCTTCCACTTCTAGACAAGGAATGCAAATGAGAGAAGATGTTATCCACGCTTTTATGCTTAAAGAAACCTCTAGGACTTGATGGATTGTCGTGTCGCATGTTTTTAGCATTGTATCCAAGGCCCTGGAGTCCATTCATTGTTTTTTCCTCTTCTGTCTCATCGCCAAGCTCCTGAAAACAATAGTCTATATGATTAAGGGCACATATCCTGTCTTGAAGGTACAGTTCTGATTGGATGTATGTGAGAAGTTAGCTTGTTTTTGGGCATTAACATGAATTTTCACATAAATATCTTTTGTCCTTTTCATGTGTTAACTTTGCGTCTCTAATAGCTTTTGTTTATCCATGCCAAACCTTGTATTTGTTCAACTCCATTATTTTTCACAAAGCTTTCTTGGGACCTTCTAATTACATCAATTTATTCATAAAATTCTAGAAACTGATCATCAACAAGAGACAGAATGCAACTGCAGAGGAATATGTGACATGCATTTATATATCTACCTGGGGAAGTTCAATAAAGGCCTCAAATTTTTCTTCTGGGTCTGCTGTTTCGGGAGATGATGACGATTTTGGCGGTCTGGAAGATGATTTACTAGTGCTACACCATCTCGCAATTATTGAGGAAAAAACTCTACAAAAATCCTTGATGCTAAAACTTTTCTTTTTGGTCTCAGAAATGGGGCCAAGAACCTGAGGATGATCTACCATGAGAAAGAGGGAGAAGAAAGAGAAAAGGGAAAGAGAAAGAGAAAGTGACGCAACAAAAGAGTCAACCATAATCATGAGAATGCATGGCTTACCAAATATGAAGCGTTTCTCGTGGCCTTTTATTAGCTTATAACCCGTTACAATGGAGGTGGAAGGCTTACCTTTCCTACGAGGCTATGACCCTCCTCGAAGGTCAAGTATTATATATACCACACCAAATTCGTCTACACATTATAAAAGGATACATGTGAACGGAGTGCATGTTCATGTCTATATATGGTGCACTCTGGGTGGGAGGTGCGAGCACAAATTGACAATTAGGTGGTGTGACCAGGGATGACAACAATTTAGATGAAGCATGCTTATCTGAAAATTAGAATTTCCTTTTTTTTTTTTTTTTTTATCTTAAAAAACAGGTCAAAACTTATGAGAGAGAAGGAGGTACAAGATGAGATTTAAATTTCCTTTTTTAAAAAAAAAATAATAATAAAATTGAGGTCAATGATCAATTATTTTTCAAAGATAATAAATCATTAACTCTAATCAATGAAAATTAAATGTGATGCCACCGAAAAAAGATAAATAGTAATATGTAAATTTGGGTTATCCCTAATGAATTTTCATTAATAAACAAACAAATGAAATGGAAGGGTCCTGCTAAATGGAATAAGAGGTGAAAAAAGTGGCCACATGTCAACGTCCCCTTTACTCACGCTGACTTCAGCTTCAAGTCTAAACGAAAAAAAAAAAAAGACCTGCGTGACTTTTCTTTTAGACGGAACCATTTTTTACACTTTTTTTTTTAAAAAAAAAAAATAATTTACAATCTTAATGCCAGCAAAAGAGGGAGTAACAATCGGATCTACAAGCTTGAATGATTCTCTCCGCGGGCCCACGGTTTGAATCTCAGCATCTACATTAATCTTTATTAAGTTATAAAAATCATATGTTAAAAAAAAAAAAAAGTCTTTTCCAAATTACATATAACACGACGATTACAAAAATGGGACCCCCCGAATTTTTCTCTCCGTTTTTCCACTTTCATCACCTCCCTCCCTCCCTCTCTCTCTCTCTCTCTCTCTGATCAGTTTCTTGATTTTCTAGATGTTGCTGTGAACATGCCGTTCCCTTTTTATTTCTAATACTTCAATTTTTAGGGTTTTTCATCGACAAAATTGTTAGGAAATAATTGGATTCTATAATTTTTGTAATTTTATAATTGAAAAAAAAAAAGAGTTCGAGAATTAAGAATTAAAAATAAATATTTAAAATTTAAAATAAAAAATTTATAAAAATAAAAAATATGATTAATTATTTTAAAGGGATTAATTTTTGATTATCATTTTGGAAATATCGAATTCTAATGATTTTTTTAAATTAATTTTTTATAATTTAAAATTTTTTAATTTATAAGTTATTATATTATTTTTTAATTAATTTTATATTATTAAAATAATTATTTATTTAAATTTCTTTTAAAAACTTTTATATCTATTTAAATTTTTTTAAAATTTTTTACATTAAAAATAATAATTTTCATATAAAAAATAATGATTATTTTATTTAAAATAATTTAATTTTAAAATAAAATGAATTTTATAAGGATAGAGTGTAAAATTATAGAGGAACTAAGAATTGAAAATAGGATTGGGAATTAAGGGTTAAAAATAAGAAAACTTATTGTAAGACAAATAATGGTGATGAAAATAGAACTGGCAACTTTTTCCTTAGATAATGTTCGGAATCTTAGTAAGATTCTGGGGACATTGGTTTTTGATTGTTGCTTTGATTGTTATGTAGTTTAGACAGACTGGTGTTGATCTTAGTCTATACACAATATTTCAGATGTATCGATATGATAAATAGATTTGCAAACTGGCATTCATCTATGCAGTGTGCAACATTTATGTACATCCCCACCCCTAAAAAAAAAGGGGCGGGGCAAACCCTGTGTGCATCCATGTGTATCTGTAATTTCATTGGGTGGCATTTAAAAGATTCTACTTGACCATGTGGCTGATTTATTAAACGATTAAAAAGTTTAGGTAAACCCCTTGTTTGATAAATTCCCAGTGTTAACTTCATGATCCTATGGAGAACTTAGTCACTGTATGTGCCGATTTTCCTTATGATAATGTTCAACAGATGAGCTTGACTGTCAGAAATTGGATTTACATAGTGCTGAGGAAGGGTTCTGGGGAAAACTTTTGACTGCAGATGTATCTTTCAAAGTTGTTCAAGATGTATGGTCGTATTGTGTCCCCAAATTTTTGTACATGGTGAGCCTGGCAGAGGAAAATCATGTATTTCAATCTGCATATTTGCAGTAAGATTGCATGCACATATATAAAATTACTGTTTTCTTTTCTGATCTGCTGGCATTTTGGTCTTTAGGTTTGACCCCTTAATTCAATTTTATTTCCTTGCTACTTTGCTGTTATGGTTCTGCCAAAGTCTCTCTCCTGTCTACCACCTTTGTCTACACAAACAACATTACACAAGCCGTATTGTGGCTTGTGGTTGATGCTTGTTTTAACTTTTATTATTATTATTATTATTATTTTCTGTTTGGCAGAAGTGAACTGGGGACTATAAATGATGGATGTCGGATTGCTGCCTTCTCGAAAGGCTGGTTGATTAATTAGCTGTAGGTATGCCAGAAACTATTGTAACATTTGTACTTGGAATGCAGAAAAGCCCCATTTTGCATTCTAGCCAACTTTTAGAATGGAAATGAAATTTCTCTGGTTGTGGACTTGTGCCAGCATTTTTGCTACAGCGCTAGATTTAGTTTTATCATATGCATGAAATTGCCTTGCTTCTCCATCCTTTAAGTTGCCTCACCATGCTGGTACTGTGGCATTCAGGCTTTGGGCTCATTGTAAAATCTCAAGTTCCACTATTGCCTATGCTGACAGTTACTGGTTTTGGGCATTCGTCAAGGATGTCATGTCAGAAGGCAATGGCGATGGATTTGAAGCCTTGGAGAGATAAGGGCTCGCACATTCTGTTATCCCATGCTTGTATAATTTTGTTCTGATATAAGCATGCATTTGGTGCCATTAATGTCAACTTAGGGATGAATAATTTCTGATAAAAAAAATTCTAATAAACTTGCATTTCTATGTTTTTGTGTTCAATGGTACACAAAAGTTTTGAACTTTATTACTAGGCGTCTGAGTTCGAGTGTTGTTTTTCGATCTTCCCCCAAAGTCATCACATATGATTGATTCATGTTGAGGCAATGGCGATTCGGCATGTTAGGCATCTTCATATCCAGCGTCTCCGGCTATTCTGTGTGCCTGCGAACCACCTGTCCCACACTCTGTTTGCTGGGCCTTTAGTCCTGCATCGCAATATCATCAACCATTACTAGAACAACAAACTAATGTGCACAGGAAATACAAACGTTAATTCATTGCAGTGCATTTGATGGTGGCAAAGAAGGCGTTGACGGACGAATATGCTTACAATGGAAGTAGAGGGTCTGGAACAGATTCAACGCTTGATACGAGCCTGCAGGATCGGATTATGCTTAAAAAAGGGAAATGAAAAACAGAATGAGGATGGGATATGGATGGACATGAGAATCTTACCGTTCGCAAGCAATGGACGGTTTTCCTAACTCCTCTGGTTGGTCCAGCTCCTCCTAGAAAAAACAAATGTGAGACATCAGTGACGGTTGTTTGCATTCGTAATTGACTGGAAGCTGAACAGCTGATAGCTGATAGAACGAAAATAAGAACCCAAGAAGAAAGGCGATGGATAACCTGCAAGAGATTGATTTGGCTCTGAAGATGAGTGATGGCTGCCGCCATACGATGCCTTCCAAGGAAACCATCGGGCCCCGTCCTTGGAAAGGAAGCCGACCGAGCTGGTACCTGATCCTCCCTTCTGGAGTTCCTCCGAGTAGAAGGCAGTGACCGTTGTGCTTCCATTACTATTGAATCTGTTTCAGGGGTGCAAGGCTTTTGTGGTAAAATAGGAATAGCGAAGTTGTCAAGGGAAGAAAAAGAGAAATGGGGAAAGAGACGGAGAACAACCAGGCACGCATATGATTAAAGAGGAGTGGACCAAGTATTAAGTAAATGATGGTGAGGGTAGAGCGTGTCTGTGACTCAACAACCGGGGGTGACAACACCATGTGGGTTATGGCCCTCCAGCTTAATGCATTGCCGCACCGGAACCGAGTCAATATGGCCATCTAATCAAATACCCAACTTTTCTTCTTGGTAGGTGGTTGATTTTTTGACATTGTGTGCCATTAACCTTTTGATGTACGCACTTGTCCACAGGGGAATTTCAAAGCGCACGTCTCTCTCTTGTCAGCTCAACACGTTTAGAATTTTACTTCCGAGGTGTTTGGCTTGCCCCAGGATCCGAACCTGCATAGCCGAGTTGGAGAACAGACCCAGACTTAAAGTATGTGGATGAATTGAAATCTCGAAGATTTATTATACCCTATGCAGGGTGTGGGGTGGGTTTTCCCCCCCCCCCCCCATCACACGGCGCCTAGAAAGCCAAACCTTAAGGATACCTTTTGGGTCCCTAGGGTCGCCATCTCGGTTTTAATTTGTTTTGAGTTTTGACCAAAGCATTCTATTCTTCCCAGATAGCATTTTAATTTTGATTTGTAGGCCAGAGAATAGTTTCCTGGAGGAAAATGACAAAAGTCAAACGGATAAAGTTAGAAAATAGGGATCAGCAACCCGCCACTCCCCGGCGGAACTATTGCTTCGGATCTGAGACGAGGTTTTGGGCCTCACGAAATGGGCTCGCTAGCTTTGTTAGAGAATCTTGGGCCTGATAAGCCCAAAACTGGTGTCTGCAAACATGACAATATCCCGGCTGCCCCGCTGCTACCTCCGCTGTGCCGGGGGTAAACATTCTAAGAACGGTGGATAATTGGATGGCGGCTTCGTGCCTACTTTTTGGCTTCCAAAATAATTAGTAGCACTGAAAATGGCGGCAAAGCAAACGATGCCGTTCCCGTTCTTCTCTATCCGGCGTTGTCGTTTCAGTGACATCCTCCCCGCTCTCTCCAGCAGGGCAGATAGAAGCACTGTCGCCAGCAATGGTAGTAAAAATCATAAAAAGAAACAGAATAGACAGAAAAGGGAGGTAGCCGCGGCGGCGGTTAAAAGGAACAAAGAGAAGAGGAGGACTCGTTCGGACAAACAGTACGACCTTTTAGACAACTTTAATCAGTTCAATTTTCTTACTGCCGAAGATCACTTCCCCGTGTTGCTCGGCGAGGTGCTCGACGTTTTTTCTTCTTTGAGTCTCCGCTCCTTCGTCGACTGCACTCTTGGCGCAGCCGGCCATTCCTCTGCTGTCTGTATATACATTCTCTCTCCCCCCCCCCTTTTTTTTTTCTTTGTGTCTTTCGCATTTCTTTATAATTTTGGCTGTTTGGTGATGTTTAACAGATAATCCAATCGCATCCGGAGTTAGAATACTACATAGGTATGGATGTTGACCCAGTAGCGCATGCGAAGGCCCGAGCTCAAATTAATAATATCTTGCATTCTCCCACTCATTCTGGCTTAAAAATCCACGCCTATCTCAAGAATTTTCGAGAATTGAGAGGTGTTCTTGGTGGGGTTGATCCCAGTCTTTTGTCCTCTGGAATTGATGCCATTTTGATGGACCTTGGCATCTCATCCATGCAGGTGGCGTTTTCTTTTCTCTCTTCATCCGTGGATTCGGTCTACTTCTTTCCTGTTCTCTATTTTTACTGGTGCTTGAAGTAATTCCCTGTTATTTACTTCTAATCTGTTTTTACAGGTGAATGATCCTGAGAGAGGGTTCAGCATCCTTGCTAATGGACCTCTTGACATGCGCATGGATCCTCGGGTATTTGCTCTTGTATAGCCTTTAAGGCTGCAACTAATTCGTTTCCTTTATAACAACTAATTTGATCATCTGTATCTGTTGCTTGTTGTTTCGACCAACTGGATCTTCAAAGAATGGCTTCTTCCCTTTGAACTTCTTTCTTGTCATCAGCATCCCATTTGCTTCTAAGTTAAAAGTTGAATGGGTTTTTGCTTGCATGACATCTGTTCTTTTATTTTTAAGCTGCATGATTGTGTTTTATCTGAAAGCACGAGAATTTAACTGTAGCATCATCTGTTGCTAAAATAGGATAATCTAATGTGTCAGAAATCATAAACAAAGGAAGCAAAAGAAAAGACTGACCTGTGGCTTGTAGATTGATTGGCATTTGCTTTATGGACTCTATATTTGAAGGGTGATTGAAGGGGAATTTTATAGAGAACCTCACCATATTTTGGATGACTGATGCTATCTTATCTCAATTAATTAAAGTTCCTTTGCCATTCACACTGCAGAAATACTGTGCATTTTGACTTGTGATTCTGTGACTCATTGGGTTATCCATTTCGCCAGTTACTCTTGTCATGGTTTATATTCACGAGGGCTCAATCTGCTCGAAGTGGTTTTATTTGCAGCATCTGTCATTTATCTGTGTCAAGCTCCCAACATTTGCTTTGTTGAACAGGGAGAAAATGATGAATTTCTTAGTTGTTCCCATCTTGTTTGTTTCATTGTTAGTAAAATTCTATTAACTGACCAGGGCAGGTACATGACAGGCAAGTCTGAAAGCAGATGATATATTGAACTCTTGGCCTGATGCTGAAGTTGGTAGGATTCTGCGTGAATTTGGGGAAGAAAGCAATTGGCAGTTGCTTCAGAAGAAGATTGTTCAGGCCCGTCTAAATGGTGGATTGCACACCACTGCTGAACTAGCAGATCTGATTCGGAGCATGACTGGTGCAACCAGAGGTTGGCTTCTTCTCCATATCTCCATGCAGTACTTGCTTGTTTGCTACTTTTTCCTTTCCCTTTTTTAGGACTGGGGACCCTAGGGCCAGTGCGCTGAAACAAGTTCTATCCCTGCACAAGGAAAAAAATAGAAGGAAACTTTTGCATGGGACAGTTTTGATGAATGAGCTGACTTCCATTAAATTACTGCAGGAGGGAGGCAAGGTTGGATAAAGACAGCAACACGGGTGTTTCAAGCTCTGAGAATAGCTGTCAATGATGAACTTGGCACGCTAGAGAAGTCACTTCACACTTGTTATGAGTGCCTTGCACCTAGAGGAAGGCTTGCTGTTATCTCCTTCCACAGTCTGGAGGACAGAGTTGTCAAGCAAACATTTCTCAACATCATTAACAGTGGCAGAAGAGATGTTGGTGGGGAAGAAGGGGATGGAAGAGATTTAAGAAAGACTGAAAATGGCATTGGTGACTATAAAGAAGCATGGGTCAAACAGATGGTTCATGGTCCTAATGGAACAATTCTCACCAAGAGACCAATAACACCATCCAATGAGGAAGAAAGCTGGAACCGCCGATGTAGGAGCGCCAAGCTACGAGTAATCGAGAAATTTTGAATGACAGAATAGTCATAGACTTGTAGTGCCTTGTCAATAAGTGAATCCCATGTATCCTAAATGATTTGCCTGGTTGCCTCCGTTAGTTAACTCTTATATTTGCTCTCTAGCTGCATGGTTATCTTTCTTTTGCATCTTTCACGACCTTTGCTTTGACATAAATTGTTCACGAACCAATGAATACAAACGATACTAACACAAATATCCCAAGCCTTTCTAAGACTGGTATGTTATATGGAGGTTATGCGGAAACTTTAGTTGAACCTTTGGAGTGGTCGCTGGCTATTCAGTTTTAAAAAAGTGGGGTTTGATTCAACTCTTCGGAAGATAGCCATACAATTCTTAATGGTAGATACAAAGAGCCTGTCAAAATAGTTTTCTGCTAATTGTCTCGACTTTTCAAACAACAGAGTTGTTTTGGTTAAACGGAAGCCCTTCCAGTCTAGTTCTAACAAAAACAAAATTAAAATTGGATGGACCCAAATCCTTAGTCCGTAAGTAAAATACCAAAAAGCTGCGGTTCAAACGGTCCAAGTGAAGTTAGTAGATATGAACATCTGACTCTTCCAAGAGAACGAAAAAGACGCGAACGAAAAAGACGCGAATGTTTTTTATTGGCCCACTCATTCCGGCCTTGAATTATTTATTTAATATACACAAGAAATAAAATAAAATAAAAACAGCAGTCCCACGTGGAAGGACATTTTTTTCTTAGAAAGCAATGAGCCCGTAGGATTATTCGAGTCATTTCCACGACAAGTTCCCCCCCCCCCGCCCCCGCGTTCCCGACGCGGTCTTCCTCCCGCTGTGCGTTGCCGCGGAGAAGCTTCTATTAAACAACTTTTTATAGTCTTCGAAGACTTCACTTTAGTTTCATTTAAGACTCTGTTGGCTCTGCCCCCCGCCCCTCTCTCTCTCTCTCTCTCTCTCTCTCTCTCTCTCTATCTGAATCTTCTGTTTGTCCTCTCAACTTTCTGGTTGATCAAAAGCCTTGAAACCCATCTTCTGGAGACAAGAATCGAGTCATGTCAAGAATGGAAAATAAAAGAAGAGGTGGGGTATCATTAGCCATGATGCTCTGCTTGATGGTGTTGGCGGCAACATTTCAAGGTTGTTCCTCAGAAACCAGTCATCTTCTCGGCAGGAAAAAGTCAACTAAACCAGGGGCTCCCAGTAACCTTTTGGCATCCACTGTTTTATTCAGAGTAGTTGGAAATGTTTATCCTCTTGGGTAGTTTCCCTTTTTATTCTTTCTTTTATTGGTTTTCTTTGTTTCTTCAAATGTTTGCTTTGTTTTAATATGTGGTTTTGTTTGAGTTGAAACGCTTGTAGTAATTAGTATGAATGAATCGGATTTTTTCTTGTTTTGACTATGTTTGACCAAATTTACAGCAAAATTAATCTTATAGGCAAAATTAGGACCCTTTTGTGTTGTTTATGTTGTTTTCATGTGATATAAACCTTGCTTAGAGTTTTTATTGTTTCAACACTTTTTTTTAGACTTTCTGGCCCCATTTCATTTAAACTAACTTTGGTTCTTCGAGGCCTTTTGACTTCTTTTCTGCGTTATCATGTTAGTTCTTGCGTTAGGTGTCATTTCCAAGGGGTTTCGTCGACCCCCACCTGCAGTTTTCTTCTTTAGGATAATATGGCAATGTTGACTTCAAATTTGCAGGTACTATGCCGCGCTAGTTAACATAGGCAACCCACCGAAGACGTTCGACTTTGATTTCGACACTGGCAGTGACCTTTCTTGGGTCCAATGCAATGCGCCTTGTACTAGCTGCAGTGTGGTAAATACTTCTCGATACACAATGGAAACACTACTCTTGATTGTTTTCCCCCTCTTGATTGCCTCACCAAGTATTTTCATTTTTGTATTACACAGCCTCTGTCCAAGCAATACAGGCCTCATAACAATGCTATACGCTGTTCAAATCAACTGTGCCAGGCCATCAACATGCCGACGAGAAAATGCACTAACTCAAATGAACAATGTCATTATGGGCTCAAATATGCTGATGGAGGTTCGTCAACAGGTGTAGTGGTGACAGACTCTTTTCCTCTGCAGCTAGTCAATGGCACTGTTATTAAACCTGCCATTGCTTTTGGGTGAGTATTCCACTTTCCATGCCGCTTGACATCTATCAGCTTACCTTTGAAAGATGATTTTGTTTATATCTTACCTGGAACATTCATTTGTTTGATGCCTTGTGTAAAATCTTGTCACTTGGCATAAATGCATGCATGACCTTGAGGTGATTAGAGATGAAAAGATTACTGATGTTCTTGCCCGCAGGTGCGGATATCATCAGGAGATTGCTCCTGGTGCGCATCCTTCTCCTACTACAGCTGGGGTCCTGGGACTTGGCAAAGGCAAATCAAGCTTCATCTCTCAACTTCGAGCCCAAAATATAATAAGAAATGTTATTGGTCACTGTTTGAGCAGGCAAGGGGGTGGATTTTTGTTCCTTGGGGACCACTACGTGCCATCTTCAGGAACTTCTTGGACGCCAATGATACAAAACTCACAGTAATAGTTATTCGGCATCGTTGGATCCCTTCTTTAGCACCTATACCTTACCTGCACACACTTTATCAAATAGGGATCTGAATTATCGATACTTTTATTTCAGAAACTATTACATATCAGGACCCTCAGAACTTCTCTTTGGGGGAAAGTCTGCCGGTATGAATGTGCCACAGCTGGTTATTGATAGCGGGAGCTCTTATACCTACTTCAGTGCCCAGATATATCAAACCACACTTAATTTGGTGAGGTGGAACTGGAAACCTGCTACTTACTTCCGTACATGAATCAAGAAGTGATGTCTTTTTATCTCTTTGGTGGGAACTAATAGATTCTTTACCTCCCAGATTAAGAAGGATCTCACGGGAAAGCCATTAAAAGATGCACCAGAAGACAGGACCCTGTCAATCTGCTGGAAAGGCCCAAAACCTTACAAATCTGTGGATAATGCTAAAACCTACTTCAAGCCCTTAACACTAAACTTCACAAAATCAAAGAAGGGTCAGCTGCAGATACCACCTGAACATTACCTCATTGTTTCGGTGAGCATCTCAAGAAAGTAGAACCCATTTTGTGTTTTCTATATTCATGGAACGCACAGAACCATTTACTTGTTCTTTGCTAATACTAAGTATGTGCAAACTCTTAATCTTCCAGAAATATGGAAATGTGTGCTTTGGAATCCTGAATGGCACTGAAAAGGGAATGGGAAACACCAATGTGATTGGAGGTAAGAGATATCAGGGCTAAATATTTATCTTAACTGCCGTACAAGCTGCAATTATATTTCTCTCCAACTTACAATGTAATACACTCTTAATTTTCTTGCCAACTGCAGATATTAGTTTGCAAGACAAACTAGTGATTTATGACAATGAGAAGCAGCTGCTTGGATGGGCGCCAGCAGATTGCAATAGACTTCCCAAGTCCTAAAATTCTCTAGTAATGGTTCTCTTTGATACATTTATTTGGAGGGCCTTCTCACCAAAATTTTTTTTTTTTTTTGTTTTCCCTCATGTTTATTAACAGTGTGGACCTCGATTATAATGAAGGTTTTTATCAGCCTTACGCAGACAATTTTGGCATCCTGGAAGATTGTTGACCTTCAGGTTACAATTATGGGAAGATGATCAACAGCAAGAGCTTTCACATTACAATGAAAGGGAAAAATATATTCATTTGATTAGACATGCTAGGTGCAGGGAACTCTTCAGTATTAGGGTGTCTACAAGAGTTCTAAGGAAGGATCTACATGAGCTGTTTCTTCTTTCTGACCTTCAGTGAATGTAACGAGGCTTATACATCATAAAATGGAAGTTCAAAAGTTTGTTGCACATTCTCATATAACATTGTCCTCAGTTCATTTCTGCAAGTTAGCTTCATGTTTAAAATATTGATAGCCTCCACAAAAGTGGACGTCAGTTGATTTGGTTACAGTTACCACGTCTGTACAGTGGATTGCACCTGCATAGCAACAGTAAGTGCGCAAAGGTGCAAAATTGTCCACTCAAGTGGCTTATATCTTACATAATATAAACAAACAACGTGTGATTTTTCCAATCAAAATATTGTGTGAATCCTGAGGACTGAACAATGCACAAGAAATACAAAGCTTGGAACTTGTAATGAGATACTAACTTGATCAAATTGCCTAGTAACCAAAAATTCTTTACACAATTATCTAATTGCAACTCTTCATCTTAGCTATAGGAGATGAAAAAGAGGATTGATAGTAGTCACATTCCTCCTATGGTTCACAAGTGTCGGAAAGTACGGGACCATCAAGATTGATGCTTGTTTAGAGGGAAAAATCATCGATCAAAACTAACCTCATGGGGAAGGAACTTTAGATGTGGCACAATCCACGTGATGAGGAGGACTTCACCAGCTATAGTACTTGATTTGCACACTGAATTGAAAAACAAGCCATAATAGATGTTTGACAATGCTACCAAAAGGAATCCAAGAAGCATGACAGTGATGGCTGACACCAATTGTTTAATGGCATTTGTAATATTCTCGTAATTCAAGCACCAAAATTACTCTTTTTGCTTTTGAATGCAAATACCCAAATATGGAAATAACCACAGCAAACACAAAAGGAGATGCATTGGCCTATTACATTATATTTTCAAATTCTTTTCCACTTAATAATCTCTCTACTCCTGTGAAGCCAAGAGAAATAAGCAGAAAAAGAAGCGAGCCAAGATAAAGGACTA
Organism: Rhizophora apiculata; assembly: GCA_037832385.1. Taxonomy (NCBI): domain Eukaryota; kingdom Viridiplantae; phylum Streptophyta; class Magnoliopsida; order Malpighiales; family Rhizophoraceae; genus Rhizophora; species Rhizophora apiculata. The sequence continues at coordinate 5,428,927 of CM075432.1, forward strand.
TCACCTTTGCTTGACAAATTTTTGTAATAGCCTCAACATGAAAATTCTGCAGTTCCTCAAGGGCCATGATATCCAGACCAGCAATATCTTCACCCTGACAAAAGATTCAACACTCATGAGCATTTGTTATTCAGGTCAATGAGGTTTACATAATGCTAAACAAAAGTGCAGACAAAAATTGTCCTTTCCTGCAACAGAACACTGAACATATTCCATATTTACAAATAATGATTGCAGAAATAACTCAGTCTAAACCGTACCATCTGTTTAAGGGGAAGAACAATCCCAAGCAAACAAAAATAACATAAAATTAGTATTGTAGCATTGATAAATGAGTCTGGTGAGCAATCAATCTTCTGTAACCCAATGTTCACTAGAATATAAAAACTACCAACCCAAATTATACTCAAGGATCAGTATATGGACATGAATTTTCTGTAAATCTGGTAGAATTTTGGATAAATAAATTAATACCTTCAATCTTAAAATAAGGCTTTCCAATTCTCTGCATTGTGATTTTTCTTTCTGGTAAGTTGCTTTTATCTCTTCAAATGTATTTATGCTGTCAATATTTTCACATATTTCATCTTCAGATATTCTATAGGAATGACCATTAGATGGCAAGGATCCATTTCTAAGTCCTGCTCGAGAAGAACTAGATGGATTGACTACTTCAGATGACATGACCTCAGTATTGCCCAACTTCTTCATCTTAGCCACCAGTAACCACATGTTATCAAGCTCATTTTCCAGGGCCTCTTCATGCCTCTTTGCTTCATCCAGTCTTCCTCGCAGTTCACTCTCTATTTTATCTTTCTCAGAGAGTGCAATTTGCAGTGCAACTTCTTTTTGACGTCTTGAATGTAGTTCCTTCTGCAACTCCTCAACCAAAACACAATCATCTTGCTTTCTAGAGCACCCATCAGGTTGAGAACCATTAGAGAAATTTTGTCTAAAATCACTTGAAACATAACTCTGATAAGTAGATTGGCAGGGTGCCTCTTTTGCAGCAGTCAGATCCTCAATCAACTTTGCATTATCATAAGAAAGCCTTGTTACTTCTTCAGCTAAATTTTGGAGCTCAACTGCTGCAGCTGCAGCCAATTCCTTTGCAGATGAAGCTTCCTCCTCCAGTTTCCTACCATGAATTTCAAGCCCATCCTTTTCTTTGACCAGCTTCAACTTCTCTTGCTTCAGCTTCTCTATCTCAGCAGCCTAATAAAATAAACATAACATATCAACTAAATGAATTAGCCACCAAAAGGCAAGAAATGTATCATGGGGGTGTGAGAAGAAACTCAAAATATTTGAACCTGGATAAGAATGTGGGAATTCATAAAAGTGTCATTGTTACACTCTCTTGAGTCCTCTTGGGAAAATATTTGATCCAAACTCATGACACTTTTCGGTGTATTCCGATCAACAAAGGTTTCTTCCCACAATGAAATTACATCCCCTGCTTCAGAGGTCTTGTGTGTGGTGGTCACCATATCTGCACTCTGCTGTTGATTGCCATAGCTCTTATCTGTCAATAAATTGAGCTGTTGCCTTAGCAGAAAAATTGTCTCTTGCACCTCAGTGTTCTTGGAAGTCTGGTATAGAGAAAGTATATTATCTGAAGTGAATGTTTTTACTAAGGTGAGAAGATCAAATAGCACTGGATCGCTACCTTCATCTGTAGTTGCTCCTGGAGGATCCTATTGTCTGCTGATTTAATCTTTAATATTCATCCCAAAAGGCAGTTTGTTTAGTAGAAAATTTTGGTGTTAAAAATTCCAAAATCATCATTGGTGGCAAGTAAAATAGAAAACAAACCTCAAGTTCAAAGGTTTTCTCATTCAGCTGACTAGTGAGCTTGGATAGAGCCTACATAAGAGAAAATTACATTAGAGGCAAGGGTTGCTCTTGAAGAGATGATTTTTCCATTGGCACAATATCTTATTTTCTCAACCAGTCTTCCTCCTAGTGTTTGTCCATCATCAAAAGTCAGCATTTTAATTTGCTAATTTCAAATGGATTAAAATGACAATTCTATGGACCCTTAATGCCAATAAAATAAAACTTGCCAAAAGTAACACACTGTTTGAATTGAAATCTCACCACCAACAATAAAGGATATCAGAAATGGTAGAAAAAGGATCAAAATGCAATTTTTACTGCCAGAACATGAGCAGATGAGTAGATTTTAAACTACAGCAGCTTCCATCCAAAGAAGACAAAAAGGAAAAGGCTCTAATAAATTGGGTCAGATACTTTAACACTTTTTAAGGATCCAATCTTTTAACTTAAGCAAAATCATTTTTTTTTTTTTTTTTAACTCAACTTGCTTTTAAGTTGATGATATGATTCCAGGTTTTCTCCAATTCTGCTAAAAAAAATCCTACTGACCTGCAACATGTCAATGCTGTCTGTTGCTTGTGGAGTCATCCCAAAAGATCCAATCATGCGCTGCTCCAGAACATGCATCTGAAGCTTCTTTTCACTAATTTCATCTTTTAGCTTCTGCATTTGCTCCTATGCAAACCAATATTGGCCCACAAAACAGTCAATATAAACAGCATTTTGAGTTTCTTATTATTTATACCAAACAATGTCCTGCAAAACATGATGGGCATTAACCTTGAGTTGCATATCTCCAGGATTACTAGCTGCTTGCTCTGACAGTCTCTTCAAAGAACTTGTACACAGTGCCAACTCCCCAGCTATCATTTTCATCTGCTCATGAAGAAGGTCCATTTGATCCATAACTGTCGATCCAGTCTGAAAGAGCCATTCAGCCATTCCAGTTAGCCATTCAATGACCCATGTGTGAAGGAAGCTATAAGTAATAATTTCAAGGAATAAATAAAAGATAAACAAATAACTCTCAAATTTTAGATTAGTGAGAAAAATAAACCAGTAAACAAATTAAATGTGGTATTTCAGTTGCTCAATAAAAAATGGAAAAAGAAAAAAGGTCAGCACCAATTAGGAAAAAAAGCATCTAGAATTAGTGACCTCTACTGATAAGCAGATGGGAAATTTTTCTTCATTGAATGTATGAAGAGGAAAAACTTAAGGCAGAAGCATAAAGTTCATGTGAATGGTAGTATCACCATGTGTGCAGAGAAACACTTGAGGCAGCAACATACAGTTTATGTGAAAGGTAGTTTTCTATGAAATGCACCATGCAAACATAGAAATACAAACCAGAAAAGCTAGAACAATGCAAATACGCAGGAACATAATATTAGTCACAAGTTGTAAACATGAACCACAAGATACAAAATGCATTCTTACCGGAGGCAATTGGTGACCTGTACTAGTGGCACTAAACAAGTCCCCTGCCTGGGATCTTTCAGGAAAAGAGTTCGTAATTGTAGAATCATCTCCCACTCTACTAATTGATTTTCTCTGCCCATCCCTCTTTTCAGAAAATGTGAGTCTACTTTGTGAAGATTTTGAACTTGATGCAGGTGAACTGTTCACAGAGTTCTCACTATCAGCACTCCATGATGGCCTAACCATACCCTCAGGTTTCTGCATGGAAAGTTTTTAAAAAACAAAAGCTTGTTTTATATTTTATTGGCTGGGCAGTGCCCGAGGGTTAATACTTGGCACAAAGAGGTAGAAGAGAAAGAAAAGTAAAGCTCATGGAAATTGGAACAATTATTCATCTCCAACGCAACAGCAAAACAACTCTTGTTTTGACCAGTAACACGGTAATAATCAGAAGTCTTTAAGGAGAATGAAAACTTACCTTTAGTTTAAACCAACCAAGCATCCCTCTCCTCCTGTTACGTTTGCAATCCTTTACCAAATTTTGTAGATTAGTAGCATCATCCCTTCCTTCTGCTGAGAGCTCAGAGATGTAGCTACCAGAATCTTCCTCAATCATGTAATCACGTTTTCTATCTGGCAAATATGCTAGCTGCATCAACAGAAGAGCTAAGCATGAATCCAACAAGCAAATCATCTTAATCAACAGACATAGGGAAAGTTCTTGTCATGCAAGCTAAGGTTAGACAAATCAAACCTCATCTTCCCCAAATGAATGCCTTCGTCTATGACCAGGTCTTTCAGGAAGGCTCGATTGCATGGAATTCTTGGTGGAAACCAAGATGAGTTTAGTCAATCGCTGTATTCTACACAGTAAAGCTGCCTTGGCTTGTTCCTCTTCTTCCAATCTTGACTGCAATTTGACTTGACCAGCTTCCAGCTTTGATGCCAAAAATGAAAGCATTCAAAGCCAAAACTTAGAAGCAAGATAAAGCAACAGATGCCACATGAAATTTTAGCTTATCTTTTTAACAAAGTTTGGAACTTGTAAAAATCGGGAGCCAATATCAATGGAAGTAGGCAAATCACTATTTATAGATCAGAAAAAAGATATACTGGACTACTGGAAATTATTACTGTTAGTGCCCTGCTAATCCTCTATATCAAGTATACTCTCTCTATACCACAATTGGAGACTGTCTTAGAAAATCCAACTTCTAAAGGACACCATGTCACATGTCTTCAGTGGAATACAAAACCTGAAGCCCCAAAACAACCTTGGTTATTCAACTTTTGCAGAGTAAGCCCAAAAAATAAAAACAACTCTTGAAACTCCAGGGTTGATTTGAAAAAGAAATCTTTATTTGTACAAAGAAAGAGCAGGGGATGTACGAATTTCCCCAAACCTTTAGCAAAACCTTGTAAGCACACACTCCAATGTTAACAATTACATGTGCTCATGAAAAAGTGCAAACCTGGAGCTTCAAATTGACCAGATCTTCTTGGGGAGAGACAAACATATAGGGATTCTCCATCATTCCACGCTTTAATTGCTGAAGTTCTTGTTTTAGAGAGGAAATTTCTTTCTGGTACTTTTTTATGAGGGACTTCTCATCCATAATCTAAACAAGGAAATCAATTGAGAAACAAACAGTTAAATAATGCAACTTTCAAATAATAGAAACATCATAAGTAGATATAACCCCAAGATTCACCTTATTCTGTGCTGCCTTGATCTCCACATGCTTGCTTCTGTGTGCAAATTTCAAGGTGTTGTGCGTCTCTTCACTGTTGCTAGAGGCAGGGGTGACAGTGCAAATAAGCTACATAAAATTTTGAGAAAAACTCTTAGCATTGTATTATTAAGATGAATAGTTTTGTAGAAGGGGAAAGTACTACAACTTAAAAATCAATTCTCTTTCCCCACCCCTGCCAGCCAACCACTTGACCTGAGCCCAGGTGGTAATTGATTACTATGAATTTGTGAAGAAAAGCTGGGACAACTAACTCCCCCACCCCGGTTCTTTACCCATGCCATTTTACAAGAAAGAAAGGTGTCATTTGCACAAATACCAGAAAGCAGTATTCAATACCACTTACAGAGATCCGCCCATGACCACTGAGGGATGATTGCAATAGGCGTGTGAGTTTTGAATCTCGATATGGAATGTGAGCTGCTTTTTCGTCTGTTAACTTGGAAATGACCTGCAAAAGTTACATCATACACTAATTGCCAAGAAATCGTCAACCTTGTTTGTCAAATGTTTTCAAACCTAGCCAAAGGTTAACTTTTGTATGTCCAGATTCAACTTTATGAGGGTAGCATTAGCATAGCACAAATTCTAGCTGCAAAAAATTACTGATTAGTTTAAATTTATTCTGTATGATTTATTTGAGAAAGTACTTTTTTGAATGTCCTATCGAACAGGCAGATGCGGCAATCATGTTGGGTAGTTTCCAAATGGTTTCAGTCTGAATTTCATCCATTCAAATTCAAAATAAACTAAAATAGATCAAGAGCCTCACTGTGCCAAGTGTTAGTAAGCTTTTGTTGATGTATGAGCCCTCTTTTCTTCTCAATCCAGTTGTTTCAGTTTTGGAACTTTCAGATCCTGCAAGATCAATTAAGTGCTGCAAGGGATTTCAAGTTATAAAGTAGACTCAGCATGATAGTCTAACAAATAGAAAGCTTATTTGACTTGATGTCAAACTAAAGGGCCAGACAAAAGCAATCACCAATTGAGACAAAGTCACATCTTCGTCCCCTTCAATTTCTCCACATGGACTGCTTTCAATTGTCTGGTAAATGACAACACATTTCATTAAAGAAAGCAACAACAAGAATGTTACTCATTAAAGAAACTTGCCATGATAATGTGTGTGGTTTGCTTGTGCAGTTTTACAAACTTTGGATAAAGTTATATGGCATAATAAAGGTAATAAAAAAAAGTGGTGACTATCCAATTATTCAGAAACCAAAAATCAAGTAAATGAGAATATAACATGTACCAATGTGAATATGGTGTGGCTCCGACTGCTCAGAAAATTGACGTTATTAGAACCCACATGCCTATGTTCTGCAACCATATCATAAATGGCATGTTGAATGGTGCTTAATTGTACAAACCAGAAAGACAACTCAGCATTTGTCAGGTACCAACCAGGAAAGAAAACTAAGAAAGATGTGATGTGTCCAAGGCACACATGACTATCCCAAAAGTTAAATGGAACCTTAAAGGCACAGATAAAATTTCTACATACTTAAGCAGAAATGAATGTGTGAGATATGAGTTCCCCTTACATCTAAACTAGAAGCTGTCAAAGAACATATACCTTCTCCAGAAGCTATCAAAGAAAGAGCATGAGCTGGTGATAAAACCACTTCCACTTTGATTCCCTCAATGTAAGTTCCCTGCCAACATCATAAGTCACACATCAGAAAAATAATACCTCTATAACATGGCAACATAAGCTCATCTGGCAAAAGTATCCCAGTTCAAATATCATCAAACTCGAATAGTTGCACCTATTAAATTCCTCAGAATGGACTATTTGAGCCCTCTGAATATAACAGTCATAACACAATTCTATCCATATGGCACTTTTGTCTGTAATTTTGCTAACTGATTAATCTAATTACTTTAAGTTTGACAAAGGTGTAAAAAAAAAAAAAAAAAAAAAAAAAAAAACCACCCATCCTACCAAGAAGCATGTAAAACACTTTGCTCTGAACAGCATACTTAGTGGATTACAGATTTCAGCTACTCCAATTTACCAAAGATTCAGTAACATCATATGCACCTCTTTACAATAGCAAATGAAGTGGTATATCAAAAGAGAATGGAGGAGATATCAACTTCCCTATAGAAGATGTGTAAGCACCTGTGCATCCTCTCTTATTTTTAGGTTCTGCCCAGTTGGATCAAGCAAATCGTTGATGACCTAGAGGGAGAAAAATGAAACCATTGTTTAGCATCTAATGGTAATCATGAAAAGACAAACCATATTTTCTCTGAGACTTCAGATTTGTAGCTCACTGAGATTACTGATCTAAAAAATGAAGCTATTTGGCCAAGTTTAAAATTTGTCACATTGTTTACAAGGGCTAAAGTCTATAAACCACATCCAATTTAGAATAATGACAATTTTCAGAACTACACCTTGCCTCCAAGGAGTCACAGACAAAGATAAGTGGAAAAGTGATGGACTGCCACTGTAAAATTAGTGGTTCAAGAAAAACAAATTAATTAATCCCGCAAAACAAATATGAACAAAAGAAGCAAATTCAAGCAGATCTACACAAAATTGCCAAATATCAAAAACTGCATCATCTATTTCCAGCAATTTGCACACAGATTTATGCTCTTTCTCTTCCCTCCAAAAATTCTGTATTACTCTCCCTCTTATTTAACCCTTGCAAAGAAAAAGAAATGTAATAGAAAGCCAGGATCACTCATACATTCATCCAGTCATTGACAAAGATTGAGTAACTTTATTTTAGATGTTAAAGGATGAACAGATATGTGAAAACAGGTGTGTCCAGTTTCAAGTGCCACAGCTTGTAAATAGAGGAGAAAAACAAAAGACAAACCATGGAAGCATTTTCAGTTAACTATATTTATTGTATAATAAAATTCTGGAAGCAAGTATTTAATCTGGAAAAGAAAATAACCTATATTATTTTGAAAATTAACAGAAATAATACAGGTTGTATCAAGCATAAGATATTTGATGACGATTGGAATCAGTTTCATGTTCCATCCACCCTACATGGGCAACATATGCTGCATATGCACTCAGTCCAGAACAGTTTCAAATTCAAAAAAAGCAGAATGAGACTGTCTCACCTCATTGTATATCTCCAAATATGACACACGAAGGAGAAATTCCCGCCCAGGTGTCTGAAATATTGCTGCCAAGTTCGGTCAGTGCCATAATGCTTGTTTTAATCATAGCAATGGCAGTCAAGTCAACCCTACCTCTTGTATAATTCCAAAAACATTCTTCACAGCTAGTGGAATAATTCCAGGTGATTTTTGCTCTCCCTAAAATTTTGAAATAGGAATAATAGTAAAAAGTATGAAGGTTTACACCAGTTTTGCAAAAATCAGAAACAGTAGCCAAATAAAGAAAAACATAACAGGCCAGCCAACAATGGGCCAACAGTTTAATCAGATGGCTTTTCTTCCATGTCACACTAAACAAGATTCTCTGTCCACCATCCTTAAAGAAGACATATGGCCAGGCATCTAATTTTGCAATATGTTTTCATGTCATTAACAGTCTGAAACATGAGAATGATATAGCATGCATACGTCCCACTCCAGGTTTGAATTGGAAACAAATGGAAGGCAGGAATCTATTGGTGTTAGCTGGGTCTACAAGCACATATTGTTTGTGGTGAGGCTAAATAGCAAAGTGCTGGGAAAAATAAGATATTTACAAATCTATATAGACATTATTCGTTTGCCTACTTACATGCATTGTGTGAGTCTTCCCACTACTAGTAACACCATATGCAAAAACAGTCCCTGCACAAAAACTGAGCAGTCATCAGCCATGAAACTTGTCTGTGCATTACCAAGGGCATCTTGAATGATATGTACATAACATAAGCTTGTACATCAAGCATGGGATTCCATCATGTGCTAATCATTGTCTACATTCATACATTGAAACCCTCAAAGAAAGCAGGGCTCCGCTGCAGTTTGCCAACTATCCACTATGAATAAACAGAAGACAACTGGAGAACAACATTAATGTCACAGAAATGATCATCATTTAATCATCTGTCATAGAATAGAAGAGTGAAGAATAATGCAAAGATGTCGTTGGCATATAAACAAATTTTAATAAAGAAAGAAAACAAATGACATTTCTTTTTGCCTGATTCAAAAAAACCATTCCAAGCATTTGCAATCAGCTCCCATTCAAAATTACATCATGTTAAAAGAATAAATTTGTATAAGAAAGATAACTACCATTGATCCCTCGCATGGCACCACTAACAACACGCTGTGCAGCAACATCATAAACATGTCGAGTTGTTGTTGCTGGACCAAACACTCTATCTGCAAATGAACATTTGGCGGGAAAAAGAAATTACTTCCAATAACCAGAAAGGACCACCTACAAATAATGCAAGCTGCCCCACAACATTATAGGGAAACCAAATTGTACCAAGAGGCTCCAGTTTATGGACTCAATGACAATAAATACAAGAATTGTGCCGCTGTTGTATTATTGCAGAAGCCTATGAAATATATGCAAAAGGATTCAAATTTACAACAGTTAGCTAAAAATTACTCCTGCTTGAATCTAAGAGATTAAATCCTCTGTAAAACATGAATACAGACACTTAATTTAGAATTGTGAATTACTACAACTTTCCACTATGTAAGCGCTTATAACTCTACCTTCCTTCACAAGCTGAAGAATTTTCATAAGCTTATAATCATCCATGATTTTTCTTTTCTAGAAAAACAAAACAAAAAAAAATCCAACGAAAATTAAAGACACACTGATATTTTAAAGAAACTTAAAACTCATTCAACAAGCTTATAAATAAGTACCTAAGAAACAACCAAGAAAAATAAAAAGAAAAAGAAAAAGGAAAGAAATGAAATAATGCTAACCGAAACGGTAAGCAATTGCAGGATTGTGTTCGTTAGTGACTGTATAATCTCCATCTGCATACCATGCTATCTCGTCCCCTTTGTTAATCTCCCCGGCACTGCGCCAAAACGCAACGTCATCATCAGCCAAATAACAGAACAATCATTGCAAGTCAACAGCCCCAAATAAGTCAAACAACGGAGGATGATTTTTTTTTTGTGTGATGCCACCGTAAACTACCTGAGAGAGCGGAACCTGACCGTGACCATCACATTTTCCTTGCACTTGGTCGCGTCAGGCTGGTCAAATGCCTGACCCGGCGGCCTTTGACCTGACGTAACCGGAGATATTGACAGCCTCAATGGCCGAGCCGTCGGCGGTCTGGACGAAGACGGAGTCAACGGCCGTCCAGCAGACTTCGCCGGCGGCGCCGGGGACTTGCGAGAGCGGAACGGCGAGATGGAAGAGCGGCGGGACCTGCTAGTAGTCGATGACATGACAGGGCCTAGAGAGAGAAACGAAAGAAGAGAAAGAAGGATAGGAAAAGACCTACAAAAGAGGTTTTGGGTTTGGGGAAGAAGGCGTCACATGCGCCGGCCAGCGGGTTTTTTTTTTTCCCTTTCTTTCTTTGTTGCCTGCCCACCTTTTGGACAATGTTTGGCGCCCTCCTCAAAACGGGAAATATTTTTTGCATTTTAAAAATTATATATATATATATATATATATATATATTTTTTTTTTTTCTTCTTTTTTTCTTTTTTCTTTTTTTCGCATTGTGCGGTGCGGGTCGATCTAGTCAACAAGCGCAGGAGGACCAAAAGAACCAATGAGTAGAACATAGACGACGAGTAAGGAATGAACCACCAATCGTTGTGGCTATGGTAGGAGAGTTTATTTCTTGTCAGGCCAAAAATTGTGAATTTAAATTCGTGTAGGATTTTAGAAGAATTAAGCGTAGTGTTTTTTGTAGTTTACTCCTCGACCTTCTTATTTTATTCCCCCCCCCCCTCCCAAAAGAAAAGGTAAAGAATGAACAAATTGCTGGAGACTCGCATACACAAAATTAGTTGCGGTAGGACGAAAGTCGTTGGAAGTTCCAACCAACCGAACCAACCTTCCAATTAAGAAAGTCAGAGAATAAGAGTTTAAATATTTAAATTATTTTTTATTAATAAAAAAACATATATTAGTAATTGAAAAATATAAAAATAACTATTATATGACTTTCACTGAAAAATCATTTTTAATGGTAAAATTTAAAGGTTATTAACAAAAAAAAAAAAAAGAAAAATCAATAAAGTGATCTATCTGGCTGTATATTTTTAATTTAAAGGTTCTTCAGTGATTTTTTTTGGGTATGGCCAATTGGTCCGGTCAACTTCAGGGCAACAATGGTCGGGGCTTGGACATGGTTGGATGCCCTGTCTCAAGTCTCTTGTTTTGAGCTGAATTTGTCCACTTAGGGCTCGTCTTTGGGCCAGTTATTGACTTGTCTTTAATATTGATAATGCATAACCAAAATTTGATAGGAATTACGAAACTCTGCCTGTCGATTGTCTTTAGCTCATGCAAACATCGACTCTTTGTTAATCAGGTCACGTCTCTCGATGCAATTCAACGAAACTTCGTTTCGGGTCAAAAGGAGAAAAATGAAGACGCCTGACTTTGAACTACATTTGCACGGAAACACCCTTTTTTCTAAAATAATAGCAAATAGGCATACTAGTAAATGAGTCCTTCGCTACCAAAATAAACAAATAAGTAAATGAGAGCGACCTGGCCCAACATCAACTGCTGACCGAACCCTAATGGGCCCAAAACCAAAAAAATTAACTCACCCGCTCGCGCAATTCTAAGAGTGAAAAAAGAACCAAAAAAAAAATCTCAAGAAGGAGAATCACTGTGCGGACGACCCGCGGAAGTCTCCGGAAGAGGGAGATGGCGGAGGCAGAGGTGGTAATGTTAATGGACATCGACGGAGAGGGGAATCAGAACAAGAACCACCTATCCAATGCAAGCAAAGGCAAGAACAAGAACGTCGTGGCCGTGGATTCTAGAGCCACTCCCTGGGTCGAGAAGTACCGCCCCCAGTCTCTCTCCGATGTCGCCGCCCACCGCGACATTGTCGATACCAGTATTTATCTCTTTCTCTCTATCTCTTACTTAGGGTTTCGGTTGCACTATGCTTGTCTGTGCATATAAAGCTAGGGCAATACAATGTTTAGTTATGATTTCATAGAAGCCGCAATAGGAGCATCATATAATATTAAGAATTCGAAGCTCATTCAAGGAGTTTTATGTGTTGTTTCTTTTTGTTTTTTTTTTTTTTTCAAAAAGAATTTTCCCCGATTGTTTTTATAGGTCTGTGCCTGGCCCTTTTTTTCTCGCTTGTTGCCCCAAATTAAACGAAAGAATCTATAGATAGGGCATATTTGGTTCTATTTGAATATTCTTACTTTTATTTAACTGATAAATAAGGTAGAGAAAGCAAAAATTGTTAGTATATTTCTGTCAGGCTCCTCTGATTTTACTTTCTGGTCCTTTCTTTTTGTTTGATGTGAATAGTTGATAGGCTGACTAGCGAGAACAGATTGCCCCATCTTTTATTGTATGGTCCGCCTGGCACGGGAAAAACATCAACCATTCTTGCTGTGGCGCGCAAACTTTATGGAGCACAGTATCATAACATGATTTTGGAGCTGAACGCATCAGATGACAGGGGAATTGATGTTGTGCGGCAGCAGATACAAGACTTTGCTAGCACTCAGAGCTTCTCATTTGGGTAGTTTCCAATCTCAATATGATTGATGCTAGATAATGTAGCATTGCATCTTCATATTTTTTTTCAAGATTAATGTTGTTGTTGCTGGTGTATGACTGCTCAGTGACATTTTTTGTAGCTGACTGCTAAATTATTCAATGTTTTTAGCTCCAAGTCATCTGTAAAGTTGGTCTTACTTGACGAGGCAGACGCGATGACAAAGGATGCACAGTTTGCATTACGTAGAGGTATAAATTCTCATCTTCCAAAGCCTCCACCTTCCTCCAACTCCAAGTTAATGCTCGTGCAAATTAATGGGTTTTTTTGTTCATCCTTATTTGTGCTCTAGTGATTGAGAAATACACGAAGAACACTCGGTTTGCACTTATATGTAATCAGGTCAACAAGATTATCCCTGCACTGCAGTCTAGATGCACTCGATTTCGATTTGCTCCTCTTGATCCTGTACATGTCAGTGAACGACTCAAACATGTTATACAGTATGAAGGGCAAGTACCATTCTTCTCACCCACAGAAAAGAATTTTTGTTATTGTTTTGATTATGTCAATCAGATGGTAACTTGTGTTTGTTTTAGAGATGAAATTATTTGCTATTATCACCAGTACTGATTTTTTAGCATTTGGAACAACTTATATCGATAGCATTTTTACGCATCGTAAGTAATGTTTTGTTTCCAAGATTGCAATTCACTGCAGATTGTTGTTTTCCTTTTGAGGGAGGCTTTGCATTTGAGCTTGGTCTTATACAATCAAAAGTAAGAATAGAAAGTTGTGGCTCCTTCAAAATTTCTCTGTAGAACCAATGGCACAGCTTCATTTTTGCTTTTATATTGTTGAATTACTAGAATGTGTGCCTTTGTTCTTTTTATCATAATTGGACATGCGTCCTCATTGAACTTGTAAGTTTACTTGGTGACATTGTGCTGCTGAAACCATGAAAATTTTAGAAAAGATGATGTTATTTTAATTGGGATGCATTATAGCATCTGCTACTTAGGCCACTTATAAGAACTTATGCAGTTCCTTAACAAATTTTCACTGAATCAGGCTTGATGTGACTGAGACTGGCTTAAAAGCACTCATATGGCTTAGCAATGGTGACATGAGGAAGGCATTGAACATATTGCAGGTCCAAAGATATGCTTACTTTGATATTTCTGTCAAAGGATTAATTTAGAAATGTTTGGGAACAAGAAATATGTACTCTGATGTTTCCTAAAGATATTGAAACCACAAAGGAGGGGAGATGGAAAATGAAATTGAATAGTTCATTTACAACGCCTTTGATTGGAGGATGCAATGATGATATATTGTTGGGAACAAATAAAATGCCTCACATAGAGAGTATATTTTCATTGATTGCTGATGGAATTTTTCAGTCTAAAATTCAACAACTCTAATTTACCGTGTTTCCTAGGTGAGCTGTTGTAATCCCTCCCTACAATTCTTTATGTCCTGATTTCTTCTCCACCTAAGCACAACTAGGGCCTTAAAATGTGATCAAAAGGTTTAGTTCCTTATCTTGTTCTTGTGTGACAAAATTTTCAGTCATTTAGATATTTTCATTATGTGAAATTTGACCGATATCTAATACCAAAATGCATCGAGTTAACTGGTAGCCTTCTTTAATCCAGTCCAGCATCTCTGGGCTATGACTTGGTTCCTCTGGCCCACTTTAGGTTCAGTACAGGTAGCTGAAAGTCAGCAGATACAGAATTCATACTGGCCACTTCAATTCATCCTGCATATCTCAGTCGCATGATTTTTATTTTTTTTGTTCTTCAAGTTAACACAGGTGCTTGAAGTTGAATTTTCCCCATCAAAAGAAACATGAAGATGATTTTTAGCACTTTACACTTGCTGTTGGTTATTTTTGGTTGATTTATCCAGTTATGCAATTAATTTCTTTTTCTGATATATGCAGTCAACACATATGGCTTCTCAGCAAATTACGGAAGATGCTGTGTACCTGTGCACTGGAAATCCATTGCCTAAGGACATCGAGCAAATATGTTACTGGCTTCTGAATGAGTCTTTTGTAGATAGCTTCAAAAGTATTTAGCAACCCATTTTCATATAGAACACAGTTTTAAGTTATAGTGTTTATAGATGATGTTTCTGCTTTTTAATTTTTGCACTGGATATTCCATAGGGATGTCTGAAATCAAGACAAGGAAAGGATTGGCCTTGGTGGATATCATAAGAGAAGTGACCATGTAAGTGCTATGCTTAATTCTTTTGAGCTGTTTACTTCTCCAAACTCTAATTAGCTTATCACATGTCACTCTGTTGTTCTATCAGGTTTGTTTTTAAGATAAAGATGCCACCAGATGTCCGAGTCCAATTGATTAACGATCTAGCTGATGTAGAGTATGCATCCACATTTGCTATCTCCATCTTTTATTTGATTTCTGTTGTTATTGTAGTGTAAATAGAAATTCAAGCAAATAATTTTTCTTCATTTGTTGGGATAGTCAGTGTAAGGGGTCAATGCAATGGTAAACAAGTGTGGTTATGATCCCTTTACATTCAAGTCATTAGGCCACTCTACACTATTGAAAATGAACAAAATGGTTTAGCCATTAGGCGTGAGCCTAAAATTTCCTGTACATCACATAAATTTATTGAAGTATGTGATGTTTTCTACAAATATCTATTTGATTTGAGAGGACTCCAGAATATCATAGTAGCATAAGGCATGAAAAGTTGAAATTAAGGACAAACAGAAACTTGTGGAAAATCACATTGGAGATAATTATTTGCCAATAATTTTGATGAGAACATTCATTTATGCAGTCATGTGCCACCATATATCCTTGAACAATAGGCTAACAATTATTATTCCTGATTGTAGACAACTTTTGAAAAGGCAAAAATTATTAGGAGCCTAGAAAGCTAATGTTTCCAACCTCAGAAGCACTTTTATGATATTGAAGCAATCATCTTGCTGATCAGAACTGTTGGCTTTTGATTGAATTACTCTATATACTTTTTCTATAATCTGCAGGTACAGGTTGAGTTTTGGGTGCAATGATAAGCTACAGCTGGGATCACTTATTTCTTCTTTTACACGAGCTCGATCTGCACTGGTTGCTGCAGCAAAATAGTTGAAAATATGGTTTACTCTTGCTTTGTTCATCATGAGATTGTTCAAATCTAGGTTATGCAATCCTCAAATGCTGGCTATTTATGAATGTGAAGTCTCTACGTCCCTTTTAGAGCTTTGAAGCTTCTCAAAATGCGCGAGTTCGCTTTCGAGCAACTCGCGGGCGATGGAGTCGTGTTACCATTCTGCCCCTCGGCATTTGCCAACGTTGCATCCTGGGCGGTCCTTTTTCCTTGACAAAAATGCCATTATCAGCAGTATTTGAATCGTATTTGCATTGTTAGGGGCTTTTTGGTCATTTAGCTTTGTTTTTTTTCCCTTCTTACGGCCTTACGGGCTACTTTCTGATATTACTGTTTGTTATTGTTCAGAGAGCATCAACAATGCCTCCAGAGAGCATTGCCAAACCGTACGACTGTTAATGTCTGTCACCTGCACGCTTCAGATTCGAATCTTGTTTCAACAGTGATAATGATCTTGGCTTCCAACAAAAATGCTTCTTATGGGCAATACGTTTACCATTTTTTTTATTATTTGTTTTTGGTCTGGCAAGAATTCATTTTATTGGTAATCAATGCTATTAAAGCATCTGCCAATTGCCACCAATGGCAAAATCGTTGTTTTTAATGGGGAACCCCACACTTTGAGTTTTCTCAATCTAGGGTCATTGACCACTTATCTTGGCCGCATCTATGTCATTAATTTTTAAATAGAAGATCAAGGTTCTCTCAAATGGAATTCTGTGTCTACACAACATGCACTACGATAGGGATACATGGTTAAAAATACTAATATTGGTGAATTGTTGCTCAGAATTCGATCCCTGGGAATCAGAATCAGGTGATCTGATTCTCATCTGAAGGCAAACGGTCGTTTTAGAATTATTAGAAAATAAATAAAAAATAAAAACTGAATCAATCACTATAGAAGCGTGCAAGTGCAAAAATTGACAAATCAAATTTAGCACCAAAAATTATGTAAAGGGCACGATTACCCAGAAACATATTAAAACTTCTTCAATGCAATTTGAAATCCTATCAGTATACATTGACTTCGGTGCATTCAGAGGCCTTTGAACTCTAAAAATCCAGGAAGGGGTGACTTGGAACTCCAATCAAGAGTCAGTTCTTGGCCTGGTGTCCAGAAAGGGGTGACTTGTGATTCGGAGGAAAGGTCAATCCATCCTTCCCTTCAAAATTCTTTCTCTAACTTCCGTGGGGGTACTGCAAGAAAACAAATTAGAACTTTCAGAGCAACTCCACAAAGGCTCAGTGCCTGAAAAGGACAGTAGACAAAAAGCACTTCAGAGAGGGGGGATAATATGAATTATGATGACACATCTAACAGGAGGGAACCATGAAATTACGGGAAAGCAAAAGAATAACTACGGGTAAGAAAACTATTTGGACAGCAAAATATGTGGAGCACGCATTCTCTGAATCTCCCCTACTCATGATTTCGAGCACTTCCAACTTTGTCAAGACCCAATAAATCAACAATGGAGATCAGAAAATTTTCCTACAGTGTTATGACTGGGAAAGAAATGCCTCCAGAAGCTAGAATTCACTGTAACTGTAAATCATAAATTGATGATGGAGGACTTACACAACATATACGTGTCATCCCCAGCCACTCAAGCAGTCCTGATCTACAGATGATAGCAGTGCTTGGGACACAGTTTCAAATAATTCCTCAGATTCCTGCACAGATAAATCAAATAGAAATGGTGCTGTCAATGTCATTACATGGGACAGAAGACCATCATTTAGCTCAGCAGCCAAAAAAAAAAAAAATCACCAACCAAAACACAATTTCAGGTTCTAGCCAAAATGGAAATATGTGTACTCTATCTTCTAGCATTGCACAATTTCCAAGCTTGTTTAGGTTAACATTAAAAGAAAATTTATCACCTGGAGAGAAGGATATGAGTGAGAGGAAAAAGAAAGCCACTGCAATGGTTCAGTCAAATCTTCTCCCAGTCTCTAGCATTCCCTCTGGCTCATGTGCCATATTTGCTCATCCTATTGAATTCCTAGAACTTGATGAATGAAATTTTCAACAATTTAGTCAAGGCTACACCTATGCTGTACTGCTTGTATGCACATGTTACCTCCACAAACATGGATTTTTTAAATACTCACTCAGGACCTGTTGACATAACTTACTTTTGCCAATCAATACATTACCTCCAATGTAAGTACTATACTTGGGAGACTTACTCATAATCATGTAAAGAGATTCAGGCAACTAACCATGTAAGGCTTGAACATTGCTTCACATGCACCATACAGTGATTCTGAGGCTGTCCCAGCAACAACAAAGTCTTTTGCCAGTTTCCTGCATTACATGGGAATGAAAGTATTATACAGCATAATGTCACTCTGATTTACAGCATATAAAAAAACATTGCTCATAAACCATTTCTCTGATAATCAGTACGATGTTTATAAAATTCCTTCAAGAAAACTGGAAGAAAGTTTGGCCAAGCAAACAGGACTCTTAATATTTTGAAAAATGGGCAGGGTAAAGATCAACATTGTTCATCCCAATATGAAAATTAGCACATTTAAGTTGATAAAGAAATCATGAGTGCTGGTCCTTCCAAAGATTTAACAAATAACAAGAGAAAAAAGAGAACACACTTGGCTCCAATTGAATCCATTGTGCAAATGAATGGCCTGTTTTCGTCACTCAGTCCAGCAATTACGGGTTGGCAGAAATATGGACCAAACCTGACAAAGAGTAACAAATATCTCATGTCCATTTCTTTTTTTTTTTGGGGGGGGGGGGGGGGAAACAGCTCAGCACACATATGTTATCAAGTATCTTAAAAGCATTAAAGTATTTAAGGGCTCATGGTACATTATAATTATGAGAGTCCATAAACTAGGAAAAAGAAGTCATATTTGTCACAAAAGACAACAGTTTTGCACTAGATGCCTGTGGTGGACGATAGATATTACATTTGATATGCGTCTACAAAACAATAACAAATCGTGTGAATCATTCTCAGTTGCTCTTAACTAAAAGTTCACAAAGAGAAGCAAAGCAAGTCTCATAATAATTCAACGACAGCTCACAATATGCTGCAACATACAACAACAAAAACATGATTAAAATAGAAGGCTCAGAATGATAACTAGCATTGCAAATGTATCTTTTGGCACATCAAACAGATATATTATTGCTCTGATATGAAGACAATTACTTAGATTTCACAAACCTTTTCTCATTGAGGAGAGCAGAAACAAGGCTAGCTTATGTCTCTCTCTTCTCGCAGCTGATACAATTTATGACAAAAAATGAGTCTCTGATACCTACAAAATCATACATAAAAGATCTGCAGTCACTCCAAGCTTACATAACTGTGAAACCACTAAGAAGACACCACATTCATAACAAGTGCTCGCATCAACAGTGAAACAAACAAGCATGAGATGCAGCACATTGTTATTGCAAGGCCTATTACAATCCTTATTGAATAAAGGAATCAAGACAACTCAAAAGGTGAAGTGTATAGGTCACAGCAGGTTCTAACCAGTGTAGAGCCTCACAGAAATAAGTCATCCTTTCTGAAAGTAACAAGACTTCACAGAACAGACACATTCTCACCCCCCCCCCCCACCAAAAAAATAATAATAATAACAAAAAATTTAAAACAAAAGAATTAAAAAAAAAAGTATAGGTTTTGACAACGGCTATATTACAGGTCAACACGCCTTCTGAAAACTCAAAACTACGCCAGAGCAATCAATCAGGAATACTCGATAAAATTAAAAAGAAGGGAGAGAGAGAGAGAGAGAGTAAGAGAGAGGAGCAAGAAAAATACAGAGTTGGAGCGACGGTGGCAAGGCCGAAGAGACCAAGGGGGAGACGGTCGTGGATTTTGTAGATTTTCTGGAGATCAGTGGCAATGGTTTGGAGACGAACACCCAATAGCCAACCGCTGGCTATAGCGAAGCAGTTCTTGCCCACCATCGCCACCAGAGCGCTCCCATTGTACTCAAATATCTGCAAATCACCATATTCACAAACAAACAAACGCTCCCATATGCTTGTGCCTCCCCCTTCTTGTTCAAAATTAAAGAAACAAATATTAGGGTTCAAGAGCGAGAGAAGACTGAACGTACCAACATCGGCGGATTTAATCGAATTGTCTCGAAGAGAAGAGAACACAGAGAGATAGAGAGATAGCAGCAGTGATTTTTCTCTCTCGACGACAGATCTTCTTGTCTCTCAGCGAGTAAGCGACAGTGCGAGAGAGTTCGCGGAGGAAACAGAAAAACCGAATAGCAAATAATATTAGTAATAAAGAAATGAATAATAAGAGTAACGAAGAATGGTTGGCTGGCTGGCTTAGAGAACAATCCAAGTCCATCAGCCTTTTCCAATCATATTTTATTGTTCTGGGACACAATGGCTATATCACACTACAATCTAATGAGTTATTTTATATATATATATATATATTAACGTTCAAATTACCCGATTCATTTTATCTTTAATTTCTAATTTAATTATGATTGGACGTATAAATCGTTTTCTTGCCACTCCGCTCAATTGAAAAATATGCTGGCCTGTTTTCTCAACGTGAGCTAGGTCCACACAACGGTACTAGGGTTTTGCTGTTCTTTTTTTTTTTTTTTAAGAAAAAATAATAATAATAATAATAATAATAGGACGGTAATTTAGCAAAACTGGTTTGGAGCTTTTGGATAGAAAAGAGACTAGAGAACATAACAATTCCTCCCAAAAAATAAAAGAAAAAAGAAAAAAAAAATCCAAATTAAGATGTTAATATTACATATAATAAGTTCACTTTTACACAGCTGCTCAAGGAGGACCAAACCTTGCAATGAAGCAGTCTCCAATGTCATTATGATATTGTAAATGTAGAACAAAATACATGTTGAGAATGAATGAATACATAACAATAGACCTTGCGGTCCAAAGAGTAAAATCAGAGAGAAAAAAATAAAAATAAAAGGATCGAACCAGCTTTCAATAAAAGGCCCAGGTTACTATGGCTGGGCTGCAGGGCCCCTGGGCTTGAAGCACGTTTGCCTTTTGGTGATGCCTCCCCAGGCCCACAGCTTGTTTCCCTTATCTTTGCATCCCTAAATTTCTGCGGGTTGATTGTACATGCACATGAAAATAACAATGATGTCATCAAATGTCCCATCTAAAACTGGGGGGGGGTGGGGACATTACTGCAGTTTATCTTCAGCTATATAATTCAATGCAGTCCCCCGCCATGCATATTAAAGAAGGGCGAAAATTTCAGTGGCAGAGTAGGTTACTTTTCAAAGGGAATCAACGAAGAGAATGATGTGGCTGACAGAATGAACAAGCTAGCATTTTTAACATGCACTGCTGTAGAAACATACATTTCATATTGCACAATACAGAAAGATTGCCCCTTCCGGAGCAGTATCACAAATTTTAACTTAATCTATCTTATGTCCCTCACCATCTCTGTAGCTAAAGGTGTTATTCATGGTTTAATTCTTGCAAGCAATCCTTTCGTTTCTAAACTGTACCTTGATTAAAATGTGTTTCTTTGCAACTAGAACGCAAGTATAAAGGAGGAGAAAAAAAATAAACCTGGATAAAATGAAGCATTTAGTTTACCAAGTGAAAAGAAGACAATCCTGATGGCTACAATTTAAACCAATCACATTACCCATGACCTACTGCATAAGTATATATTAACATGTATGAAGTGGTGTGCATGCATGTGTGTGTAGCATGCATGTGTGTGTATACAATGGTTTTCAGAGCCAACCTGTTGAAGCCCGTAAATTAGACGCCACCTACCAACTAGTAGTGCAGTATCAACAGGAAAACATTCTGCGACTCCTTAACTTGCTACAACATCATGAGCATTTCTTTTTGCCATCCAGATAATGGAACTACCAGTCTAAAGCTCAAACATAAAGAATCAAAAGCCTAGAAAACAAAATATGGATTCTAAAAATTAGTATTGAGGGTTGTTCAAATATAGCTTTGATTACCACCATGCGCTTCCTTGTCTTTTTTCTTAGCAGATTTATTCTCTTTAATGGTCCAAAGTTCCAACGGTAGGATCGCCTTTTGTGAAGGCAGCTCAGCAATGAACAACAAAGTTTGTGCCCAGCCAGCATACTTTCCATATTTGCTCACAAATGCATCTGCCACACAGCTGCAGAGCTTAGGTGTGAGGCGAGCACCTGCAAGTTCAGGCAGAAGGTGCCTTGTAGCAATCTGAGAAAAACCAAGATCGAGAATTTTCTTATTATAACTCAAGAAATGGTAATATAAAATATAAGTTTGCAAGATGCAGTGTCATCAACTTACAAGAAAACAAAATTATAATAAGAAGAAATAATGTGCTGTCACCAGCTTCCTGATCATTATCTGCTCATAAAGATATTAATTTCTTTTGCTTCTATCAATTACAAGTCAAAAACCAAGGTAGTATAATCCATCATATGTAGATTGTCTAGGAAAATACATTGGTTTAGCCGTCTAGGATTAGAAATTCCACAAATTCAAGAAAGCAAAAGGAAAAGGATAGAAACTCGACATGTTAGTGTCAAGGATCCTAATTGCAAGAGCACTGTAAATTAGGTGTGGACATACTAGCTCTAATATTGGGCTTTGTTTTGCTTTGAACTCATTTTATTGAACAAAGTCCTACTGTATTCATGACAAACTAACACTTATAAGTCTACTTCCCTCAGATGCAGGGTGCTTTATAGTTGGATTCTTCCACTTCTTCAAGCACCCAGAGGAAACATACGTACATGTTTCTTGCTTGATGAATGCAGTTTTGAAAAGTCATTCAACTTGAATTTTATTAGGATGCAAATATTCTCTCTAACATCACCATAAATGTTAATCTATAATTCTCAATGGTCATCTCAACAAAGGTGCATCGGCCAAGGTTAAGTGTCATCATTAGCCCCCAATTGGCAATATCATAAACAAATCCTAGTAGAGACAGCTAAAAAGTTAAACTGGTATGACTTACTTGCCACACATGCCTGTCAACTGGAATGGCATGGTGTTGATCAAGAGAGAATAAAGCAATGCACGCTGCCACCTTGGGACCAACTCCAGGTAAAGTGCAAAGAGCATCTATGACCGCATGTAGATCCAACTTTCGAAGAGATGCAAGCCACTCTGCCCCTCCACCAGGTTTCAATTGCAGAGCATCTACCGTACCAATAATATATTTTGCCCTGTTCAGAAAATGACGTGAAGCTAAAATCACATCCCAAGATCGTCATCTGGAAATAAAGATGACACAGATGGTACACAGTCAATTGCAAATTTTACAAAACGAGAACACAGAGTTTCATTAAAATCAAATGCCGTGCCCTGGATTCTGCAATTAATCTTAATATGAATGCGCAAGCAAATATTAGTGGCATGACAAGTGAGCAAATAGAACAAGCACAGACCGCCAAGAACTTGAGAAAAAAGCCGATAAACAAGCTTAAGCAGTACATAATAACTTTAGAAGAGCAAGAGCACATAGTAGAAACCTGTAACCAAAACCAGCCTCCCGAAGCTGCTGCTCGGTGACCGTAGCAAGTATGTCCAAGGAAGGAAACTCGTGAAACTCCAAACCTTCAACGGTCCCCATATAATTTCCAAGGGAGGACACTAAATCCACCATTTTAGTGATCCTGGCGATGTTATTATTAGAAGAACACAAGAACTGGATCAAGCACTCCAGCGGTTCCTGCCTCAAAACCCTAGCCCCTGGCAAATGTCGCGCCAGCTCGACGAACCGCGGATCGGAGGCCGAGAATTCGTCCCAGAGACTGACAAGTGAGACGTTTGCGTTGAGGAAATCGAGGAGGACCGACTTGGCGGTGGATTCCGAGGGTGTTCTGTGAATGCAATAGTAAACGTCGCCGGTTGGGTCGCCGTGGTGCTTCAGGGAAATCAAGTGGGGCCCGAGGGTTCCGGTGTACTGGAGAGGACCGGTTTGCTTCCAGCCGAAGGTTTGGCCGGTGGGGAAAGTGAGCGGGAGAGAGAGTTCTGATTGGGAGAGGTTCAGCGGAGCCCATGTTGTGGCGTATTTGGCGTTAAAGATAGGTGTGCCGAGCTTTGTGGAGGGCAATTGGACGAGGGTGGGCGTGGCGGCGGAACGGCGGAGGGTTTTCGGCGGAGTTGGAGGGGGTGGTGGTGATGATCTGGTTTTGGGGACAGGTCTTGGCCGCTTCATTATTAATTGATTAATGGAAATGGCTTGGCCGTTAGCCACGTTGGGGTAACGGCGGGTGAGCTCATTAGGAGGGAAAAAAGGGAGAGGTTACTTTATGCGATGTTTACGAAAGCTATGTTCGCAATTTTTCCTGAGGCATTACACGGTTCCACAAAGCCCATTCGATGGAGAACTTGGACATCAACAACCTTCTTAGAGTTGCTTTGTGGAGAAGCAACTCTAAGAAGAAGAATGACCTTGCACATGCTTATCTTCTCCACATAAGCTTTGGCTAATCAATTCCTGAATTCTGGATTCAAGCAGACAACTTTATCCAGAGAACGATCACAATCTGCTACTAACCGCTCACACATTATTTGGATTACCATCTTGAACCATAAGACGGACGGTTCATAGCATAACATATGCGTGACAAAGAATTGAGGGCGTTTGTGAGAAATGCTGAGACTACCCTTGTTCGTTACTTACCGGTAAATCAGAAATCAATCTTCCTGTATTACGGCAATCATAATGGCATTACCACAGAGAACACAGCTTTTTCGATTTCAGAGAAAATGACGGAGAAATGGGCTCTGTAGAAACAGAGACTTGAAACACCCATTTTTAACCGTATTTCCAGACATTACACATAGAGACCTTTGGTTTTTAACGAGCACCATCACATGGAAATATGTTAAACTTCTTTCGGTACAATTTAAAATCCCATCAGGGTACATTGACTTCAGAGCATGCATTGGCCTTGCAAGATTATAAAACCAGAAAAAGTCTCCCATCAAAGCTCAGTTCTATGGCCTAGTACATAGGAAAAACAGTGGCCCGGTAATTCAGAAGCACTCGCTTGTAGTTCGCGAGAGAGGTCAATCCATCCTTCCCTTCAAAATCCTCTCTCTAACTTCCGTGGGGGTACTGCAAGATAAAAACACTAGAACAATTAGATCAACGACAGAATGGCTCGATGCCCTAAAAACATCAGTAAATACACGAGTCTTTCGGTGTGGGGGTAAAAGAAAAAGAATAGCCCATGCACCGGAATTACAATAACGTATCTTACAAGCAGAAACCATGAAAATAAGGGAAAAAGGAAAGAGTAACTTCAGGTAAGAAAACCATTTGGACAGCAAAACCTTCTTGTTTAAATATGATATTGTGGTTATCACACTCCCCACATCTCCCATACGCAAGATGAAACAGTTCCATGATGCACAACTTGACCAAGCTCCAATACATCATTAATGGAGATCAGTACAATTTCCTACCATGTTATGACTGGAAAAGAGACACTTCCAGAGGCTAGAATTCACTGTTAACTGTTAACTACAAATTTGATGATGGGAGGGCTTACACAACATAGACATGTCCTCCCCAGCCACTCAAGCAGTCCCGATCTACTGAGGACAGCAGTGCTTGGGCCACAGTTTCAAATAATTCCTCGGGTTCCTGCAGAGATAAACCAAGTAGAAATGGTGCCGTCATGACATGGAACAAAAGATTATCATTTAGTTCAGCAGCAAAATAATGATAACCAACCATAACACAATTTCAGATTCTAGCTAAAACGGAAAAATGTGTAAATCATCTAATAACATTTCACAATTTCCAGAGCTTTTTCAAGTCAACATGAAAAGAAAATTTATGACCTAGAAAAAAGGTTATTGGTGACAAGGATAAGAAAACAACTGCAACAGCTCAGTCCAAATCTTTTCCCATTTTCTTGCATTCCCTCCACTCCGGTGTCATAGTTGTTCATCCTCTGTAATTTCTAGTACAACTTGATGAATGGAATTTTCAACAGTTCAGTCAAGGCTACAACTATGTTGTGCTGCTTGTGTATGCATCTTACCTCCACAAACTTGGATTTTTGAAAACTAACTCAAGACCTGTCGACATTGTTGACTTTTGGTTCATCTAAACCAAAATATATCCTAGTTCGTATTTACACAATTTGTTGCCAATCAATGCTTTACCATGAATGTAAGTGCTATACCTGGCCAAATAACTCATAATGTGTAAAAAGATTCAAGTCACTAACCATGTCAGGCTTGAACATTGCTTCACATGCACCATACAGTGATTCTGAGGCTGTACCAGCAACAACGAAGTCTTTTGCAAGTTCCCTGCATTTACATGGGAATGAGAGTACTATGTTGCAAAATTTCACTCCGATATCCAGCATATACAAAATCACTTATAAACCATTCCTCTGAAATAATCAGTACAAAGTTTATAGAACTCCTTCGTGAAAGATAGTAGAAAGCTTGAACACACCTAGAGGACTCATATATTTTTAAAATTGGACAAATGAAAGATCAATGTTATTCATCCCCATACGAACATTAGCACATTTGAGTAAATAAAGAACACACAAGCGCTGGTGCTTCCAAAGAATCAAGAAATAATAAGAGAGAAAAGGGAACACACTTGGCTCCAATAGAATCCATTGTGCAAATGAATGGCCTGTTTTCATCACTCAATCCAGCAATTACAGGCTGGCAGAAATATGGACCAAACCTGACAAAGAGTAACAGATATGAGAGTGTATAAACTGGAAAAGAGAGGTCATATTAGCTGCAAAGACAACAGGGTTCATACTAGATGCCTGCAGTGGATGATAGATATTACCATTTGATATAAATCTAGAAAACAATAAAAAGCCACATGAATTATTCTCAATTGTTCTTAACTAAAAGTTAACAGAGAGACAGCAGCAAAAGAAATCTCATGATAATTCAACGACAATTTACAATTTCCTAACACACTACAACAACACAATGTTTAAAATAGAATGTGCAGAATGATAACTAGCATTGCCAACATAACTTTCAATAAATTGAAAGGATTTATTACCACTCTGACATAAAGATAATTAACTTAACAGATTTCACAAACCTTTTCTCATATAGGAGAGCAGAAACAAGGCTAGCAAATGTTTCGGGTTTCATGTCTCTCTCTTCTCGCAGCTGATACAATTTATGACGAAAAACGAGTCTCTGAAACCTACAAATCACACAAAAAAAAAAAACATAACTACCAAACCACTGAAAAAACACCATAGTCAGAACAAGCACTGTGAACAAACAACCTTGAGATGCACCACATTGTTCCTGCCAGGCCTATTACAATCCTTACTAAGTTAAGGTATCAAGACAAATCAAAATGTAAAGCCCATGTGTCACAGCAGATTCTAACTCATGTAAAGCCTTGAAATTTCTCATGAATGCATGCTCTATATCCTCACATAATTCTGTCCAACGAAGACTATAAGTAATTGGGAACATGCTATTATCGATCTTTACCTTCCTCCTTCAAACAAGACAGTAAATAAGACAGACACAGAGATGACAGAGACAACAGCTTTTTGTAGAAATGAGCAATCCTGTTGCTCCTAGGTACCAAAAATTTCGTAGCAGGACAATTGGGTAAGTTAGTTTTGGAAAAAACACCAAGAGTTTTGAACGTAACAAGATTTAACAGATTCACTCTCTAAAAAATCTACAAAGTATAGGCTTTGCCAATAGTTATATTACAAGGCAACACGCCCTCTGAAAACTCAAAACAACACCAAACTCCCCATAAACAAGCACACAACCTCCCCAGCAACATCCATAAGTTAAACAAGAAAATAAAAAAAAAATAAAATAAAGAGGAAGCAAAGGAAAGCAATCAATCGGGGAATACTGGATAAATTAAAAGAGAGAAAGGGAGAGGATAAAGAGGAATACAGAGTTTGAGCGTCGGTGGCAAGGCCGGAGAGACCAAGGAAGAGACGGTCGTGGATTTTGTAGATTCTCTGGAAATCAGTGGCAATGGTTTGGAGCTGAACTCCCAATCGCCGATCGCTGGCTATGGCGAAGCAGTTCTTGCCCACCATCGCCACCAGAGCGCTCCCATTGTATTCGAATATCTGCAATTTCCATCCCACCCACCAAAACCATAAATAAACACAAAAACGCACCTCCCATGTGCCTCCGCCCACGTAAAAAATTAGAGAAACGAAGATTAGGGCTCAAGAAGACAGAACGTACCGACATCAGCGTATTTAATTAATTGAATCCAATACAACACAGAGAGAGAGAGAGAGAGCCGGGGGGGGGGCGCAGCAGCAGAAATTTTCTCAGAGATCTCTTGATTCAGCAAAGTAAGAAAACACCAGACTTCGCTGGGTTACAAAACATAAAAAAGAATGATATAAGTAACTAAGAAATGGCGATCCTGCGCTGGCTTAGAGGACAATCCAAGCCCAACCGCATTTTTTTTTATAACAATTGTTTATTGAGTTAAAGAGGAGGGAAGAGAGAGCGGGGAAGGAATTTGGGCTGGGCCTGTTTAGCTGGACTGGGCTTTTTTCTCTGTTTGCTTTGTTCTCTTTCAGACTCTTTCTGCATGTTGGTTCTGCTCAAATATTAGTTTGATTTCATTGATCTTTTGTTGATGTTTCAACGGGTTCAATCGTTCTGACTCTCCATTTCTGTTTTCTGAATTCTAAGTTACGGATAATTTTGCATTGCAAGACACTTTGATAAATTCAAATATTGCTACGCTGTGCAGCAGCACTGTGGCTACAAAAATTGTTACTTACAAAGTCATAAGCTTGAATCTGGAATGTTGTTTCACTAAGCGCATCAGTGGTACTAGGTGACCTTCTCAGTTTCTTTTACTTGTTAGGGCTATGGGTGCATTTCTCATCAGCGTGATGAGTTTGCTGAGCAACATTGTACTCTATAGTAGTATATAAAAATAATGAAATATCAGAAGGTAAATTTGGCCTTTCCCATTCAAATAAATAGTGAACCAAAGAACCCCAAAAAAAAAAAAAAAAAAAAAAGGTGGCATTGTCAATAAATAGCATGTAGTAAATTGTTCCAAGGACTTTTTTATTTAGATGAAAAATTATAAATTTTTTATAGTATGTAGTAAAGAAAAAATCTGGTAAATTCGATGTTACTTTCCATGCAATGGTCGTCCAAAATTGGTGGACTTGGTTAATGATACATTAAAAATTGACGTGCCTTTTTTCTTTTTTCCCCTGCTGCTATAGCTATTATTATTATTACTAGTTAATTATTTATTTGGTTGACTTAGTTGTATTTATATGTAACTCGTGCATTAGAAAATGACAGAATATCCAAGAACAAGACTGAATAACTGCTCATTTGGGCCAATGTAAGCCCATAACAGCTGAGAAGGCCAGAAATCTTCCAGACGGAATAATCTACGGGCGCGCATGCCGACAAGATCCCTTGACGAGCCCAATGGGATTACAAAATGTAAAGCAGCGAGCAGTAAGGAGACAAATTAAGTTATAATTTAATTTATTTTATTTTTTAAATTATTATTTTTAAAAATTAATAATTAAATTAATAAATTAATCAATTAAATATTAAATTAATAAATTAGTCATAACTTTTTTAATTTGATTAATTTTAAAATTTTATTAAAAAATAATAAAATAATTTTTATATATTTTTTAAATTTTTTTAAAATAAAATGTATATTATTATAATTTTTTAAATTATAAATTATAAAAATTAAATAAATATATATTTGTATAGTGTATTTATTTATATTTTAAAAAAATTATATGAAAGTATTTATTATATTATATTGATATTTATTTTAAAAATTTAAATTATCTTATTTATATTAAATTATTTTATTTTTTTTTAAAATATATTTTATATTAAATTTATTTTACTTAAATTATTTATATTTATAAATATATTATGTTAATTAATTTTTTAATCTTATTTTAAATATATATATATATATAATTAAATTATCTAAATATTATACTATATAATATATAATAATTATATTTTATATATAATTATATTTCATCTATTAATATTTTTATATAATATAATATATATGTATTAAAAATCATATATTAATTATATCAGTTTAATTTTAATTAAGATAATTAAATTACATTTATTCTCACCCAACTTAAAATTACATTTATTCATGAGCATCTACCTACAAAAGAGGAGGAGGGAGCGGGGGGGGGGGAATTCGCTTGGAGTTTTCTTTCAATACACGATAAAAGATAAGGTAAAATAAAATAAAAACAGTCTCTATTCTGGCAATGGAATGTCAGCCAAATCCTCCCTATAGGGCAAAGGATCCTTCTCCAATGCTTCGTTATTTTTAGCATTGCATTGCCCATTTTCCAAGTTAACTTGGCATACATCGTCACTTGGCTCGATGTATGTTACCACAGCGTCTTTTCTAAAGGTTAGATAGATGACTGCCATGATATAGATAGCCATCAGAGGAAATACTACGATTCCGATGAATACATTCCCAACTTTTGGGAGCTTATTGTGAAGTAGCCAATCCACGAAGCCCGTGCTCAGGTAATAGACGTTGATGCCAATTAATAGCAGACCCAAAATCCAAGAGAACACAATAAGCTGCACACACAAAACGTGTATAGGTATTTCGAGAATTGAAATAAAAATAAAAGTATATGACGAAATGCAACTTACAAAAATTGAGTTCTTATGTGGCCCCATCTTGGTGGTACTGCTGCTGAACTTAAGGAGGGGAATAAGAGCAAATGGAAGTTCAAATGAAAGGATCATCTACAAAAATCCATCAGACAAAACACGGATCAATTAGTTTAATCAACTATTTGAGATTGATGGATAAAATGCAATACAAAATCATAATTTTGCCAACCGATGCAATGATTATCAGCCGGCCGGCTCCCGAGGATCCTCCGATGATGGAGACAACGAGGCTAGGAGTCACAGCAATCAACCGAGTCATCAGGTTTCTTATCCATGGTCTCATTTTAAGGTCCAGGAAGCCCTGAAAATTTTCATCAAAATCCAACAAATTAAATTAATTCCAAATATCTGATCTTGCATAATGAAGCAAAAGTATATAATTTTCTCTCTCTCTTTTTTCTTCCATCCCCCCACTCCTCTCCTGCCTTCTAAAAGACCTGCATAATATACTGTCCGGCATAAGTGCCTGTTATTGTTGAGCTCTGCCCCGAGGCCAATAGCGCAATTGCATAAACCGTGGAGCTTGATTTTCCCAACACATTCTGCAAAATCAGGTTAAAAATCAAATCATATACCGTTAGATCGATATGACTATATGTTTTTTTTTCTTTTCCATGTGGGTTTCGAAGTATCTAATATGGCTTATGAATCTTCATGAATTTGAACATTGTACATGGTGTGCACCTTGAGGAGGAACGAGGCAGAGTCAAGAGTGAGATCGCTGCACGCATCAGACTGTTCGGATGAGAGATTGTTGGCTGAGCAAACCGCCCCGGATACCGCTACGACGGCAACATTAATCAAGAATGCTACAAACAGGGCAAATCCACTCTCTATGAGGAAATAACGGCAAGCGTCCTGTGATGTTGTTTTCGTATTACGACCACATGATAATCAACAGTTAAGCAAAGCGTGTATGGTAATGACCTACTGATTGAGACGCATTCGTAAATTTTTAATACAAAAATTTGCTCGATATTTTTTGCTAAAAGCTTTTGTTTGCTTACGTTGATGCCACGAACATCGCGAGGTACTTTCCTAGAAAGCACAAGTGCTGAGTGGAGAAAGAGGTTGTGCCTGTGACCACAATGAAAAATGAAAATAAACATATGAGAAAATTTCACAAAAAAAAAAAAAGAAGGAAAAATTAAGCTGAACATGTCAGGAAAGGCATAGAGGTTGCTTACGGCATGACAAGGGCACCGAATAGCGCAATGGCATCCGCTGTAGCTCCTTGGCCGTTGAGCTTGGGGACAAACAAGCCCTTAATCACATCAACAGCAGGCGGCTTTACGTAGCTCATTTCAGCAAAGAAACACCCAGCCATTATGAACACTAGCGTTGCTATGACCAATTCAAGCTTCCTCACCTGATCAAAACTCAATAACAGGGCATGGACTAAAATTAAAACCAATTAAATGTTAGCAACCTTTCAGCGTTCAATTCATGGACCAACATTCCAATGTCATCCTAGTTTTGATTCTCAAAAATCAAATTCATTTTGACTGTTTCGCCCTAGTAGAACAGTACAAAAAATTAATTTTATCATAGGTACGAAATATCCTGGTATCATATTTACCGATTCTTTGGTTGGACTGACCCTCGCTTCTAATGGGTATGCCATTTTATTTTATTTTTTTTCTTTAACCTTCTGCTTTCTTCCGGTTGATTAAACAAGTTGTTGAATCTGGATAGAGTAAGGGGGACCAACTTCGATTGTGGTGTAATTCCTCCATGAGTTTTAATAGGAAGCCACAACTCCCTTTATTTTGAGAGGGACGACAGGAGACTGTGGCCCCCAATATTTCCAGTCCTCTATTTTGTCAAAACAGATAGTCTAAGTCCACTTGTTGACTGACAGGTAACTAAGATTTGTTGATACTATGATAGCAGCATGGGAAATGTCAGTTTCCTACATATGGATCATAAGCAGACACGCTTCAGGCGGGACAAAAAGTTCATGAAGAGACTATATTGACATGCATACCTGTAAACAGGGTGGCAAACTGCCAAAAACATTTCAAGTTATTGTCAATGGAACGAACAAGAATGTGAGAGTAATAGATAGAATTTACCCCATATCTCTGCAAGCCAAGGAACAGAAGAGTACTGAAACCGGTGAGAATAACTCCGGCCCACACCGGGATGTGGAATAATATATTTAATGCGAAGGCTGTCCCTATCACTGTGACAGAAATTAAGGAAGAGTCCAAAAGAAATTGAGCCGATCATGTGGAGGAAGTAATGCGACGACTTGCTTCTGTCCCTCTCATTATATTGAATCACTCGTATTGCTATTAATAAGCACAACATAGAAATGACATCGAAGAGCAAAATGAGTAGAAACTTCCGATAGAAAATGGATATAATTCAAGACGATTCCGGACGTTATAGTAAGATATTATTGAAACAAAAATTATTATGTGGTAACTCTTCTTATTAAATCAAGTCTGAATTTGAATTATGTTTAGTAATTTTTTATTAGTGTAATTTTATTCTTACACCTAAATCTTACAAAGAAAACATACAAACACATTTTTTACAAAATGTCATTTTGAATATAACTATGAGACTCACTACATAATTGCAAATCTCACTGATTTCGCGTGTGTTTGTAAAATTTTCCAGGGAATATATCAATTTTCTTTTTATCATTACATCCTTGATTGATTTATTTTCACGTATTGATTATCTATCTGAAATGGCATTAGTAAATTGCATATTAAAATTGGCAAAGAGAGTATGCCTTCTGGAATGTCGGCAGCTATGACCGCTATCTCTGCCAGCAGCCAGAGACAATATTTCACATATTTTGGGTATTCGAACTTGCAAAGCTCGGACAGATGTTTTCCTGAGAAACCCAAGAAAAAAAAAAACAAAAAACAAAAAACAGAAGCAAACAATTGGAAAGAGACCAAAATGATAAGACAACATTCAATTAGTAGACGCACATCATAATTGTCCACAAATTTTTCTAGACCTGAAATAGGGATGTTTAGATTCTTTTAGGTAATATGTACATATATGGTCTTACATAATTGCGCTGATTATACCAAAGTGATTCATTTTATACTTATTACATGGACACATATATAACGTTGTCTGGCAACAACGTAACCCTGTACGTTTTCTCTATGCGAGAGTTTAAGATAATCAGGAGAACTCTCTCCCTTTGCGGTCTCAAGTACTTACCGGTGGTTACACCAATATTTGCAGCGAGCGACTGAATTATGAATGCAAATACCAGCCCGATTAATACCACCCAGAGAAGCTAAAAAAGGAAAATGCAATGACAAATTGCTCGGTTAGTAATCAATTCCCTCGTAATTAACAATAGTCAAACAAACAAGCCCTATTTTTGTTAGCCTTTCGCTTTCACTGCCGAGGCGAGTTTAATGTGTAATTCTCATTTCCTTTTTTTTTTTTTTTTTTTACCTCATATCGGTGGTTAGCTCCAGCTTGCAAGTCAGTTTCCACTGCATTGATGCCACCGTAAAACTATATGTAAGTCAACGTGGATACGTACAGAGAGAGAGAGAGAGAGAGAGAGAGAGGGAGAGAGAGAGAGAGATACAATTGCCAGGATCAAGATAAGCTAATGACACAAGGAAACCAGGTCCAACATACGCCAGAAACTTTGTCCATCCAGTTCTCTGCTCATATCAAATATGAAGGAACTTAGTACACATAAAACATCTCAATACCTTACCCGAACATATAGCTATAATAAGCTTACCCTCAAAAAGCAAAAGAATTAAAAGGAGAATTAAATCCGAGGACATGATATACGTTCTACCTGCAGATTCCTTGGCTTGCCATCGTGGCCATGAATAGTACAAGCTTTTGATTTCTCCTCTTCTTCCACGGCTACCATGCCTTTGCTGTGTCCAGCATCCATTGATGTTGTAGGCATTATTGCGTCGTTCCCTTGCTGTTGCTGCTGCTTGTTCTCCATCTCTCTTTGCCTCTATCTATCTGTCTGTCCCTCGTGTGTGCGGCTGTGTATGAATGTGTGTACTCTTGGGTGTGGCGCTCGAATTTTCTAGTGCACAGCGGGCGTACAGCTTGTACGTAAGTTTTTTTTTTTTTTTTTTTCAGGATGAGGTAACAATAACATTAACTATAAAACAATTGTACAAGAATGTGCGTAAGCTCTTGTACGTAAGTGAAACAGAGAGGCAATTTTATTTTAACGGTCAATCTTTCACTTTCTTTTTTTTTTTTTTAATTTTGTCAAGAAGCAATTACTTTGCCGGCAGTTGAGGACTGCCACTTACCATATACTATATAAGATATCGTTATTACACCTGACGATAAAATCCACGTTATTATAAACTAATGTTTCCAAAAGTCGGGGTGGCCATACAAAATCAATTTTTGAAGCCTAGCCTAGTCTGGCATATATTGTATTCTTCATATGCTCTACCACATAATTAATTTTTAACTGTCAAACATCAACCCTTTTTTTCTTGTATTCTATCACTTTTTGTCTACGAATTATTTGATCATGTGATGATTAATTGCTGATTGATTAATGAACAAAGCAAACAAGAGGATTATGTACATCGTGCTAAAGCCAATTTACAACGCCAAAGAATATGTATAGAGACTAGTTAAAGAGAGTTAAAAATAAATAAATAAAAAAATCTCCCTCCCTTTCAAATAGTACCAAAAAAAGGGAGTGATCATAATGCAAAAGTAATACTAATTATAAAGAGAGTTATGCGTTCAGGTCAAAGTGACATTGAATCAAGGATGAATTCAGAACAAATTTTCAGTGGGCCAAAATCTATAAGTGAGAAAAAAAAAAACCAATAAAAATAATTGGGAGTAAAAATCTATAAGTGGAAAAAAAAAAATTAATGAATAGAATTGTTAACTATGTGTAAATTGGGATTTGTACCCACGGGGGGCAAAATTGCAATGCCAATACGCCACGCCAAATGAAGATTCCCTTATTTAACAGCACACATTTATAATATCTGATGGATGGAGGGGGGCGGTCGTTGTTAATACTTTTAAAATAATAATAATATATATTTTTTTTGTTAATATATATATATATTTTTTATATAACACGATGTTTCACTTTCGTCTACAGGTGTGTCCACTAGTCTCACTCGAATTTAAATCAATGAATGCGAAACCGAAAACCAATCACGTTATGTTTCACTTGGGTCCATTAATCCGTGCTTGTTTAGTCTCACTCGTATTAAATGATACTTCTTCCCCAGTTGTCTATACTAAGACGCGCCATGGAGATATCTCGCTGTTACTCTCTTGACAGCATTCAAAAGGACAAAATAGGGCCACGATACAAGGCGCTATCATTTGTTGACAGCCACCTGAGTCTTTAATGATATCGCTGGCTATGAAAAAGGCGCTCCACGACTGCTCGGTTTTGGTGGCGTCGTACTAAGTGGGTGTGCCAAACAAGATCTCGGTTTAATTTTTCTATTAACTTAGCACTAAGTACTTTATCGAAATAAAAAAATTTATTTATGTTAATTATGATTTATTAATTTATAAAATAATATAATAATTAATATCAATTTTAATAATATTATAATATATAATTTTTTTTTATAACGAATAAATAATAATTAATCTAATAATTATAAGATAGGGCGCAGAATGTTCGGATTCTCAAGTTCTCGTGGAGTTTCCGTGGCCGTCAGGGCTGACATAAGGGCAATTTGCGCCGCCTCGCAAGTGGCGCGAGATCAGGGCCTTCGGAACTTTGTGGTAGAAACTGATTCTTTGCTTGCCCTGCAAAAAATTACTAAGCCTGACTGAGAATTTGATCCATATCATCCCATTCTAGCCGAGTGCATCCGCTTTCTGAGATTGCCTTGTAACTTCCAACTACAACATACATTACCAAAATGGAATTATTGTTAAGATTTCGCGGCGAATCTTGGAGCCTGTGGAGCTGAAGATTTTCTGCTAAAGCAATCTCCTCCGCCAAGTTTACAACCATTGCTAACATCTGATACGTGTGGCATAACTCTCTCACGAGAGTACTGAGGATTTTTTGTGGTTGTTTCTTTTTTTTTTTTTTTTTTCTTGTTTCTTCTTGCATAAAAAAAAAAAATCGTTGGACAATTTGGGAGGTCCTCACCTTCTAAAATTTGCCTTTACACGCAGTGCTTGCAGTGCCTTATACATACGGCTTGACATACCGTATAGCGGCTGAATTTTTCTACTCTACGTGACATTCTACTATTATGGGACCCCTAGCTTGCCGTGGAGGGCAGTCTAATTTTATTTTCAAGCCTAGCCGGCTGTATGAAATAAAAAAAATGATATCTTTTTTTCCTGTTTTTGTAAAATGTGTCTAGGTGCCGGATCTCACACGAGTCTAAATCATGGACTTGAACAAAAAATTATTCCCCCCGGGTTCATGCAACTCACTCACCAAAAAGTGTGTGTATATGTATGTGTGTGTGTGTATATATATATATATATATATTTATTTATTTATATTTTTTGTTATAAGTACTCACCAACATGTCTTTACAGAAACACATGTATATAAAGAATGGAAAAAAAAATCCAAGAACTACGCACGTATTCGTAAAGGGGTCTGGAAGTTGGAACCATTCCCACTCAAATGACAGCATGGAAACAAGCAACTAAAAAAATGCCATTTAAAGTTGGCAGAAAAGAACGAAAGGAAAAATAATATATATATATATAAGGATGTGTCTAACTAAGGTAACTATCAAAATTAGCCAATCTTTGATGTGGTTAAATCCAGAAGAAATTAGGTTTTTTCAGTTTAAATAAAAAGGAATTGCAATATGACATTCACGATGCTCAGTTCTGGTCTTTACGTAATCATCGCTGACTTTCTCAAACAAGTGAAAACTAAGCAATGGTCATGATAAGTGATGCGATTAAAATTTTGAGATATTCAGAGGTTATGGCTTCCTGCCTCCCCATCTCAGTTTTCATTTGTTTCTGTGCTGTGCGATGTAGGCCGCATGAATCGTGGGGCTGCAAAAATATTAACGGTTCATCCAATATTGTAATATTTTATGAGATGGATTTCGTCATGGATAATGCGATTACTAGCGAGGTCATGTTAACATATTGTGAAACTTCTGACCTCATCCATAAATATTATGTTTGCCCTTCTTTTTTTTTTTTTTTTTACTTTTTTAATCCCCCCTTCAACTTAACTGAAGAAGATTATTTTTTCTTTTTTAAAAAGAGTTTTTATGATATTCTTAATCAAGTTGCAGCAAGATTAAAAGATGTAACAACTGTACATGTCAACATGGAGAACTATTTTAATTATTTTAACCATGGACTTAGAATTTGGAGACTTAACAGGTATATATAATTTTGAAAGATTTGGAAAATTAATGTGTGAAGAGACATGTATATATATATATATTCCGTATTTAAGTGAAATACAAGAATAAGGCTATAAGATGGCCACATAGAAGATTTAAATGGAATTATAATTCAAATAGATTAATAGGAAAGAAAAAAAAAAAAAAGGGGTCGGAAATACTCATCAAACTGATGATGCTGTAAAATTATCTCCAACTGCAGTAACAAGATGGATCAAAATGTCGACATAGTCAAATAAAATATCAGCACCATAGATCACTGTTCACTAGTTCCACTGCTCCAGAGTCGAATTGACCGTGTCACCAATTGAAATGGGCAGCTGGGCCAGTGCGGTTTTTTAACTATGACTCCGACAATTGACATCCAGCCACGTGATTTAGTACTAATTTTCAATAGTGGTTTGATGATGCATGCAAATGACGTGGGGACCGTGAAAGATGGGAAAAGTCGTCCTAGGGAAATTATAAACTATGGATGCATATGTGCTGACATCGTAGTGTGTGCTTGCAGTTGTTCCAACTTGCAACGTCCATGTTGTCTCATGGATGCTCGCCTATGCATGTGTTACGTTTTTCTTTTCTTTTTTTTTTTTTGACAAAAATGAAATACGTGAAGATGGATCGATTGATTAATCCTTTAGGCTGCCTTTTTAAATCAACCAGACTTATTTTGGTTGATTACAAGAACAACAATTTCAAAGCGAGATTAGAGAATTAAATTTCGGTTCTCTCAGACTGAATGTTTTACCCGTGCGCTATTAGCGGTGCTTATATTTTGCATCATTTGCAAAAATGAAGACGTGAATTTGCACTGGTTCTTTTTTTTCTTTTTTCCAACCCGAATATCTGCGGAATATGGGATAAATTCATTTGCAGTGAATTATTAACTCATTAATTTTTCAATTAAGAAACTTATTATTTTATTATTATAGCTGTTCAATTATCAAGTTTTATACTTTCTCAATTGTCGCGTGTGAAATTTTAGGCTCAGCTTTTTTGTTCCGTGGTCCCTTCATTCATTAGTTCATTTCCAACGTCTCCGCAATCAACTGGTGGCATGGGTTCTAACCATTAATATATATATATATATATAGTAGGCTATAGATAATTATTTTTGACATGCATTACTTATCTTTTCATTCGATTTGCACCCGTACAGTAGGCCTCTGTCACTGACTTTCACTTGTGTTCTATCCTACACTTGCTGCTATTTTGGATAAACACAATGACCTTTACCTAAATGAAATCCCCCGCATGATCTTTAAGCATCTCAAAAAACCACTACTCTCGGTTTCGAGTGACTTAAAGGTAATTGGTGCAGCTCTCTCTTTCGTTGTCGTCGATGGTGCCATTTTGTGTTTGGTACATACATTTAGTATTTTTATATTCTGTTAGAGTTACTGAATTCTTAATATTAAATATAAGTTCCACCCTTAATTCTTACAAAAAGAAATAAAAAAAATTGACATTATGTTGCTTGTTGGCTTGTAAGGAAAACGGCAAGGATATGATCTAATCTCACGTCTTTTGACAATGCCTCTGCCAGTCACGTCTTTTAACAAGATTTGAAATTAAAATCGGGATAGATTCAACGCACCAACTCCCCCGCGAAGGATTTATAATTCTTAGCTTCGTCATTACTTTATTTCCAATAGGACAAGTTAGAAGCATGTTAGTGAAAATAATCCTTACCAAAGAGACTTTAATTCACTTGGATTTTAGTTCTGTATGGTTTCTAACAGTATTTTCAATAGCTTTACTTATAAACGCACAATTAGAATCCTAGACCTTCACACTCGAGGCCCCTGTACATGTGCCAATTCAATTCTATTCAATTTGGCATGTTCAGTCTAGACTTTTGACTTTTGATTTCTAATAGCGCAGAAGGCTGCAGCCAGCGACTTTGATTCATCTAAATGAGAACCAAAAAAAAAAAAAGGGAAATTGAAAATAGAAATGGGCCAGAGTTTACGTTCCATCATTAGGCCCGACTGCTGAAGGACCAGTGATCCATTCTTGGTCTGTACGATCCAAATCCAACTTAGGAAAGGTCCATGCTTCACAATTTAAGTCCAATATTCACTTGAAAGGGTAAAAACGTCTTTGGAGCTTCAAATACATTATTTCCCCACCAGATTTTATATTCATTAGATGTCCCTGTCATTATACTTATATATTAAGAAATACTAAGAAAACACATTATTTGATGAACACAATTACACCTAAGATAATTATATTTATGAATGATGTTTAATGTTATAATATTCAGTATTACACAACAAAATCATATATAAATAAAATAAATTTTTACATAAAATTTATATAACATTAAATGTTATTTATGGAGTATTAAATATTATATCATATAATATAATTGCATCATATTCACTTGGACCTATTAGGCAGCGCAATGTAATCTATCTTTCTTAGACATTGGCTAAGCTTTCTGACGCATTCTCTCTGGTCAAAGCATGAGCAGTCTCTCTAGGTGTCATTTAAGTGTGTGCAAAGCTTCTGTCTTTCTAGTTGACCCATCGAGTCTCATATTGAAACCCTACAATAAATTTAGACGATGGTGCTCCTCACAGTTTTCATAAGCCACCGAGCTTGACAATTGTTGCATTCACAGGGAAACAAGCCAGGCAATAGAGCAACAGTCACGGTTCAATTAGATGAGGCATACTACTGCTAAGGATATTAATAATTTATATTTAG
The DNA here is from genome assembly GCA_037832385.1 of Rhizophora apiculata. NCBI lineage: Eukaryota > Viridiplantae > Streptophyta > Magnoliopsida > Malpighiales > Rhizophoraceae > Rhizophora > Rhizophora apiculata. Next base: position 5,469,491 of record CM075432.1, read on the forward strand.
AATTTTATTTTCAGATTGAAAAAATATGTGGCGGGAGTGGACAATTTTTTTATTTTTTTATGGCTTAAACAATTTTTTATTTAAATTAATAAATAAGATTAATTGTAACAGATATAAAATAAGTCACGTTGACTCTAATTAATTTAAAAATCTCAATAAAATTTTGGGACTCCAATACTGGTGCGTCAAATAGTCGAAATATAACAACATTTTCCCTTTTTTTTTTTTTTTTTTTTTTCTCGTCGTCCAATTCCTGGAAGAAAAGGAGATAAAAAGGCGTTACATTAAATAAAAACGAGAGTCCAGCTTTCAGATCTCCTTTCTGAACTTCTGTCGTCTGTTTTAACCTAAAACAACATCTAGATTTGGTTCAGCTAAAAGAAAGACAACACGTGGAATGCCAGTTGTCCCCGGGCAATCAAAGTGTTTGGCAAACTTTCTAAACGACAATCGTTTTCCCGTTCCTGGAAAGTCAAACCGAATCTCCGGCCAAACAAATAAACAAACAAGAAAATAAAGGAAAAAAACTATACAGTACTAGGATCTTTAGAAAAGCCCAAACCCGGCCCACTCAGCATCACCCACCAGGCGAGGTGATGACTGATAAGATGAGTACGAGAAAGAAGACGACATCGGCGAGCCGCGAAATGGCGAAAGTGATCGCCGGCTGGACACCGAGCATCTAGCCAGTGTGTCGAGGTCAGACCCGTAGTCGCGTTCGGGCGTGGGGACAGAGCCTCTTTTTCTTCCTTTCCTCATCAGGAGAGGTGATGGAAAGCACCCGGGTGAGACACACTCGGGTCGGACCCGGGCGGGTTGATCGAGCCTCCAGCGTTCAGACCGGGTGCGTGGGGCGGATCTAAAGGAGTGGGTACGGGGCTCCATCGGAGGGACAAAAATAAATCCACCTGTTCCTGTCGGGGGTTTCAGCTTATGCTGCGGGATCGGTGATGGCGACAGGCGGCGGCGGGGATTGAAAGGCGAAGATGGTGATGGCAACGTTGGTGGTGATAGACGAAGCTGCTTTTCCTGTTGCTTCGGCTGGCAATGGATTTTCGGTACGCCGGGTCGGATCTCCCACTTAAATGGGACAGCTCCTGGTCTCTTAAAAGAATCATCTATTGCCATGAACGATGAACTGCAAGTAGTTACAAGTAACAAACTCCTAAACAACAATTCTCGGAGAGTAAACAAAAGACAACCATACAAAAATGTCTATGTCTCCCTTTTGTTACATTTTGAGAGTTAGCTTACTTGTATATAGGCGTGACAAACTAGATACAGAGAGAAGAAAAAATGATTTGATTTCGGCGGGATTAAAGGCATTAATTGGGCTTGGTGGCCCCAGTTAGAGGCCGACGAGGTAGTTGACAATAATGTGTTTAAATAAAAAAAAGAGGTCTTTAAAGGAATTTCAATTTTGTCTGCCGTTGAAAAGGAAAAGCAACAGAGATTTGCATATAATTCAAACTCCTAGCACTTCCAATCCAGTGTGCAGTAGTATGTAATAGACAAAAGTCTTAAATGAGAGTGTGAAATCTTGTCCTGGTGGTAAGTAAGGATGCCCGCGTGCATTTTAACATAAAAACGGGCAGGCAAGCTTTGTCCACATAACAATTGTCCAACATCTTTGGATTTCGTTGCGCGGAGACGTCTTGGGGCATGCTCAACTCCTTTCAAGAAAGTAGGGTAGCTGACTTCAGGCGAGTCACACCAGACAAATGTAACAACCAACCATCATCCCTGAGGTGCAACTTTTGAATTGCGCCAGCCACGGAATGGAAGAGTAATGGCCCATCGTTATTGATTGCAAGAACAATAATGTTCGTTCAATTCGGATTTTGAAATGCTGAACATCATCACAAGTTATATTGTTGTCTCCGACAGTCTGAAAAGGCGACAATGTTGCTGCAGCCGTAAGTGTGCAACTTGTGGGCCCAATTAAACAACTATTAATCAGAATTGACACCTGGTAAATATGGGGACGAAGTCATTTTTTCTAAGCTTTTATCAACTCATAGTTGTAATGAGGAGCATTGGCGTGTTTGTGAATGCAAATTTGAAGAAATCAATACAAGAAAATGAAAACTATAGTACATTCTTGAAAGTCTTTTTTTTTTTTTTTTTTCCTTTTAATTACTAACAAGATTTCAACATAGTTATTCACTGTAAAATATTATGATATGCACCATCCCTATTTGAGCTTCAAATCAACCTAAGCAGTGCAAGGCACTGCAATTCCACATAAGCATCAAACATGGAACTTTTGTCCAATTGATGCCTCTTTGATTGGAACCTTAGAACAAAAGAATCCACAAAATAGAAATAGGACCAGGAATGAGCCATAAAACGGGACACAAAGCTTACAGAACTGATTCTCAGTTCTATGCCATGAATAGCTGCCTACAGTGTCAAAAACAAATTAAAAGGCAATTTCAGCCTATATATCAGTAACGACTGCCTGAACTTCCAGCTGAATCAGGCCAAACAGAAGAGAAAGAGTGCCCAGTCAAAATCCCAATGGCTTCAACATATTAGATTATGATTTGTCTAATAACACTTTATCACGAAAAGCCAACGCAATATAACAACAAGTTCTTGCATTAGAAATACGCTTTGCATCGAATTCCCTAACCAGCTTCAGCCAAACTCTTACATATCCGACGATCCGAGCTTGCTGTGCGCCACAGCAAAGTCACCACTTTTACATGCCGCATAAATTGCTCCAACGCCTTCCCGCTGAATAACCCGCTTCCCCCACATGCCAAGTTGAATTTCAAATATTTATCTCATAATCTACAATCAAAAAAAAAAAAAACACCAAATCTTCGGCAGAGTCTGTCTGAGTTTGAGACTCTGACAATATTCAAATAACAGAAACCATAATGGATATTCTCATGGGTTATAACAACAAATGGTTGAAAAATGAAGGGCTACGATGCTCATATGCATTACAGCTTATTTAAGAAAAAAAAATAAATTCAAGTTCTTTATTTATTTAAAGTAAGTTTGCTTTCGTATTTTTTTTATTATAAATTTTTAATAGTCTTATCATTGATATTGCTAAGTGATGCATATTAATTTTTCAATGAAAATCATAAAATATTTTTTTTAAACTAAGAAAAAATAGATTAGTCCAAAATTCGAGTTAAATTAAAAACAAAACCCACATAGCCAATTCAATTGTATTTCCTTTTTTGGTGGTAAAAGAGATGGGAAAACAATATAATTTCGTTAAGAAGATAGGATATTATTGGAGGAACAAACTTGATAAACATATGTTTTGTTCTGTATGATGCTTTAAGGAAAAATTAAATCTATAGAATACTTTGACATAATAACAAATGATCAACTTATTATTAGATCATAACATTCATTCAGTGGTATTCAATTGACATTCTCTTGACCAGTAAAGAAGAATAATTTGATATTTTATTGACTTTAAACACCTAAAAATTTTGTTCTCTAAAATGTTTAAATTTTGTCCTCTAGAAATGGGAAAAAACAAACAAAAAAAAAAAAAAAAACAAAACTGCACAAATTCCTTTGTAATAACAGTGCAATCTTTTGTTGCCAAAAATTTTCTTTTCATCTTTTTTTTTTTTTTTTTTAATATCGAAAGAATAATAATGTGTAGGAGTTCTTTCACTTCTTTGTTAGTTAGTCAGGTCACTAACGACAGACGGATTCTGCATTTCGCTTCACGGGCCCGTGACTTTTTGAAATGAATAACAACCCGCGCAAAGCGTGAAAGCCTGTGAAAACCACCAAGAACCTGTTGAGATGGTAGCACTTGATTTGCCTGTGTACTTACAACAACGTAGAACTCGATGCACGTGTAAAGAAACCGGGGCACGCTCACCTGCGCTCCCAAAACGAATACAATCAACGGTCAGGATATATCAAGAATTCAAATCAATCGAATCCCCGCCTTAAAAAGCATCAAACAAATATTAACTAGCAAAAAGCACACAATCATAGTTTTCCCTCCCAGAAACTCTGCGAAAGCCCTCAAGAAAAGCTTCCGTTTTTTTTTCTTTCGAAAATCACAAGAATTTTATTTCTGTCTCTCTCTCTCGCTCTCTATATATAAACCCTTTTTGACCGAAAATGTAGAGAGAGAAAGGACGTGCGCGACTGTATGTTTGTGTTGAGGGTTTGATCGACAATGTCGACGCACCCTCGCCGGCAGTCGTTCTCGTCCTCCACGGCGTCTTCCATGGCAAAACGACACGCTTCGGAGAACGCGGGAAAAGCCACCGCGGTCCATCCATCACTGGGTAGAGCGCCTTTTGGCGACATCACTAATCAAAAGAATGTGCCCCAACGGGGATCTAGAGCTTCCGTCCCAATGTCTACTCTGGTGGGTTTTTGTTCTATTTTTTCTTTTCTTTTTTGACCTTTGGATGCGTCTTTTTTTCGGTCCATTGGAGTGGGGAGGAATTGAAGAAAAATAAAAGGATTTTAATGGGTCTGAACCTCTGTTTACAATTGATCTGTTCATGCATGTAGCTTTTATATGTTAAATTGGGGCCATTTCATGGTAAGTAGTTCTAAGATTCATGGGGTTTTGGCCCCTAGTGAATGCTCATAAGATGCCGCTTCTAAATTTTAGATCTTAGCCGTTCCTGACTGCATTTTGTTGATACAGGTTCCATGTTCAAGTGAGATTGCCATGGTGAAAAAAGGAACTCCTGCCTGTAACAGTAGGAGTGGCTTTTCAGGGGAAAATTTAACTGCATCCTTAAACTTGAAACAGAGTACAATTGGTCCTTCTAAGGTTACATCCGTCCCAGTATGTGATGAAGATGGCCCTACTGTTGTGGCTGATCCTGCTCTATGTGACATGGACGTTTCTCCCTGCAAATCAGATGGAATTTCGATCTCTTTGGATGAAAACATGTCTACCTGTGACTCCTTCAAGAGTCTTGAAGTTGAGTATATTGATACCACAAACGATGTTCCAGAAATTGATTCTATCAACAAGAACACATTGAAAAAGTTGTACATCTCAGACCAGGCAGAATCAGCCGCAGGTCAGTTGACCGACAGAATCTAAGTTATAACATTCTTCTATGCTTCTTTGTCCGTACCTACCCTCAATTTCTTCTTGGACAGTTTCTTGTACACAGCTCAAAAATTCCCTTTGCTTGGGTGTTCATTCACTTTCTGTTATTTATGTGCTTGCAGAAAATGTTTGCAATAGATGCATACCAGGAGATATTGAAACAGATTGCAAAATTGTCAATGTTGATAACAATTACCATGACCCACTGCTTTGTGCAACCATTGCTTGTGATATTTACAAGCATTTGCGTGCATCTGAGGTTTTCATCTTGCTTCCTCGCTAAACTTCATACATGGGGCTTCCTACTTTTGTATTATATAGATCATTTTTAGTTGTTTATTATATGTAAATTGACTGTCACTTGCTTTGGTTTGGACATGTCTAACACAGACCTAGAAATGCTCCAATTAAGAGGGTGGACCAAATCTGGGTGGATTTGGCAATCTTTGGTTAGGTTAGGAAGAACATAGAACAATTAGATCTCATATTGAATTTATTTCATAATATAACGGAATGACAAGAAAAATTCATGCAGCTGACCCCAATTGCATTTAGGATTAAGGCTTTGTTTTTGTCGTTTTTGTGCTTATATGCACATATATTCTCAGCCTTCTTTCTGAATTTTAAGTAATTTAGCTGGCCACTAAGTAGATATTGTTAACCTAGTATGGCATTTTTGATAGTAGTAGATATAAACTTCTGGCAAGCTAAATACTTACACTCCAGCTATAATATGTCTTCAATTAGTAACATCAATTTGTTTCCTGAATCCTGTTCAGGGTTCTGATACTCATTCTGCTATTTTGTGTCTCTGGCCTATTCCATTCCTTGGCAGTCAAAGAAAAGGCCCCCTACAGATTTTATGGAGAGAGTTCGGAAAGATATAAATGCCAGCATGCGTGCAATATTAATAGATTGGCTTGTGGAGGTAACTTGTTTCTGTTGTGTTACATATGTTACACATAACTTAAAGTTTGTTGTGTTTTTATTTTTGCTCTTGAATTTTGATGCATGAGCTACCAAGATTTTTATTCCGAAATCTCTATTCAGCAGTAGCTTTATGAGTTATTACTACTTTCTTTGGCTGAAATTCTGATTTAAAATGCAGGTGGCAGAAGAGTATAGGCACGTGCCTGATACACTATACTTGACTGTGAACTACATAGACCGGTATCTTTCTGGTAAGGAGATGAACAGGCAAAAACTGCAGCTACTTGGTGTGGCCTGCATGACGATTGCTGCGTAGGAACACTTTCCCTTCTTTGCCTTTATCTTTCATATACCAAGCAAGCTGTTTTTCCTGTAATGGTTTTATTAAAATTATCTATTAACAAGGAAAAGTATTTCGTTATCAGGAAATATGAGGAAATTTGCGCACCCCACGTGGAAGATTTCTGCTACATCACTGACAACACGTATTTCAGGGATGAGGTATGGTGGTTTTTTATGCTGAACTGTGTATCTGTTTATCATGATCTTACTGAAGTGCATCTGGTAAATACTGTTGCATTGTTATTTTATTATGCAACATGCCGGAACATTAAGGCATTTATCAACTGCAGGTTCTGGAAATGGAATCTGCTATTCTGAACTTCTTGAAGTTTGAAATGACTGCTCCAACAGCTAAATGTTTTTTAAGGTAATGTCCAACTCGTGATGATTAGCTATACATTTGTCTAATAAGCGTTAGTCTTTGTGTTACTTTGATTCATTGCATGACTGGTAGGCAATTTGTTCGTGCTGCTCATGGAATCAATGAGGTAGGTATCTTTAACTTCAGTGCTTATGAGAGTGCTGGATGGTTCATTCACTTAACACTTGATCTAAAGTTCATTTGTGTCATTAGCATAGGTCAGGAAACAAATTGACATAATCTATAGCAATATGAGGGTTGAAATTTGATTGAATAAGCACCTATAGGTTTTAGAACTTCGGTCTTCTTTTCCCCCCAAAAGCATTTGCTTGTTCCCATGTGTGTCCTTTTTGTAGGTTCCATCAATGCAACTGGAGTGCTTAGCCAACTATATCGCAGAATTATCTCTCCTGGAATACAGTATGCTTTGCCATGCTCCATCCCTTGTAGCAGCTTCTGCAATTTTCTTGGCTAAATATATATTTCTTCCTTCAAAAAGACCTTGGGTACGTGTAACCAAATGCTTAGAATCTATTTGGGAATCGTGTTGAGTTTTGCCGGTTGACAAACGAAGAGTTCACAAACTTGCTGTTAGCAAACAAATTAATTGTTTGGTAATGGCATATAAAAAGATTTTTTGAAAGTATTTTGTAAATTAGGAACCAAATAATTATAATAATGAATAATAAATTTAAAAAACTTTATCATTTATAAATATATTATTATACAAGATATTTAATAGTAATTTATATAAGAAATTAATAATACTTCAATAAATATTTAAACATTATTATATGAAAAATTAATGAGATAATAAATCACATTCACTTGAATTAATAAGAAGACTTAAATTTTATGGTCTAAGTCTTACTAAGATATAGGAGCAAAAAATGTCCATAAAATAGATGAGAACAAACCATATCTCCCGACACTTCGTTAGAGTCTATGCGCAGGTTCGGCAAAGGCAAACGGAGCCCTGGTCAAATTGCTAGGTTGTTTTTTATGGTTTCTGATGACGTTTGCTCCAATGTTTTCTTGGTCGCTATTCTATAAACCTTCGTTTGTTTTGAAACAGACTCCTACCTTGCAGCGTTGCGCACTCTACCAGCCTTCTGGCTGTGTGAAGGATCTTCATCGCTTATGCTGTGGTGACCATACTTCAACGTTAACTGCAATCACGGAGAAATACAGTCGGCAGAAGGTAGAGAAGCATTCGCTCTGTGCCCCATTTTTTTCTCTTCTGGATAGCATTCAAAGGGTCATAATCTAATCAACAGTTTTGTTTGATTTTGGCTCAGTACAAGTTTGTTGCAAAGAAGTACTGCCCTGCTTCAATACCTCAAGAGTACTTCCCACAATCAAAGCTGATAAATAGTCGCACAACTCTTCCAATGCTCCGTTGGACACGCTTCAAGTGAATCAGTTCCACTTTCAGTGACCCTTTCTCTGGTACTCAACGTCTCTCTGGTTCTAATTGTATCTTCTGTGTCGGACGGTGTAGTACGTCGAATAGCTCTGTGCCCCTTTTTTTTAGGGGTTGAACTGCGACATGTCCACAAAAGTCTACTTTGACTGAAGATGATTTTGTATCATATCCTAGCTTCCATCTCCGTTTAATGCATTAATTGAAAATTTCCGAGCAGTTATCGCCTCTTAAATAAATAAATAAAAGAGAAATATTAATTATTCACGGTGCTCCCTTCCATCTACCTTAGTCTCTTACTCCAATAAGGTATAACCACAGCTTGTTAGTTCAAATTACAGCTCCTCTACACAGTTTAGCATAGGTTAAGCAATGACGATACATGGAGATGAGAAAACAGGGTTCGTGTGCACTACATGATAGTTTTCGTACAAGGTTTTGTTGCGGCTAAGACCTGTGGCAATTAGGAAAGGCATCGCGCATCTTTCATTAATATGAGCCAAGCTGCTATCACTTTATTCGCTACTGCATGGTACCCTCTCCTGTTTGCCTCTCAGAAACTGAAACTATATTATAAAGCTAGCAATTCATCAACATCGCAAATTTACAGCAAGCGAGCATCAATCCATACTTAGAACATCATCCCATAATAGACAAAGGAAGGAAGGGACTGATACCACTCATGGACATCCACATTGGGGCTTGGCTGATCCCAATGGCTCCATCTTACCAGCACTACCACGGTTTGGCATTTTATTGAGCCAGTGGCAATCCTCAAACAAGCACAGAGCTCCAGAATTAGGCCACTTCACATCTATTGGTTTTATATGGATTGGAGCCCATGCCGGGGTCCCATCCTCGTAAGAATTATGTGTCAATCTCTTCAAATTGGAGCCATCCAATTTGATCGTGAAGATCTCCCCGTAAGGCTGATAATGATGTGGGTTTGAGATTGGCTCTGCTGATATACCCGCATAGTCTGAAGTGAAAACAATGCTCTTCCCATCCGGGCTAAAAGACGGGTGGTTGGTCCGCCCTGCTGATCCACTTTGAACCAACTTCCTCAATCCTGTCCCATTCGGGTGGATCAAATACAATTCGAAACTCCCTGAACCCGGGTTCACCCGATCCGATGCAAAGGCAATCCACTCACCATCCGGCGACCAATTGCACATTGTATCGCTCCAGGGGCCCTCTGTCAATCTATAGAGCCCACCTCTCTCACCCTCCTCGGCATCTATTATATATAGGTTCTTATAACCCGAACGACCGGACCGGAATACGACCCACTTCCCATCTGGTGAAACGGAAGGAAAAGCATTGTTTTCGCCATTGGTGGTCAACCTTTTGAAGTTATTCTCTTGGTCAGCATCGTCCACATTAATGGCGATTATATCAACCTCCGTGCTCTCACTGGCAAAAGTGGGGCCACTACTGGTGTAGACGATCCCTTGACGAACCGGATTCCATGCGGTTGAGAATGACATCCTGGGATATACCTGTCGCCGGTTCGAACCATCTCGGTTCGCCACATACACGCCCGGGAAATCGACGTAAGCGATACGGTCACCAGCGGGTGAGAAAGAAGGAAACGAGCCATCCACTCGAAAGAGCGATAGCTCGGATATGGGGCTCCGGACATTTTCCAGTAACAAACGGGTGCTCTTTTGACCGTTATTGGCGCCTCTACACCTGTGGTACCCGACTCGGGTCGAGTCCGGCGATATAAACGGGTTCAAGTGGTGACTTTGCGGCGATACCAATCGAGTCAGCTCGATGAACTCGTTCTTAGCTAGGTCAAACAGCTCGACATGGCGATAGTTCGAATTGGGTCTCCTAGTTGCGATGGCAATGAATTTTGAGTTACCTGGAGAAGTAGCTGGAGTGAAGGCGTGGAGACCCGGTGGGGTGACTCGCTCAAGTTTTACCGACTCGATCGAAATTGGCCCCTCCCTTGGTAAAATCGCTCTGTAGACACTAATCCACTTATCTTCTTCACTTCTTCTGTGAAAGTACAGAGTTGAATCGTCAACCCATCTGGGCCATCCGCCGTGCTTCACCACCTTGATTCGATGAGTCCCATCCCGTGTCAAGAAAATGTAGATATCCGTACTCAGTTCCTCTACTTCACCGTCCCACCCATTTTCTCCATAAGACGCCACGGCTGTATAAACCCCAGACGGAGACACGTCGGGGCTGAAATCAGCGATGCCTTGCGGCGTTAGCCGCCGAGTCAAACCAGTGGTTAAGTGGGTCGAGTACACGGCGGCCCAACTCGTTCTCGGCTCGCCGGTATCCTCGTGGGTTGACACGTATATCAAATGGTCTCCACTCACACTGGCCTTATCCTTCATCGAAATCCCCACTTTGCCCTTCAAGAGCGGAACCTGAGCACGCGCAGGGATTTCCAGGGTCGATCTCCGTCTGGCACTTCGGGGAGTATCATAATAAACGATGTCGTAGAAGATGTTCGATGATCCATTCCGCTCCGTGACGTAGACGACGTCAATCGGGGTTGGCTTCTGTGGGCCCCAGCGCTCGATCAGAGTTCGATTGGGTAAGAGTGACAGCAGAGCAGAAGATGGAGAAGGGAAGTGACCGTTGAAATTCACGGACTTGCCATCGGTGACCTGGAGCTCGCAGGCGGGAGTTGGTGGGTTCCGAGCCGGAAGCGAAAAGATGTCAAAAGCGTAGTCTAACCTGCCAAGTGTCGTAAAGATGATGCTGGTGCTGCTGGGGAATTCTCGGTCTGCCACTGCACAGTATAGAACCAGCAGCTGCAGGAAGTGAAAAACCAAGGTCCGTGTTAGAAGTCTCATGGTCTGTGTTGGCTGTGGTTTGTTTTCTTTTTGATTGAGTTAACAATCACTGCTCAGGTCTGAACAAGATGGAATTTCTAGGGTAAACTGGTAATGGATTGGATACCAGTTCCTATACGTGGCTGACAAACCAAGGATATATTAGGTTGCGACCCACCGCTTTGTCTTGTAGCTCTCGGGTGACGATTTAATTCCAAAACTTTCCTAAACTATATTCAATTCATTCAATATTACATATTAAAAAAAATAAATAAAAAATTAAAATAAATTCAATTAAAATGAAGCGAGCTCTTGTGCGGCGCGCGATGCTGCCAATATCTGTGGAAAGCTGAAAAAGAGCCGGATGCAATACTGAGGGTTAAATTCTTTTATTTTTCCTTCATATGCTAGTTACGGGCGCGTGAATTTCCTGCACCAAAAAAAAAAAAAGACATCGCTGAGATGTTAAAAAGGGTACTGCAGAGCATAATTTAATTTCACATTCAGCTAGGTTGTATCGAATTTAGAAGCAATATAGTGCATTTTACCACTGATCTTAAAGTTTATTTTTAGGGAGCGACATGGTGGCGGAAATTTGTACCGAACTGATAGGAGAGAAGAAATGTCAAAAATACGACAAAGCACGGGACGGTTATCACCAACGAATCTGGTAAAGACATGCTTTTGTCCCTGATGATAATCTTGAGATGTGATGTTGGCTTGTTTTTCGAGCAGGGGCAGATACACCAATGGTGCGGTAGATGCTTTCGAATTGAAACGTAGTGGAGGTTCAGTGGCTTGCATCTCATAGAAAGCTGAATCTCCAAGTGGTTTTCCTAGGATTTTTTAGGAGGCACCGCGCCTACCAGAAAGCTTGCTGGTCCTTGCCGAACACCTATAGGCTCTGTAGGCATGCAGCCGATGCATGTGTAAGCAAATATGGCGAAGTATGCTGGTTGGTAACTTATATTTTATACATACCAATTCATGAGTTATATACTACGAAAATGTTATCTGGTTTTTGCTCAAATTGCCAAAAGGCACCTCCTACCTGAACATTCCTTTGTAATTGTAATAGACCGTAGTGATGTATAAATGTCCATTTGACTGTGGCCTCAACACTTGAAAAGCGTAGCAATAACCACATCCCCACTCGTCAATTCTACTATAGTCCCAATGCACGTTCACATAGTCTAATAAGATTGAGGTTTCAGGATGTGTACTATCATTTACATGTTCCAGTCATCATTAGTCAAACTTCAGGTAGAATTCCAGGCTTACAGATTGGAATATGTCAAAAGCCGCTTCAGATTCCTTGCATACAAAATTACTGAATGATCAAACTCTGCAACATTTACTGTTGAAGCTTTTCGTTGGTTAAATTTCTGGCAATATTTATTAAATCTAGATTGTGATGTTAGCCAGACGTTCACATCCATTTTTGTTTCTTCCTCGGGCTGATATTGGCCGGCCTTAATAGAGAACTTGAGTTGGTCCTCTCTCTCTCTCTCTCTCCCTCCAAGGAATTGTGCTAGTCCTTTTAGCTACACAATCCGTTAAGTTGGGTTTTGAGGTATCTGGACATGTTTGCGTTGTTGGGTCTGTGCTAATCAGCGCTCGCTGTCCTTTGCAATTACCTCAACCTGCCTCTGGGCTTCATGTCATGGAGGGGTTGTTTTTTTTTTTTGCTTTTTTGACATTGCTTTTAATGTGATCAGAACATGTAGATTGAGAGGTACACTAATCCAAGACACGAAATTCACTACCATCATTCTGATATTGACGCTGAATATTGTAATTGTTTCCAAGGAATTGATTTTTCCTACTTCTTCCTCAAATCAAGCCATATGAACAAAAATGATAATTCTTTAGGGGAAAAAGAGAAAGAAAAAAAAAGAAGTGGAAATTGGGTTTCTTGGTCTACTCATTTTGGGCATCCATTAAGCTGAGGACCCACAAAATGGAAGTCTTCGTTCATAGGACCCGTAAGAAATATGAGCTACTCTGCTCCAAGGTCATAGGCCTAGCTTACATGGGAAATAGCCCATAAAGTATAAATGTCCAAATAAGAAATTATCCTTGGGGGCCTTTTTTTTATCTTCTCGCTGGACATTTATCAGATTGGGCATATACAAACCTGCCCAATTGTCGACCTTGCATGGTCGCATTTAACCGAAAGCAGTTTGCCTATATATATATATATATATATATATATATATATATATATTTGTCCCTATTTTTATTTGTGAGTACAATTTTTTATTATTTTAAATTATATGTACATATATATATTATTTAAATTTTACTTAAATTTTTTATCTTCTCGCACGTGTAATTAACGTTGAGTTATTTTCTCTATCCTTATTCTTAAAAATGATTTTATTTTTTGAAGTAAATTGACGAAGGATAGGAAAGATAGAGAATTAAGTGGCGGTAGGCGAGGAGAGGAATTGGAAGCATTTCGGTAATGTTTCACGAGTCAACGACAACAACAAAGGTCACTTGACTTCAGAGACCCATTTTCTTTTGTGTAAGAACTAAAATCACGTTTATTCCCTTTTCCTTTCTCTTCCCCACCCAATTTCAAATCTGCCATGGAGTGGCTAACTGGCTAGTACGAACACAAAATATCAGGACCAATCATAATGAGCAAGCAACTCGCACATATCGTTGTCATGCTGCGGAACTGTATGAGGCTGGCTATGAGCAGTCTGTGATGGGAAGATCAAAAGGTGAGGCCTGGAAAAATATTGTTTGACCAATAATAAATGAGTACACACTTTCTCATGGTCATAGCTATAAGCCGGGCTTCACGGGACAGCCAAAGTTGACCCCAGAGTATCATAAATCAAATGGCATTTGGGACCTGACCTATACGTTCTTGATGATAACCTAGTCCACAACAGAGGTTGACTTCATCTTTACCATTCAATGAGGAGCACTATCATGGGGCAGTTCTTAGTTTTCAATTCTTGGTTTTCTACTCCACGTGATTTCAAAAACTTTCTTCTCTTTTTCTCCCCATACACGCATCAGTGCTCTCTTCTTCCTGGGAACTTTAAAGCCGCCAGCAAGTTGAAATGTCTTGGTGGGCAAAATTTTCGTCTTAATTGTAACCCAAAAAAAAAAAAAAAAAAAGTGGTTTTAAATAAATAACTCGTACAAATATCGTTATTGCAGGTAAAAATTCAATAAATAATTAGAGAACAGTTTTGAGGATTAAATTTGAGTTTTTACTAGAATATCTAGGGATGAAAAAAAAAAAAAAATGTTAAAGCAAAATCTATGGTCGTCCAATTTTTTTTGCAATTTATCCGTACAAGTGTGAAGAGTGGCTGTTGGGCCTTAGAGATTTTTATCAGTCATCTGTACCCAACACGCCACAGTACTGTTGTAGATCAATTCAGCAGACATGCATTTGGTGAGAGTCAACATTAAGGCATTTTTTGTCAACGTTAACCATGAAGAGGAGTGAGTCGAATCCAATCAACCCATGATGGGCCATTTTCCACTCTGCCAATTTAATTCTCGTGGAAGAAAAAGCATATTTTAGTAAAATTTTTGAAATCACTGCGTTTCCTCGCAGTAAGACTAGAGATTAATTACCAAGTTAATATGACAAATGCATATGTGAAATTTTTAGTTTAATAGAGGGATTTTGTTGGGAATAATTTAAAATCATTTACTTCCCCTCTTTTTTTTTTTTTTTTAAATATATGTATATGGGTCGGTATATGTAAGGACCAGTTGTAAGGCAATTTGCTGGACACGAGAAGAAACAATAAAGAAATACATGCAACATTATTGAATTTTCTTTCTGATGTGCAGACGAGTCTATGAGATTGAGTCCACGTGGTTAAGCTCAAGATTTGATAATCTCAACATAATTTTTCTTAAAATTGTTAACTAATCTTTTAAGTGTTCTGTGTTTTGGGAACGAAATGTATCTTCGAAGTTTCTTCCAGTTTCCAGAGTGATTTAAAAATAAACAAAAAAGTGAAAAAAAACAGTTACATTTTCGTCTTCATCTTAATTGCATCCCAACAATGCATTAGACTTGAAAACCGAAGGTAAGCACACTTTCGAGAATGCAATGATTTTCCAAAAGAAAAGCGGGAAAATAATAATAATGATACTCAACGCATGTATCAAACAAATGCAAGATGTTCTTTCAAGATTTATCGAATGGCATTTATTTTATTCCATATTTATGCTCGCGAATTTTTTTTTTTTTTTTTTTTTGTGATATGTACGTCAATTCCAAATTAGAAATTGAAAATTACACTTTGGAATAATAATGCAATAGATAAGAATTTTTTTCTTTTTTTGCTTATCTTTGTCTTATTGCGGTCACGAGCTGAGCCACCCAAGGGAATATTTAAATAGTTATCATCTTGAATTAGGTCTACATTTAAGCCAGACATTTTTCTTTTCCACAATCAGCGTACAGTTGCCAATAGTTGGTAATTAATTAGTGACAGGGCGACAGTATCGAGTAAGAAAGAAAAGATTCCAGGGTTTTAAAATATCACAGAGGCAATACTCCAGCTATTAATTATGGACAATTAAATTCAATTTGACTGGAAAATTATGCATAAAAATGAAATCCAGTAGAAATATGCTTTTGTTTTTTCTTCCTTCTGTTCAGACAGAGGTTCATTAACAACCTGGGAACGGGTTGGCTACGATTACTTGTCAATTGGTAGGCAAACCCATCCCAAATATCCTCAACTAATTAAACATTGAAATACAAATATTTAGAGAAAAAAAAAATATAATTATTTCCATATTTATAATACTATTTATCTTACTTTTCTTAGATTTTTCTTTTTTTCTTTCTTAAATTTTACAATATGTGCACATCATTTTTATAAA
Organism: Rhizophora apiculata; assembly: GCA_037832385.1. Taxonomy (NCBI): domain Eukaryota; kingdom Viridiplantae; phylum Streptophyta; class Magnoliopsida; order Malpighiales; family Rhizophoraceae; genus Rhizophora; species Rhizophora apiculata. Next base: position 5,485,288 of record CM075432.1, read on the forward strand.
TTCAAAATGAATTAATTTTGATACATGATCTCCCAAATGATTGGCTCCTGGGTTAGGTATTTGTCTGACCGTCCCAAATTGTCCCCCAGTTCCAGCGATTCCATCCATCAATAGTGAGGTGGTCAAAAGAACAAGCTTTAATTAGTTGATATGCCAGATTCTTCAATCCAGAATCCAGCAACCAAAGGCGGCTAGTGCCCCCTCGCAGTCAACTTTCTCGCTTGGAACAAATAGAGCTTTTTGAGATTAAATAATAATAAGAAGAGTCGTGGCAAAAACGCAAACTTAAAACACGGTGTTTCGAAAAGGTGATCTCGCCCACTAAAGTTTTAAATAGATGTAAGGCTCCCCAAGGCAGGGAAGAAAGAGAACTGACAACATGTAGTGCTCACAATCCCACCATGAATAATTATTAAAATTACTTTCAGGGATGCATACAGAATTTAATATCCCATGGATCGACGTTTCCAATTTCCCTTCTTGTATGGGTTGGTAGGCCACGCGTGCATGCCACTCTTCTCTCCATAGTGTTTTTTTTTTTTGGTTTAAAAAAATAATTAATTAGATGTATATGTTATTTGTCTCAAGTTCTTTTAAAAAAAATTTTGTTTCTTTTTCACAGTGTGATTTTGTTCTTCTCATCTTTTTGTCTTTTTTGAAAATACACCAACAGTATGTGCAGGGTGGTAGAGTGGCTGCGCTACACACAGAGCCTCCTAATTTCCCACCTCAACTTCGTTCCTGGCGAAGGAAAGTTTTGCGAAAACCTGACCTGCCATGTAGCTGCAGCAATTTTACGCCCCTTTGCAATGTTAAAGATTCAAAGGAGGAGTTAAGTTGAAACCCCCTAGAGCTTGGATTTTTGGTTAGACATCCATTGATACTGCGTGCAGCACAAAATGGAAGGACGATCAAATATCCAAAGATGTAACAATAGAGGAGACGCATTCAGTGGAAAGAAAGACAAACTTCAAAGATAATGAGAGTGAACATATATCATTCTATAATCTCCTTCTTTTCTTCATTCGTTGAAAATGGAGAATAAGATACTTCGTGACCACCAATCAGTGTAATAATGTAAATTAATGACTTGTGCTTATGATCATGAAAGCCAAAAGTGGATGCGCTTTGTCCGGATTGGTTCAAGGCTAGCGCCACAGGCTAAAGGAAAGCATTTGGACTGCTGTGCCCACTCACTTGTTTATACATACTATTTCCATTAATGGAACGTATAATAATGAGAAGGCGACTATATTCTGTCACAAAAACGATGGAGGAGAAGCGAACACGATGGAAATTACATTCAAAAGTGGTCAGTGATTGAGATAGATTGGTTCTCTAACATTTTATGGAGTAGCACTTCTTTTCCGCAACTATATATAGCCCTGGAAGCTGCTCCAGGAGATGCAGAACCAAGGAATTGAGCAATTCCAATTTCTCTACAAGCTCCGCTTGTCAGAGAAAGCACATAAGAAAAGGAAAGGCTGGTTGTCTTTCCTGATATCTGACACAGAACAACTTGTAGTAACCAAAGATGGGTGAGAGTACAGCCAAAAAGAGCCACCAGGTTTGCGATTTATCCATTGACATGCCTCCACAAGGTGGATCCAAGTGCTTGGACGACGATGGCCGTCTCAAACGAACTGGTAAGTCCGCATAATCACATATGTTAAACAAGTCAGTAACTCGGTTGCATTTTCATGGTCCACATTGAGATTTTTACTGTTGTTTGGTTAAACAGGAACTGCTTGGACAGCGAGTGCTCACATAATAACAGCTGTAATTGGATCTGGGGTGCTGTCCTTAGCTTGGGCCACTGCTCAGCTTGGATGGATCGCTGGTCCATCTGTGATGTTCTTGTTCTCTATTGTAACCTTCTACACTTCTACTCTGCTTGCTGCCTGCTACCGTTCTGGTGATCCTCTCAGTGGCAAGAGGAACTATACTTACATGGATGTTGTTCGATCCAACCTTGGTATATTTTGCTATACTAGCCTTATTAAGTTTTGGGATTTCACCGCAATTCCCAGACTAACAAGCGTGAATTTAAAATCTTCAGGTAGTGGCTATGTCAAAATTTGCGGATGGGTTCAGTATGCGAATCTTTTTGGAGTGGCCATTGGCTACACAATAGCATCTTCCATAAGCATGATGTAAGAAAATATTCTCGGTTCACATTTCTTGTTTAAATGAATACTTGATGTGCTATTGAAAATTAATTGATTTTCTCTGCCTTGGCGAGCAGGGCTATCAAAAGGTCTAATTGTTTCCACAAGAGCGGTGGAAAAAATCCATGCCATATGAATGCAAATCCTTACATGATTGCATTTGGCATTGTGGAAATAGTTTTCTCTCAAATACCTGACTTTGATCAGCTATGGTGGCTGTCCATTGTTGCTGCAATCATGTCTTTCACTTACTCATCGGTTGGTCTAGGACTAGGAATTGCTAAAGTAGTTGAAAGAGGAGAAGTCATGGGAAGTCTAACTGGAATCAGCATTGGCTCTGTGACCCAGGCCCAAAAGATATGGAGGAGCTTCCAAGCACTTGGTGACATTGCTTTTGCTTATTCTTACTCGCTCATCCTTGTTGAAATTCAGGTACATATCCATGCAGCATGAAAATTAAATTACGGTATTCAAATTTCTTTGACCAATTACAAATCAAACCATTTTATATGGTTTTGCTCTGTGTCAGGATACAATCAAATCTCCACCATCAGAAGCAAAGACAATGAAGAAAGCAAGTCTTATAAGTGTTTCAGTGACAACCCTTTTCTACATGTTGTGTGGCTGCTTTGGCTACGCTGCTTTCGGAGACATGTCCCCTGGAAACCTCCTCACTGGTTTTGGCTTTTACAATCCATATTGGCTGCTTGACATTGCCAATGCTGCCATAGTAATCCACCTTGTTGGTGCATACCAAGTCTACTGCCAACCGCTCTTTGCCTTCATTGAAAAATCGGCAACCAACAGATTCCCAGATAGTGAGTTTATAACAAAAGAAATCAAAATCCCAATTCCTGGTTTCCACCCACACAGCCTGAATCTCTTCAGATTGGTCTGGAGGACAGCATTTGTCATTATCACCACCGTGATATCAATGCTCCTTCCCTTCTTTAACGACATCGTTGGCCTTCTCGGGGCAGTGGGATTCTGGCCATTAACAGTCTACTTTCCAGTTGAGATGTACATTGCACAAAAGAGGATACCAAAGTGGAGCACAAAATGGATTTGCCTCCAAATGCTAAGTTTCGCTTGCCTAGTTATTACCATTGCTGCTGCTGCTGGATCTATTGCTGGAGTTGTTGGTGACCTTAAATCTGTCAAGCCCTTCAGGACCAGCTACTGATTCAGCATAATTTCAGCTGTAATTAAAAATACAGTTTCAGAGTCATTGAGATTAAGTAAGGCTGAAGGAAATCTTTAAGTGGGGGAGTACATTGTTCCTCTGATTGCATACAATCAAGGGAAAATGCATTCTTTGTGGTTGTAATGTTAGAACACGTGCATGTATGAGCAAAATCAAAAAAATAAATTTGTGATTTTTAATCTATTAGTCGTGCAAATGGAAAAGACTTGAATTCCTTAACATAACGGTGTCGTATGTGCGGTTTCTCATTATTTTCACTCGTTAGGCTGCCAATGGCCGTGGTTAAATTTATTTCAATTTGAGATTTGATATGGCCAGTTCGGTTAATCACCTGATTCCATGTCTCAAATGGCTTTCGTGGCAGAACTAGCTAGCATTTTGCAAATTGCAAAATGGAGCAGGGGAAATATTAAAAACAACATGAGGATATTAATCAGAATTTTGATACAGCGAAAGGGTTAAAGTAAAAATATTATGACTTTTTATGCTAGCCATATTAATATCTCAGAAAAATGAAACATGAAACCTTAGGTGTAACTCCTAAATTTCTAAAACATGTTGGGGATCCTACCGCATAGTTCCGCATTTGGTTACGAGAGAGGCTGAAAGGTTAGGATACGTTAAGAAATGAGAATAGGGTCACTAAAATTTCTAACAAAAGGGCTTTAATCATTTGTGTTAGACGCATGAAACAAATATTCCTCTGTTTCTTACTGCAGAGCCATCGGCTCCATCCATGTCCATTTCTCTGACACGTCGAGCCCGCGCTAGCATTTTTGAATTTTGGACCATGGACAAGCCCGATAGCCTAACAACTTATGAACGGCCTCTGGAAAACAATCTGAATGATAGTTGCTGTGTGCAAGCCCTTAAGCCCACTAGGGTTTCTCAAAACTTAACAAGGGAACCAGCCTATCTTATCCAAGATTGGTCTGGTCTGGTCTGATGAAACCGAAAAGGCGAAAACATATCGTGCGATTAGCTATCCTAAATGGAACCTGTTAGTGTCCCCCACGGATTTAAAGTTATTCTATTGCGCATTAGCAGTTGGAACACAGGCCCAAAAAAAAAGAAAATTGGTCATTCAAGACATTTTGGATGGGGCCCCCGGGGGGGGGGCGCGCGCGGCCGCACAACGCATGGCGAAGGACCAAGATTTTCAGAGTTTTGGCACTTGGCTGACTTGAATGGAGGATAAAAAAGCTTAAATGGTTAGGTCAGTAACCGGATTGTTTGTAAACGTTTCCCAGTTTCAAATATGGTGTCATCTCAATCAATTAGGTGCAAAAGCTCTTTCATTAGGCCACTTTTCCGAAAGGTAAGCTTGCACGTCGTTTGGATGCGACCCATGTCATGCAGAGAGATTTGGACATATCTGATATTTTCACTCACAAAATCCACACGCCACCACTACTTTTCTAGTTCTTACTCCAGAAGCCGGGTTTTTTTTTTCATAAAATGATAATATTTATGTGCACTTTGTGCTGCCTAAACATGTCTCATGGTCCTTATTGTTCGCGTGCTTATACAAAAGGAAAACTCCAGGATTTGTTCATGCATTTCCTCTTTTGGCACAAAAGATAAGGAATCCAATTAATGAATTGAAGGCTAGAATTAAGAACTATATTAATTCAACGTTCTGACAGTGGCCCACAACACGATTAGAAGTTATGTAATAGAATGATTTTCTCAATTTTTATGGATTTCGTGTTTATTTACAAAATTAGAATTTAAAACTTTGAAAACAGATATAATCATAGAGTGTCCCGCTAATATCAACCTTAATTTCATCTTAAAACAGTGTCAGATTATTATTAGCCCAGAAAGTAAAATTTAACGCACAATTGGTCCTAGTTGGATTGGTGGGGGTGGGCGGGTGATTGGGACTTGCGAACAGCGAGTTGCCAAAAACAGCCCGGCGGCCACACAAACACAATCCTAAAACATTGTCACCTGCAATGCACTGTTTTTGTGGACCTAATACTTGGTCGCCCCACATTCCTCTTACGTGTAGTAATGATAGCGCTCAGAAGGCTACAGGTTAGTTAATCCTATTGTACTAGATATCTTGATTGAAAATCTTTACCATGGTCAAATCTCGATCTCTTTTAGTCAAAATATTTTGGATTCCCTGGAAGGACACAATCGAACATTGAAAGCTCCTTTATTCTCATGTCAATGGTTCATACTTTCTGATTCAAACATCCCGTGGTTTCACCAAAGATTTAAAAAGTCCATCCAGAAAGAGAGGGGAAATGAATAAGAAGAACGTTAGGAAGGCGGGTTCCCAAATTCAAATACGCTTCCTTTTAATATTTTACATTACTACCCTTCCCTAAAAGAATTATATATATATATATATATTACTAGGCGATGGCAAAGCTAGTTTTGATACTTAACATTACTAGTTTTCTCTGGACTGATATCAAAGCTGGGGCTACGCTAGTGAATGCCAACAATGTATACAATGTAAAGCCTCTGTAGCAAAAACTTGAGGAATTCTTTATCCGACTCGGGTCTTCATTCTCCTGCCATCCATGGCTGACGCACCTATGTTTTAGATGACATATCTCCACTAATGATTCTCAATTTAATATCCATTAATACTTCTCAATATTATTGTTTTATCCTTTTCAAGTGTCTTTATTATTAATTACATCAATATCATTGTTAGAATGCTAACCCAGATAGATTCTACTAAGCCTGGAACTGACAAGAATACAATGGCGACGTTCCTTCTTCTGTGCAAAGCAGTTTAGCTAGAACATAACGACAGTACGTTGGATTGAACTGGAAGAAATGTTGATGACTTGATCACATATAACAAAGAATTTCAATTACTTTTTTTTTTGTTAGTTATTGTTATTTTCGCTTTATTTGCTTCTTTTTTTTTTTTTCTTTTAAATACCCCAATGTTAAAAGTCCATCTTTTGTGGGAATTTAATGGAGCTGGGGCTCGAATTCTTAATATCTCTTGCGTCTAAGATCAAATTATTAAGGATATAAATGTCGAGATCGTAAATTTTACGGAGCTTAAAGTTGAAACAAGTTTAGGAATCTTAAAAACCAACGCATCCTCGAAATTCCATTTTTGTGGGAATTTGGGTCAAAAGGGACGCCAGTTAAAGTCGTAGTCATCGTCTTTTAATTTGTGTAGCAAAAGGAAAGGAAAAATTTAAATAAAACACATAATAAATATATTTTATAAAAACTCATCTTTTATTGTCCTGCTGGAAAATCCATCCCGAGATGCTGTTGCACGTGTGTGCGTGTGCTTGTGCGTGTGTGTGAATAAATGCATCTCATTATCAATCGCTCGGAGACAATATCAAGTAGGCATGTGCATTTTATCCTGAATTACATCTTATTGAGACGGAGAATTGTTCCTGCTAAAAAAAGGAGAAAGAGAAATGGAGAACTGTTCAAAAAAAGAAAATTGAGATAGAGAAGAATATCAATAACATGGACGTGAAGTTATCCGATATTGAGGAATTTATGCGCGTGGGTTTTTTAATTTCATGAACGAACTTAAGTAATAAAATGTGCATTATCCTTATGTTGTAAAGTCGAAATAATAGAAATGAGGCGTCTTAGATTTTATGTTAAATTTGAGTTTCTCGAGTTAAGTTACGCTTGCGTTGGGCCATTTAATTTTATTTATTCCGTAAAATTAAAGCGAAACTAATTAATTTTTATTCGTTTTGAGAGGTGAGTTTTTAATTTTTAATTTTTTTTAAAAAATTACTTTCTACCGGAGCAGAAAAGAATACTATGAGTGGAGACAAACTAGAAATGGCAGCTAGTCTATTTTGCTTTTCTTTGGAACCTGTGCGTAGCAGGATTGTACACGTCACTATCCGCTTAAAAGTCTCACAACAAAGGGGACACTTTTTGCCTGGCGCCCTCGTGGACCTCCCAGTGTGAGAGAACACTTGGAGGAAGAGTGAACACCCAACGCCTCTTTGCGAGTTTTCCAAGATACCTTTATGGGAATTATAACACAACATATCTTGTGAATTTTCCAGCCTTCGAAACTGACGATTGTTCAACTTTTGACGCCGTTCAAAAAAAAGTTGGCTTCGGTACTGACTAGTCTACAACACAACGCGACCCGCCCCAACACAGACAAAAAGGCTCCGCAAGAAACAGCTCTAGCCCTTTAGTCGGGGTTGAAAACGATTTCCGGACTTCACGACACTTCTTACTCCTTTACGATAATATATACGTTAATATTTAAGTAAAATATAGATAATTAAATTATGTTTATTATAATTTTTTATTATATTAAAGATATATATTATTATTATCTAATAAAAATTTAAGTGTCTCTAAGTCTGTGTAACTAGTAAATAAAATTTTTAAGTTAAATTATTGTGTATTTTTTTAATTATTATATAATATTTTATTATATTAATAAAATTATGAATATTTATATAATATTTTAATAATTTAGCAGCGGTACGCTTCTCTTACTTAACCCTGGCCCAGACGGCAATAGGGAGAAAGTCATTCTATTTTTGTGAGTGTTTGACGAGCGTTTGCGGGAAAGGGTGGGAAAAGGGGTTGTTATATGCTGTTCTGGAGTCGTTCTCAGCTTCATTAGCCTGTAGGTAGATAGACGAAGACCCTTGGTCAAAAAAAATCGGCTGTTTGCGCCAAAATAATAATGATAATAATAATAATAAAGTTTAATGAAATCAGCTAGTCCACCGAGCTTCATTCTCTAACACGTGTCTAGAGGAAAATTCCACGAACAGCAGAAACTCTTGGGCTTGATGATTAAAGAGAAAGAGGATTAGACGGGAAAAAGAATTCTTTAGTGCTAACCCCCTAGTGAAAAAAAATATATAATTAATTAATTATTCGGTAAATTGGCATCACTTTTTCCAGTTTATTCGGTAATTAATTGACATCTCTTTCTCAAATTTAATTATTTTGAGTTTGACACATGACCTCTCTATATTTGTATCTTTTGCATATTCGCCATTTGGTTTTATGGACTTGTTATACATATGGGCTTCAAGTATACGCTATCCACGTTAGTGACACGAGTTTATAAATCTCAAATTGAAGTTAACTTTGAGATTGATGGAGCACTGTTTTCTATGTAGATCAACGGATTTCCCAATTGACAGCGATATAGTATGGTATTAAACGCCTTTTGCTTTGCGTTGGAGAGCATTGAATGCATTTTGTAACCGAAATTCTATAGCAGTCGGCGTTGTCAGGCTCCTTCGTTCCTCAAGAAATACTAAATTGTAAGGAATCGAGGGACCAATGCTGTCGTCACTCTCGTAGTCTCATTTGTGTCAAGGCCATTATCAAAACTGTTGAAGACGATGATTTTGAAGATCTAAGAAAATTCCTTCTATTAATTTCAAGCAAAACACAACCAAAGGCAACTGCCAAGTATACTGAAATGGAAGCTTCGTAACACCGGTGGCGATATACCTCATTAATTATATGCGTAACTTTGCAAAAAAAAAAACCATCCAAGATTTGGGGGCAGGGGTAAAGAAACAGAAAAAATAAAAGAGACAAAGGGGATGACTTTCTTTTTGAACCACTAGATGCCATTGGTTGTCAAAGAACTTCATATACTTCATTTTCGTTTCACGCATTCATTTTATATATATATATATATATATTCCTTAGCATGCCACAGAGGGGAAAATTCCGAAAACTTGCACTTTCTTTATTAATATGAACGGTCTCGGGCGGGAATGAAATCCCAGAAAATCTTACCAGCTTCCAAATAATTCACTTTCGTTTCACATGTGCAGACCCCCTCGCCATTATAATAGAAACTACAGTCGAACTCTGATGAAGGCGTAACAATCATTTTAGTCACGTTAAAGCTTGGCCCTAGTGCCTAGCCGTAACTTGTTCGCAATATATTTTTGTCTCATATTTACGTATCCACAACTTAAGCAAACGGGGGAAAACAATAAAATAAAATCAAAAGAATCTTTGCTTGGAGCTTTAAAACAGTCTCAAATAGACACGAATACTATTATCAAGCCAGCTAATACAAAGTTTTTTTTGCGCATATTTGTTTAGCAAACAATAATTGTTGTCGTGAATCTCTTTGTCTTGGAATAGAACACTTGTTTTGACGAAATTGGGGAGACAGAGTTTGGTCCAAAGTTACCAAGTGATGATACTTGACCAAAACACTGAAACAAAAAAAAATTTTTTAAAAAAAAAACAGACAAATAAACAAAGAAATAAAGAATATATATAGGATACGTAACTGAAAATGATGCTAAATGCAAAATAATGCAAAGCCAAGATAGAGTCCGGAAACATGGTATGGATAACTTTCGTGGAATTAATGCCTATTCCAATCAACAGTCATACCAATTCATTCATTGCGTATAAAAATTGTCTTCTAAATTCTAATCTTGTCATTTTCATTACATCCCTACTCAACTTCTTCGAAAGCCTTTTTGACCACTAAACATCACCTTTCATCCAGACAAAATATGCAGAAAGTAAACTGGTTGATTTGGTTTATGGATCAACCCCAGTAATATTACTATTACTTTTACGAACAAATCAATCTTATGAGCACTTCTTGCTTAATTAAAAGAAAATATTTTGTATTTTTGGGTTGTATAAAATTATCTTATACTACGGAAATGTGTTTAGCGAATTATTTTTGTATATGAAAATTGAATATCTTTCTTTCTTTTTTTTTTCTCTAGTGATAAAAGTGTTTAGTGAGGTTACAAATGAGTTAAACCGAGCTGAATTTTATTATATTCAAACTTAACTCTTAATAAGCAAACCTAGAAATGAGATTTAAATAATGAAACCGAGTTTTTAAATTTTATTGAACTAACTTATTTAATTTTATAATATTAACATAATAACTAAAATTGTCAACAATTATTGTTATACATAGAATTAAAAAGACAACAATGTTTACTTTAATACAATTAATCAATTAAAAATAAGTATATATTTTAGTGTATAAATATAATTGTGTAAAGTATAATTTTGAAAATTTGTTTAATAAAATTATCCTTGTGACATAATAAATGAGTTTTTTTTTTTTTTTTTAATAATTACCATGAGAGTTTTTAAATAAGCAATTTATGAGTTTAAACAAATGAGTCTACTTTTACTCCAACTTAGTTCATTTATTAAATAAGTTTTAAAATGAGATTTGAGTGTTGCTCATTTATATAAATAAACAAGTTTAAACGAGTTCTTGTTATGCAGAGCCACCGGACTTTTAACTTAGTGTATTGGCTCATTTGCAATATGATAGTGTTTAGTTTCTCTACTTCATCCATGAATCAAAAAAGAGGATAACATCACCTTGTTTAAGCTTCTTATACACATGTCCTACATTTCATACATCTAAAGGAATAATTTATTTTTTTTTCTTAGAAAAAAAAGAAAAGAAAAACAAACAAACAAATCTCAAGGGTAGTATCATGTTTCCTGGAGGAGGCGGGATTTGTAGCCTTTTTAGCCTTTCTTCCTCGTTCAAAGGGAGCTAAAGTATAAGAATTAGATGCCGCTCGTCCACCATCAATGGTAAAGTTTACCGATTGTAATCATGAAATCCCAAGTGGTTACACCATGTCTGAATTATTTTAAGCCCAGACCAGAAACAAAACATTTCAACTGACGTATCACCTTACTCTTTCCCATTAATGGAATGAATTATTGTAGGGAACCATATTCTCTAACAATAACGATGGCGGAGAGGCTGTACGCGCGAGAATCTTGATTCAAAGGTCATCTTTTAAAGACGGGTCTATTGTTAGGATATTATTTTAGCTAGCTTTCATTTTCTTATATAAGCCATTGAAGGTACATCCAAGAGTGGCATAACAAAAATCTATTCAATATTTCCTGTGGTCAGCTCGTCTCGTTCTTCTTGCGAGCTTCGTTGCCTCTCGAGGAGACTGTAGAAGGCGTAACATCTAACAAGAAAGGTGGATATGAAGGTAAGAATTTCATTTAATTGTCTTTTGCATTTGTTACGATTACTGGAGAAAGCCGTAGGATCGTATCTCCATGTCTATGCTTCTTGTCGTTTGTGTAAGATTTTGCAAAGCCGTCTCTTATTCTTACAAAATCAAACAAACAAAATCTTCTTACTCCGTATAACTGATGTTACTTGTTACGACGTAGGAAAAGTTGGCTCTAAAAAGGAACACAAAATAATAACAATAATAATAATCAAACGAACTTAGACCCAACATGGAAATCTCTCTTCTCTATTGAAAGAGATAAAAAGAAATTAAAAAAAAAAAAAAATAAAATTACGTGCCTGCATGTATATTAACGGAAATTTGTGCAAGGGCATTGTCAACGTTTGGCTGGCTTAGGAGCCTGAACTACTCGCTCGACAGGTAATAATTTTGGGCTTACCTCTTTTATGGCAGAATGTAGAGGAACTAGGAAGAAGTATGAAACATAAATTGAATACGTTCTTTTTTTGATAGTGCAACTAGCATATAATATTGAACCTGAACAACTAAAGCCATCCCCCAGTGACTGGGATAAACATAGAAAGAGCCCTGTCGCTTTATTCTCGATGATGATAAAAGTAAACATTTTATCATCTGGGAAAAGCACAAGAAGCAAACGAATGTCAAGCTTAAGGAATGATTTTCATCCCGTGGGCTAGGCAATCGTCAACGTTAATTCACATAACGCCAGGGAATGATTGAGCTGCTTCCAAGAGGTTTTTAAAAATGAAACATTGCTGTGAAATTACACATTGAAGTTATGTTGCGTAGGAAAAGAGGAAATAATAATGTTACTGAACACATATTTCTTAGTTACCATTTTATGTATTTTAATTAGCATGTACGGTAGTACGAAGAGTCATAATAATTGTGAAGTTTAGCTTCCACAGAAACTAAGTATTAATGATTCACGTTGGATGATAAAAATTTTCTACATCAATCAATAATCTCTGGTGATAAAATTCCACAAAACACAAGATATATATATATATATATATATATATAATGGTGGTAATTGATTATTATGGATCACATATATTTTCCCCTATACAAGGAAATCTCCCGTCTTTGATCTTTAGGCAAATGGCTTTGACCCTATCCCAAAAGGGTATTAAAAAAAAACAAGGAAATAGCTTTGACATAAAAATATAAGACTTAGCATTGCATTGAACTTGGCGCATCTGCCCAAAACAACGCACTTTCCACGACGAGACTTCGGCAAAATCACAAAAAGCGGCCCCCTTGGCAAGGATAAGACGGGAGATGAGCCGTCAAGTGGGGTCGATACCGTTACAATCCATAATTTAATTTTGGTACATAATTTCCTTTTTTATATATAAAATTCAGATGTGTTAAAAAGGATATATCTCAAATATATTAAAAATATAAATAATTTATTTTAATGTAATTAAGTGGATATTTTATTTAATTTTTTTAGTACTTTTTCTCTATTTGTCTCTCATAATTAAATGCACACACAAAAAATTATTCTTTCCATTTTTTTTTTATATCTCTAACTTAATAGTTTTTACTGTATCATCTGTCAGTTACTAACGCGTAGGAGGGGTAAGACACGGGATAGAATAGTGCAAAGACCTTGGAATGAAACAGCCAGCTTCAACCTTTTGGCTTGTGCCCTGTAAGGCCCTCGTGAACGTACCTTAGGGAGACTTTAACACCACGTGGACATGCTACTTCCGTAATAATCCCTTCGTTGGCAGTGGCTCCTTCATATATACTCCGCTGCCCCTTTACTCCCATTGCATCCCTTCATTCCAACCAAAAAAAAAAAAAAAAGGAAAAAGGGAAAAATAGCGCTCTGAATCCAATTTGGGTCCTGGTGATTGATTGGGAGATGTGTCAGTCATTGCAGTTTTTGAGAGTTGAAACTGGCCCCCAACAACCCAACTTCTCATAACCAGACGTAGATTTGGATTTATTTCAGCTTTATTTGCAATCCTAAGGGGGCTAAAGAGGCGGTCATTAGCAATATATCCAAAAAACTAATAAAGATTAATTGACTTTCCTGTTTGCTGCGTCGGATATAAGTAAGGAAACGCTTCTAACTTGTGTTGCTTTAACTGCTTTCTTTTCCTGAACCAAGATGACTGAGAACAACAGCACAGCTGATGCAAGCAACGGGTTTCCTTACCCAGTCTTCGATGTCTCCGCCAACATGCAATCGGAAACTGCCTCCAAGTGGTTCGACGACGACGGGCGTCCTAAGCGAACTGGTAAAAAATGGAAAAAGGAAGGATGTTCCCAATCTTGACGTATTATTGTTTTGTTCTCGGAGATGAAACTGATTCCTTGATAATGATGTTTTCCGTCGAATTTGACAGGAACTGTCTGGACTGCCAGCGCTCACATCATAACAGCCGTAATTGGGTCCGGAGTGCTGTCCTTGGCTTCGGCCATGGCTCAACTTGGATGGGTCGCCGGTCCAGCTGTCATGTTGTTGTTCTCTTTTGTAACCTATTATTCGTCTACTCTGCTCGCTGCCTGCTATCGTACTGGTGACCCTGTTAATGGCAAGAGGAACTATACTTATGTGCACGCCGTTCGATCCAATCTTGGTGAATATTTCTCCGGACAATGTTAAGATTTTGGTCATTCTCGAAAACTTCACATCTCAAAGGGTTATTTCGAATTTTGTTTCAGGCGGTGTCTATGTCAAATTATGCGGAATTGTTCAGTATGCCAACCTTTTGGGAGTTTCCATTAGTTACACAATTGCATCATCTATTAGCATGATGTGAGTCGTAACTTCATTTTCAATTATAAATTGAAGATTTTTAATTAATTTTGCGGTGTCGGTTGGCTGATTAGTTTTCTGGATGATTACTTATGGAACAGGGCTATCAAGAGGTCTAATTGTTTCCACTCTAGTGGTGGCAAAAATCCGTGCCATATGAATGCCAATCCTTACATGATTGTGTTTGGCATCACAGAGATTTTTTTATCTCAAATTCCTGACTTTGATCAACTGTGGTGGCTCTCCATTGTTGCTGCTGTCATGTCTTTCACTTACTCATCAATTGGTCTCGGACTTGGGATTGCTAAAGTTGTAGAAAACCGAAGAATCAGGGGAAGTATAACGGGAATGAGCATTGGAGCTGTGACTGAAACCCAGAAGGTGTGGAGGAGCTTCCAGGCACTTGGCGACGTTGCCTTTGCTTACTCTTTCTCCAACATCCTCATTGAGATTCAGGACACAATCAAAGCCCCGCCAGCAGAACACAAAACAATGAAGAAAGCTACCCTAACTAGCATTGTAGTCACAACCGTATTCTACATGCTCTGTGGCTGCTTTGGCTATGCTTCATTCGGCGACATGGCCCCTGGAAACCTCCTCACTGGGTTTGGCTTTTACAACCCATTCTGGCTACTTGACATTGCCAATGCTGCCATAGTAGTCCACCTTGTTGGTGCGTACCAAGTCTTCTGCCAACCCATCTATGCCTTCGTCGAAAAACTTGCAGCCAAAAAATTCCCAGATAATAAATTTATTGCCAAAGAAACCAAAGTCACAATTCCAGGGTTCCGCCCCTACAATCTCAACCTCTTTAGGCTGGTTTGGAGGACAGCTTTTGTGATCACTACCACTGTGATTGCAATGCTTCTTCCATTCTTCACTGACATCGTTGGTCTTCTCGGGGCCTTGGGATTTTGGCCATTAACCGTATTTTTCCCGGTTCAAATGTACATTGGACAAAAGCAGATACCAAAGTGGAGCACAAGATGGCTTTGCCTCCAGATCCTGAGCATCGCTTGCCTTATTATTTCCATAGCTGCCGCAGCTGGCTCCATTGCTGGTGTTATTGATGATCTCAAGACAGCCAAGCCCTTCAAGACCACTTACTAGATGGGTGGAGTGTTCTCTCTCATATCAACATTGATGGCCATTTCAGAATCCGACAAGAGATCAACCATAGGATTTTTAGTCATTGTTAATGTTCATATCAAAAACAAAACGAAAAGAAAGAAAGCTGTCTAATTCTGTGTCCTTGCTTGTACCTTTTTATTAGCCAATGCAAATTGAAACAATTTGTCCAATACCCTTGTCTAAGTACTTGATCCAACCGTAGTCATTAAATTGGCCTTACAGACATATAATTTGTGGGATACCAAAAAAAAATGTAATGCTCCTAGCTTTTCCAAAGGCACCTCAAGATACGAAATTCTAGCTTTAGTTTACTTTTACCTTTTTGCTTTTGTTTTCATCGTTCTCCTGCTTGTATGATATGATGATACACAACATGGCATCTTCATTAGAGCCATTGAAAGTGAACATTTCTAATCAATCGTGACAGAAAAGACAAGGAGGAGAAATTTTACAACAAGGACCACCCAGTGCTTGCTTCTGGCCCACGACCCTCATCAAATCTATCAGAAAACTATACAAACACGAGGATATTATGGTCGAGTTATAATCAAATGGTGATTGACTAGACGGTAAGAAGATCAACATGTGACCATTTAAGTGAAAAATATCTGCATTTTAAATTTAGACGTCTCGACTTGTAATCATTATAATGGGCGAGTAGCGAGAGACTCACAAGAAAAGAATAGTCCGCGTACAATAATATTTGTATCAAATTTTGAAAGACCATGAAAAGAATGACAACATTTTCGTGGAAGACCACGGGCCGGGACCCCTAGGTATGGGCCGACTTAACGTGATGGGATTTCATTTGCGGTGCCCGAGTACCACGATTGAGATGTATTTTCATATAGATAAAAGTTATGGCGGAATGGTTATTAATTACAAAATTTAATTATAAAACCACTACATCTCTCAATTTTAATTTTAGGTCTAAAATTCACTCTCTAATTTTCACAAATCAGACAAAATAAAAATAAAACAAAAGAATTTCGATGCGATCAAAATTTCAAGAAACTATTTAACTAAATAGAATTCTTTTTATGAATATATTCTTTTTCATATATATATATAGAGAGAGAAAGAGAGAGAGAGAGAGAGAATCATTATTAAATGTACTTGACATAATAATAATAATTTATGCAAAATACAACCGAGTCCCTCACTTCAGTCGTAAAAAAGCTTAGGACTTCCGGTAAGCAGATAGCTATCAGATCCTGTCAGTGCCTTCTTGCTTTGGATTCACTTTTGGAGACAATTGTTCCGGATAGCTTGTTTACCTCGTACAGCAGTCCACTCGAGAACACAAAACTGCTTCAAGCACCGTCAAGTTTGGTGTAGCCAAGCCATCAGGAGATATTGGAAACACAGGCAGCATCAACTTGGTAAGGTCATATAAAAATGTACTCGGTCGATTATTTTAAATCTTCGTTTTCAATCTGAATATATCTGACAAGATCACGTTTGTCTGGATCCAATCCATCCGCTGACCTAGGTCTTACATAAGGTCTCTTTGTGCCATACCTTTCATGTCTTTAACAATTGTTATTACGTTTTCGACCTACAAAAGTTAAAATGCAACAAAGACTGAAAGAAAAGACCTGAGCACGAAAGGGACGCATATATCAAACTGGCCGTGAAATGAATGATTGAACTAGGGAACCCGCATCTAACTAAATGAGGTTTTCACACTCAAGTCAACCACACATGGACAAGAAAGATAAATTAGTGAAAAGCAAAAATATATATTAAATGCTAACATTACCCCGTGGTGATACAAACACGATGGACAGTGCTAGCCGTAATTAGAGCAATAACTTCAGCTAATATAACTGCAAAAAAGAAGTAGTAAAAAATGATTGAATATTACTATTTCTGAAAAACAAATGATTCAGGAAAAATAACACCCAACACCCATAGGAAGGTAAACAAAAAATGATCTAAGATCTAAGCCAAAAGGAGGACAAAAGACCACTCCAGTTTCTTACTCAAAGAAAACTAGCACTAGAAAGAGTAGACAAACGGGAATAAAGGATTAGATGGAGATGGAGTTGGCAAAAGAAGGTCATCAGCAACCCCAACACTTGCTTTTAAGAAGAGAGGGTGATATAAAGGAAGGAGGGTTCGAGAGACCTCTAGGGGTCAATTTTTATATGTATTAGTTATCACTATGGATGCTTTAGTCAAGAGGAGATGCATGATAATGGTGCTTTCATTCAGCAGCACTAAGCTACTGATAAGACAACCTAGAATCCCCCTGGGCTGTTGCAATGTTCAGATAATTAATCCAAAGAGAGATCATTTGTATCTTATAAAAGAATTCTATAGAGAGTACCAAAAGCAGGCTGCTAACAAAATAGTTCCCACTCCTAAAGCAGCCATCTGAGGTAGAACACATGGAAACAAAATTACCACGCCAATGGCATGTAAGAGTGAGTTGCCAGCATTAGTCTGCAGTTGTCCAGTAATGTAAATAAAAGCTAACTAGCTATTTATCTAAGCATGTCTAAGATAGCAACACATTCTCCATATAAGTAGGGCCAAACTTGGGAACTCAATGCTAACAAGTGACATAGAATGGATTTTCGAGTGTTTCAAACAAAAAGAGAGCACAATAATGCAAGTTATGATGATAATGTCATGACAATCATATAAAGTCTAAGATATCTTTGCCAGTAAAAAAGAAAAACAGAGAGAATTGGTGATAACATTCACAAAAAAAGACACAAGCATGCAGACATATGCCAATAGGATAAGCACTGTTAGCTCAGACATATGAATGTGAATGAAGGATATGCAACATTGAAGCAGATTATGACATGGGAATGAGCAGCCACCGCATGCACAATCCCAAAATAGAAAATTAAGGTTATTAATTGACTAACATGCAAAAGATAGAGATGCCAATTTCATTTGTCGCATTTGATCAGTAATAGCTCCATCAGTGTTTATTAAAAAACAAAGGCAAGAGAAACATATATAAGCCAAAGTGCACTCACCAGCACTCCACCCAGTCTTCACGCCACAGGTTTCATGGAAATTCCCAATGAACTGCAAAATATAAATCAGGAAAATGTCATTATCATGTTAGTGCTTCCAGTTCATAGGCAGATCTTAACTTATAGTACAGTGGTACACAATTACAATGTTGTAAAATAATGAACTAAACTAGTTGACTCATAATGCATATTTAATGCCTTATCATGAAGACATAATCACCCTGAGCTGTTGAATGCATTTCTATGGCAAATGGTAGAACAATTGGCAGCAAGAAACAGAAGAATTCAAGTGTAACAAGCAAGCTACACATATAAAGCTTAAAAAGAACAGAGAATGGTTAAAATTAGAGCCTATAAAAAATTTATGAAGCTGTTGAAAAAAGAGGAAAGACGAGGAAGTAAGTGCAAATAAAGGGAAGGTTGAGAAGAAATCCATCAATGAAAGATTGTTTCACTCTATTACAAATTCAGTTGAAAGAAAATAATGCAGTTAAATTTCATCCTAAAAGGTCCCAATACATGTGTGTGTTTGTACTGCTCACTCACAAGTATGCACACCAAAACTTTATGGAAAAGATGTCATATTGATTTTAAGCAAGCAGGAACATGGAACTCACACCTGCTTCTTGAAAGGCTCAAACAGGTGACAGCAATCACCAATTACAAAACCAGTGATCATTGTCATCTTATCTCCAAACAACACATAATTATATTATTATAGACATGATATGGGATCACAAACAACAAGAACACAAAGTCAATAGTGTGGAGCCCTAAACTCACTGTTAGCAGGACAAGAAACAGTAGAGAGCTGATGAAGCCTCCAAGTATTGTAAATAGTTCTGTGGATGCCAACTTTCCTCTATACATCTGTTGCAGTGAGAGAATGATTGTGAACAAAAGTACAGAATAAAGCATGGAACTTCTTGGCCCAGCCATGATCTGCCTGTCACACTGACATAGATGGTAGCAGAAACAAAAGGTCAGCACTAATAAAATAAGGTTAAAGACCAGCCAACAATGCCATATCTAGATCAACATAACACATCAGAATGCAAGTCAATGAAGAAGCACAAGTATGTATGTGCATCAATAATTGTACCAACTCATTGCATAATGGTTTTAAAAGGCAGACTAAATTTAGCTTTCAATCTAGGGAAAGTTAAGCAGTCATTTATCCGTGGCTCCGACCACAAAATTCTCAAGACTACTTTTGAGATGTAACGAGCCAATAACACCACATCAAAGGCATAAACTAGAGGCAACACATAGACTGCCATAGGATATACTGCTCAGTAACTAGAATAGATACAATGTGCTGCTTCAAAAACCACAATTGGCCTCTATTTCATTAAACTGATAAGAATTAAACCGTGATAAATGTTCTCAATATAATGAGATCTTGAGAAAGTACAGCTCTTCATAAAAGGAGAAACCTATCGAATCCGGATTTGTTTTACAGAGAAAACCACAAAAAAGAAAAATAATAATAATAAAAAAAAAGACAGAATCTGCAGATGAATGCTGTGAAGGATAAATAAACACCAGATCAATAAGGCGAGTATTGATTCAAAAAAATATATATGTAAAAATAAAAATCCAGAATCAAGTAAGTAAAAATTTGACTCTCCAGCTGAATAAAACAAGAAACCTGCAGGTGGTTCCAAAACCGAGCAGTGGTTCCGGATGGATAAGATTTCAGACACACGCCTTTGCAATTTGATATCATTATACGGGAAAGATTTGAAGTCACGTTTTCTGATTTCTGCTACAATTTTTCTCGGAAACCAAACGGAAAAAAAAAAAAGTGATAGCAGAGAGGTCTTGCATGGAACTAACTATATTTAGGATGAAAAGGGAGAATTAAGAGAGTAGAGACCGAAGCCATATTACCTACGATTAGGCACCTTTAGCGCCGCCGATCCCTCTGATCAGATCAAGCCACTGCAGTTCCGAGTTCCCAAGGAGAAGAAAAGACAAGCACAAGCTGCTGCGGTTATTGCGACATTACGAAACGAAGGAAGGGGCACAAATGTCCATAAGGGGAACGACACTCCGTTACGACGTCGTATATCGCGAAGGCGAAATTATATAAGGGCACAAGCCGTTGAAACAGCTTGCTTGTACCGCGTGCCCGTTGGCCCATGGGTTTGACCGACTCATATAGACAAAGTTCGGCATGGCGTCGCCGGAGCTACCGGAATGTCCGGTTTGCCTGCAATCCTACGACGGCGAGTTCACAATTCCACGCGTGCTGAGCTGCGGACACACGGCCTGCGAGACTTGCCTCAAAAACCTTCCCCAAAAGTACCCTCTCACGATTCGCTGCCCGGCATGTACCCAACTCGTCAAGT
This sequence comes from Rhizophora apiculata, assembly GCA_037832385.1. Taxonomy (NCBI): domain Eukaryota; kingdom Viridiplantae; phylum Streptophyta; class Magnoliopsida; order Malpighiales; family Rhizophoraceae; genus Rhizophora; species Rhizophora apiculata. Next base: position 5,505,887 of record CM075432.1, read on the forward strand.
ACCTATCGGCACAAGGCCCCTCCTCGCTTCCCAAAAACATCGACCTCCTTAGACTAATCCCGACAACCGCCGGCGATGGCTCCGGCCCACAACCTCGAAATCACGAAAAGCCCAACGATGAATCTCAAAGTAACCCGCAAGTCCATCAAGCTGAGTTCCTGCCTCGTTTGTGGTCGGATGAGTTTTATTCGGCTTGGAATAACTGGGTACTCCCGGAAAACGCTGTTTTGGTTGAGAAGAAGGGGACGGGAGATGGGTTCTTGAAGGATGATTCTGGAAAGGTGAGACTTTTAAAGATTGGTAGTGGTTTGCTTGATGGGGATGTGAGTGGATCTGTTTTTAAGTTGAGTTATATTTTGAGGGTGTTGAATTTATTGAGTGGCATGAAAGAAAACGAGAGAGAGGAAGTGGGTTTGATTTTGAAAATTTGTTCGAGACACGGGAGGATCTGTAAAGCTTATGGCTTGTGGGGTGATATGGTAGATGGCTCTTTGTACTTGGTGTTTGAGAGATTGAATGGGAATCTTCTGGAAAAGTTGCCTGATTTTGAGGATGGTCTCAACAAAGATGATTTGTCTGATTTCGCAATGATGGGTATGGAAATTTGTGAAGCAGTGCTTGCTTTGCATTTGAAAGGCCTATCTCTGGGTTGCTTTACTCTTGCTTGCTTCGAATTGGATTGTTTTGGACATTTAAGTGTAGCTTTGTGTGAGACTTTGGTGACAGGAAGGATGGTTCATAAAGATGTTATGGAAGTTGCATCCTGTGGGAGAACGATTGGTGACAAAGAAATGGGAATGTTGATGGGTAAAATGCTGAAAAGCAAGGTATTTGTGAGTCCAGAAGTGTTATTAGAGATATTCAAGATGGATGGTGTGGAAATTGAATTTGGCAACTTTAATGATTCTGTCAGACATCAGTCAGATATTTGGTCGCTGGGTTGTCTTTTGCTGACATTGCTTATAGGGAAACAATTCACTGACAAGCTGGTTGGTTATGTGGAGCGTGATGCTTCTGAAGGCAGTAAAGATAATGACACAGCTAGTTCCTCTTTTCACTTGGGTTTGATGGAGAAAGTAGGTTTCTTTTTTGCAGGTAAATTTGGTGAGGAATTAGAATCCTTGCTGCAGATTCTATGCAGCTGTTTGAATTTCGATCCACAGATTCGACCACCTGTGATTGATTTGTGGAAATGTATTAGGAAACTGATAATTAAAAATAAGTCTGTTAGCATGCCTACACTGGATGAAACTATTCATGAGGAGAATAAGGGAACTAACTTGGTTCTTGGAGAACTGTGTGAGGTGCCAAGAAATGCACTAGAAGAACCTAAGAAAGATGAGTCGCAGGTCCCAGAAAGCAGTGATGAACGAAATCCAAATCAAGTTAAGGAGACAAAGGCTGATAAGGAATTTGTTGATGGCCTCACTAAGGGAAATTTTAAAGTGAAAGATATGCAGGGACATCTTAATTGTGTTACAGCATTAACTGTTGGAGGTATGGAATTTCTGCTTCCTGCTTTAAATGCCTCGTGGTGTTATCATGGTTATATACTGTCTATTGTACACTCCTCAACTAAATACATTTAGCCTTATGTGTTCAAAAATGCAGGCTGAAGCTTTGCTTTTGAGTGCAACAATTGCTGCTTGTAGATGTTGTAGGGTGTTGTTGCCTTCTGATTTATGTGCAGGATACTTTGTTTCTGAAAATATTTGGTCATTAGCCACATAAATGCCATAGAAATCTCTGTCAAGGTCTATCTTCATTCTTTTTACCTGCCCTTGGCTGTACTGAGTTTCTTAAGCATGGCACTATTTCTCTTGAGCTGCCTTTCATGGATCCCAATGTTTCTTAGTTGTCAACTTCTTTCTGACTACATTCTTTTACTCTTTCAGGGGGGTTTCTTTTTAGCTCCTCATTTGACAAATCAATCCGCGTCTGGTCTTTGCAGGTGAGTACTCTAAATAGCAGATCTCTTAAATTGCACCTTTTCATTCTTTTTATGTCTGCTTCTGTGGTGCAATCTCTTATGCAGGACTTCTCTCATGTTCACACATTTAAAGGTCATGAGCACAAAGTCATGGCTGTAATTTATGTGGACGAAGAAGAACCCTTATGCATTAGTGGTGATAGTGGAGGTGGCATATTTCTCTGGAGCATTAGTATCCCTCTCAGGCAAGAACCAGTCAAGAAATGGTATGAACAAAAAGATTGGCGATATAGTGGTATTCATGCCTTGACCACTGCCAGGAATGGGTATCTCTATAGTGGCAGTGGAGATAGGTCAATTAAGGCATGGTCATTGCAGGTAGTGCCTTTCCTTTAATGATGTGATGTGTTTTTAGCGTATGCTCTGTATTGTTGATTATATATAACTTCATGTTCCTTTTTTTCTCCTTCTCAGGATGGCACACTGTTTTGTACCATGGATGGACATAAATCAGTAGTTTCATCTTTAGCAATATGTGATGGGGTTCTTTATAGTGGCAGTTGGGATGGAAGCATCCGGCTCTGGAGTCTAAGTGATCATAGTCTTTTGACTGTATTAGGGGAAGACATGCCAAGGACAGTGACCTCTGTTTTATCACTTATTGCTCACCAGAATATACTTATTGCATCTCATGAAAATGGATGTATAAAGGTTTTATCTGCTTTAAAACTTTTAGTTCTGTTTAGGTTATTAGTATGGTTTTAATAGTACCAAATGTATTCAAATTGATCGCTATGGTTAGTTATCCATGATAAAACTGATGGTCATGATACAACCATATGTTGCAGCATTAGAAAATTGTATTGGATTAAGCCACTTGTTCCTCTTTGAATTCATGAATTTTGTCAGATATCTCTTCAACAATAAATTTTGTCATTATAGACATCATAGATTCAGAGGGTGTGTTTGAGATCAAGAATTCTTTTGATTCCAAGTAGGGAGGCATCTAAAAACATACAGACTGAATTATGAAAAGTAATGTTTTCTTGTTTTTCTTTGCTTTGTTTCTTTAGTTTCATTTGTGTACAAGTTAGACAGACACTTCACACTTTTGTTATCTGGTTGCTATTAGTCTATGTTCTTGAAGCAGCAAAGTGAATTTGCATTTGCTGGTACTTTTTCCTGTTGTTTAATGTGGTCATAAATCATTTATGTCCTTCAGATATGGAGGAATGACATTCTTATCAAATCTGTTCAATCCCATAATGGTGCAATCTTTGCTATTGGCATGGAGGGAAAATGGCTGTTTACTGGAGGTTGGGACAAAAATGTAAATGTTCAGGTATGTATAAACGGATTCAATTCATGCCATTATTGTACAAAGTTTGTCTATTTAATTTCTTGTCTATATTAACTTGTCTCCTACTAAAATATATTGCATATTGGCACCTAGAATTTTTCACTTTTATTGAAATTGAATTTAAGGTAATTGGTTTCATTTTTTGTTTGGCTGGACTTGGTGCTATGGAAATTTGAGATTTACTTCAATTTTCTCGCTTACAGGAAATATTAGAAGATGATTTTCGAGTAGACATTAGACCCATTGGATCAACCCCAGGTAGTTCTGTTGTCACAGCCTTGTTATGCTGGCAAGGCAAGCTTTTTGTAGGCCACAATGATAGGACTATCAAGGTACATTTCCTAGTTTCACTTAATGCCTGCGTTTGTGGGTATCACTTTTTTTAAATTTGCTGAATTCATCCTTAAAAGTTTGTGAACATTAAGATAAATGTCTTATGTCCTAAAATCTTGAATCTGTATTTGACTGTCCCAAGCATAAAACATGGTGTACTTGTCCGTGCAATCTCTTATCAAATTTGTGAATCTTATGTGTGGCTACTTTTAAGTTTTGCTTGCGTTCCCAAAGGGATTCATTTTCTTTGATTTTACCATGGCTGATAAACTAGTGAATTGTGGCTTTATTTCACCAGGTTTATTACTATGGAAAGTGATCAATATCTTGCCAGGTTTATTACCATGAAAATGGTTCCGCAGCCACTGAGCATGAAACAAATGGCAAGTTTCAAGAAGAGTTTCCAGGCTATGTTTTGTCACCGTAAGAATATCTACCAGTTTTGTTCAAGTATTTGTAATCTTTCAAAGGATAGGTCTCCTCCTTGAGACATGCTATTCACTAGAGGATAAACACAGGTAGACACAGCTCAAACAATGTTCAAAATTCCCGAGGAAACATATAGATAATGTAGTGATTCTCTTCTTCTCACAACAGACCGATCTAACCATTTTCTAGATACAATATGACCGTCCCGTCATCTTATGGATACTCTGTATTTGTCACCTTCGGGAGCTTGCAAGCAGTCAAGGGAAAAAACAAAGCATACATCGGAATACTTCAAAAGGTTCGAAGACTTAAATTCTGTCTGAAGGTTGAATAGGAACGTAAATGCAGATGGCTTGAATCTCTAATTGATTGTTGCAAGCCAGAAAATTACAAACTAAATCGTAGCTTGAATTTCTAATTAATTGGTACAAGCTCTGATTTCGTGTATGTTTTTCTGGTTCTTTACCGGAATGGTTGTTTAAAACTAGAAGAGGACATTCTACGGAAAGCACTTTTGCTTCCCTTCTTTTCTTTTTTTGTTTTTTCTCGGCAAGAAGCGATGGGGAATGCAAATTTCTGTCTGTGTAAGACAGATTACGATTCTCTGAATTGACAGGTCAACAAAGAAGAATTTGTTCTGTCACACTCGTGTTTCTGCATTAATTGATCAATTTTTGAAGAAGCAACTTCTCTTAAGTCATAGACTGAATGTATTCCGACGCGTAATGCTGAAAATGTTTAAACCACGAAATTTTCAGAATGTATTCCAGAGCTCCAGTTCAAAAAGACAATCAGGACTCCAGAGTGCTGGAGGCAGAGGGGGGGTTGCATTTGCATTTGGATTGCCACCTGGTAATAATATATTATAGTCGGGCTACGCTCAGAACCTTTTCGCTTCAAATTTTATTTGGAATCGAAATCAGATGAAACAAAACCAACACAAGAACAACATGGTCCCGTGGCAGTTACAACATTGTATCTTCATCTTACGCTATGATTAAAAACATCGAGAATGAACGAGCTCTTCACTTAACGCAAGCAAATACACGGATTCTCGAGGCGTCGTCCAATCCCAACTAGTCTAATTCATGAACACGTGTACTAGATCCGCTTAAGAAAGGGAAAAGTTGAGAAAGCGTGAGACTGTGTCTGTTGCAGATTTGACATATAGATATAATTGGCAAAGTATGCCAATTATTCCCTCCACTTGAACGTGATGGCACGCTCGCCCTCTGCTATTCACTAGACTACATATTACCCATATTCGCGCCCAAAAAAATAAAAAATAAAAGTACAGTTTTCTGCACATCTCGTGTATTAAGATGAAGCTCTGGTACATATCCATCATTCTAAGACGTGTTAAAAAAGAAAAAAAAAAAAAAAAAGACAACAGTCAACCAGTCCAAAAAAAATTGAAGCCCACTAAGAACTAAAAAGGAAGGAGGGAGGGAGAGAGAAAGAGAGAGAGAGAGAGAGAGAGAGTCCCGTCGTGCAATCCCTTCTATGGTGTAAACTTTTTAATCCGAATACATCAAGTCAGCTAGACTCTTCCAAGCTCGGAGCAGCTAACTGAAGGTTTAACTTTTGGTTAAAATCTGAAGCCTGTTTTATGGACTTATTTCTTTCCTCGCTAGGTTGGGAATGAAGCTTCTCTAAACGTTAATGAGTTTCATCTAACTCGTGTTCTGGTTTCCTTTTCACCTTTTTCTTAGTCAAAGCACCATCTACTCCCGTCTTTACCTCATCCATGACATTGCTTGAACTCCCTTTTGGCTTATCGTGTTTCACCCTCTCCGTGCTAGAAGCATCCACTGCAGAACTGGGTGCCCAAACGGCTGATGATGATGAATTAGGAATTTGCTTGCTAGCCAAAGCCAGAACAGTACCTCCTGCATCCATAGGTAGGCTCTCCTGCGAGTCCTGTGGTTGTGCCATTGGACTGCCATCAATCCGAATTGTTTCATCCATTCCTGGTGCCAACACCTTTTTCCTCTTTGTTTTCTGCTGATCCCAGAAAAAACAAGTAGATGATAAAAAGTCTGTCCTCATAAAGCAACAGCAAAAGAAAAGCAAACTATGCATTGCACATGACATTTCACAAAAATACAAATACAAATGGAAAAAGATGTGAACACTTTGAACACACGACATCCACAAATTTCTTCCAGTAATAACAAAAGAAAATTTGGAAAAAGTACGTTGATATTTAACCAAAAAACAAAAAATTCCCCTACTCCAACTTTATCCCATATCATAAACAACACAGCTTGAAGTCAACATTTCTTGGTACCCAAATGAGTAGCTACTGGTTGAAAGAGCTGGCCTTTATTCTTTGATGACCAGGTTTACAACACTGAGCTTAAGCAGATACAACTTTTTGGGACACTCACATGACTGGAGTGTCAAAAAGAAATCACAGGTTCCCCCATCATTGTCCATGAATTCGCTCAAATGCAAAGTCACCAAATGCACGAACAAAATTAGAGAGAGGTTCAGAAAAAACCACTCCAAGTCAAGACATAAAAAGTTGTATCAATACACAATTAAACAACTGCACTAGAATACACATAAGAGAAAGTGGAAAGGATAGGTTAAGTGACAAATATACCTTATGCTGGCTACACATGGCCCTGCGTCTCTCTTTTGCCCGACAAATTGCATGTTTGATCCCATGGTTATCCATGAAACCACTTGGCCACAATCTTGCAAGCTGAATGCAGGACAGGATTCAAGTGTCAAAAAAATAGAGAAATCTGCAACAAACATTTATGCCAAACGTGACAGCATCTACCAATAAAGGGAGAAGAATTTTCGATTTTTTTTGGGTTTGGAGGAATCTATTTGAAGACAGAACAGGGTGGTCCAAAAGATAGAACAACAAAGAGATTAAACAACACTGTTGGTCCATTTCTTAATACTAATAACAATCACATAAATCACTGACAGAACTTTCAGATCAGGGCAGCTGGGCACCAAAGGAGTAAGGACATGGATCATTCCAGTTCAAAAGATATTGAACCCAATCAAATACCATAACAAGTGGCAATAAAGAACAACCTCAACATACAATTTTTTGACTTGTGGGCCCACATCTTCATCTAACCCCTGTTATCATCAAAGGAATAAAACAAAGGGCATGATAAGCTGAGGGAAATATTTCCCTCAGAAAAGCAACATAGTCATGCACAAGGAAAATTCAAGTATTTACATCAACAAAAAGGTCATAGAGTTCACAGATTTTGTCCTCCAACACAGTATCCATGCCAAATTTTCTTTTAAGGGTTCCATTTTCTTGGGGACCAGTTTCTTGAAAGTCATCAGATACTCCAGGTTGTTGCTTAAGCACCTGAGAAAGTGAGACAAAAATTTCACATTACTTCAGAAAAATTCAGACTTCCATAATTGGCCCACTGCTCAACTAACTTATAACAATAATAAAAAGAATTCTTAAACCAAATTTGCATAACGTAGAGCTATTAAATCTTCACTACAAAACAGAGAAAAAACATCAGGATTCTAGTATCACTCACAAATTATGAACAATGGTGACCAAAACATAAAGAAAACAGGAATCCAGATAGTAGAAAACAAGAAAAGAAAAGCCCTCCTCCAATCACGGGTTTTTTTTTTGGGGGGGTGGGGGAGGGGGAGGAGGAGGGGGAGAGGAGAGACAAATTAGGAAAGTATACCTTAGCCTCCAAAGATGGGACACGAGCATTGATCATCTCAACAACTTCCTTCTTTATTTGTTGAAACCTATCATCTTTCTCCTGTTTTGATGACAAGCTCATGCTAATCATGACTTTCAGGTTTCTCTGTCAAATGCCCCCCCCCCCAAAAAAAAAAAACATTGTATCATTCTACTCTCATGCATTTTGAAATAAGCTATAAAAGCACCATAAAAAGAAATTAAGTATACTTAAGAAAAGGGAAGCATAAGCATTAAAATGTAGAACTTCCATAAAAACATTAAATGTTACAACATTCCCAATATTTTAACCTTGGTGGCAACTATAGCGATCCTCAAATACAAGGCCCGACCTCCCGTCTCCCATGGAATTCAAGAAATTAACATCTGCTCACTGAGTCTATCACAAATCTATCACACTGACAAAGTGGGCATCAATGAATTATAGTGTCCTATTCCACAGGTCTGAAAATCAGGTCATCTAATTGAACAGCTGGGACACAATAAACTGGCGTCCAAGCTTAAACCCAAAACAAATTCCTGTGTTCTTGCATTTGACACCAAAAATTATACAAGGAAAAACTATATCAAAACTTCTGCACAAGGCAAAAATATTCAAACAGACATGTACTCTAAACTTGTCCAATTGAACTCTTGTACTTACACCATATCAATCAAACAATTAGAGACCCAATTGATAATATAAGGCACAAGAGAGGATATGTATTGTCACTAGGTCACTCTCACAAATACAGAAGATGCTATGTTGGGCACATCATCAACCTGCATGCAAATTTATCTTGATCAAGGTGCATGACAGTTAATGACCAATTGAGTTGATAACGTCGTAGTGTCAATAAAACAATATTGTTTCCTTCTTAGCATGTCAAAGTAATTATATCCCCTTATGTGCAAGTGCTAAGTTCACTTAAAACAAATTTAAAGTACAGATTTAAATAAACAAAAACTCTGAGCTGGCTTGAATATGCTTTGGTTCTTATCAAACCTTCAAAATTTCAGAAATTAAGTCAAACAAATCAAATTCATTGTCAAATAGGCAGGAACAACAATAACTTCAAGATTTAAACAAAACATTTTCATTTAAAAACAGCCCCCATATCATAAACCTAACCTTCATTTTCATTTACAAGACCCAACAGCTTTCTTATCCAAAAACCACCCCTTCCAACAGTTCAAATTCATCTCAAATGAGAACTGATGTGTAAGAATGGGAAGGGAAAAAAAATAAAAGCAACAGTCTAAATGTAATATCTCATTTTCCTAATAAAAAGGTACCTTTAGTGTTCTGAGCTGTATTAAGTGACCAAGAATACTCATAAGACGATTGATGAGCTCCTTTGATATTTTCCCTTGGCTTGCCTGCTGAAAAATAGAAAAGTGAAAAGTTATTATATTTTTTAAAATTTCAAGTATATATACTAACAGCCAAAAAAACAAAGAACAAAAGAATAAGCAACAGTTTCTGTCAGAGTAACAACTGCCAGTCTAGCAACTTTTGCGAGCTTTAGTTTTATTTCCGTGGGCAACCTCCTTTTAATTGCTTGGGAGGAAGTGTCAGCTTCTTGATTATCCCAAGTAGGTGGCCTTGCTGTGATTTTTTTCACAAAAAGAACAACATATTTCAAATTGCAAGGAACTTTCCTAAGAAATCATATCATGAGGAATACAAATGGTAAGAAGCAGTAAGCTTACACTCCACGACCATCTTCTCTAGCTCCCTGATGGCCTTTTCAAGCATCGAACTCTTGGGCCTAACCATGGAACCATCCTTTTTGTGGGTGTGGGAAGTTTTCTGCACAAGATTACATTCAGAATCAAGCACAGCAACACAGAGGCACCAAACAAGGCCAAAAGAAAATTTATAATTTTCATGATGAGATGAACTCTTAAGAGTATGGGAAAGGCACACAATATACTATTAATCTCAGGTTGTTCACATACCCAGCACGGAACAAGTGTCCATACTATTAATCCCCACAACCAGTCTTTGAAGTAGTAAAGTCATGGGGGCAAAATAAAGCAACCCAGTGATCCCCTTCCCCTTGACAGTATCAAGAACTCAAGAGACATATATACACAATTTTGTGCAGTAAATACAGAATCTGTCTATCTGTGCTAAGTGTTTATGGGGTCACAAATTAGTTTGGAAAGATATCATTACAAAAGAGTAAGAATTTTGCAATAACACTCACTGCTTCCTGCATGGGATTCTTGGCCTCAGGAATATTAAGGTCAGGCAATTTGCAGACACCATTTTTTTCTTTTGAATGAACTGACAGATCATGCTCATCAACACTGCACATTGATTTTGCAGATTGCATCTTGGTTTGGGGATGAGCAGTTTTATCAAGATATCTCTGATGTGAACCATCAGACAATCCACTTGCATCTTTCAACTTCTCAGTTAGGCTCTTTGATTGGAGGACTCCTGCTTTTGGCTTTGCAGTATCCTGTAGTTCTGCCAGAGTACAGAAGCATCACCATTTAAGGCGCCCATAAATGTATATGGATCCAAATTCATTTTTCTTCAGCAAATTTCTTCTTCGAAACAAATAATAGGTGAATTCAAGAAAGTCTGAAATCGCATTTCCTCATTATGTTCACTTGTCATAACCACACTTCGACAGAGGGCCTAATGAAAGGAGGATGCCAGCTTCCCAACTGCTGACTTACCTATTTTAGCATGTTTATTTGATAATTGACCATCATCACTTTTGCCAGGTGCTTTTGAAGCATCTTTTATTCGCCTTTTCTTTGGTTGCTTGTTAGGAACAACAGTAGATTCACTTCTAGCAGGAAGCAAGCAAAAGAAATGAGTGGCAAGAGAAACAATTTCATTCAGCAAATCATTTTTTTAATCAGATAACTTCACACACTAGCACAAAAAAGTGAAAATTTCAATTTGGCTGCAGAAACTAAAGAGATGCATATTGCTCAGATAAAATTTTATGACACAATTTGGATGTTAAATACCACAAATAAAGCAGTCCATGAATTCAATGTTGCCACTATTCTGGCCAACCAATCCTCTTCTTTATCCTTTGGTTCCATGATATCCAGTTATATGCCAGTAATGAAGAAATCAATGGGAAAAGAAGGCACACACATCATTCTATACAAAGATAACAAGCAGTTATTGCAAGAAATTCAAAAGTCCATTTCTTCTCCAATCCTCTTGCATGTTCTCTGCGTTCAGTATGACTTACTTGAAAATAAATCAAATGGAGAGCAAATTGCTGCAAGATTAATTCCCTGAAGTGTGTGGACAAAATTTTATCCCAATTGAAAATAGAAAACCCAGGATTGAAGTTATATTTTTGTGGCAAACTAAACAAAAGGACCACTCATGGATAATTTGTAAGAAAGAAGTTCAATATCATGAATGAAAACAACTGACATTTGTTCCAGCTTTCCCCTATTAACAAAGAATCCATCATGTTTTATTGCTGCATCATCAACTTCAAAATATTCATCCTGCAAAAAAGGGTGACCCATGGTGAAACAAAGGAAAACCTCTGCATATTCAAAATCTCTTTTACAATTTACACTGCAAGAGGTAAAACAGCACAAATAACAAGACAGAAACAGAAAAAAGATGTAATAAGAGAGCAAAACCCACCAGCTCAGCATCATCAATAAACGAGTCTTCTGTATCATATTGATCATCATCGGGAACATCCATTAGATCTTCCTCATCACTAATATCCTTTCCCTACAAATATCCACTCATCTTAGCATAAACAAGCTCTACCACATTTGGTTACAGTCCCATGCACGTCACAAAGAAATGTACATGTCAAAGAAACCAGGGAGAAAGACAAAGCGCGATGCACCTTGTAAAGGCGTTCAATCTTCTCGATAACAGCATTGAAACGATTTGGCGGAGTTGTGTCATTCACTTCTCTTTCAGTCGGTTGTCCCTGTAGAAGGACAAGCACAATAGGAATGCCAGACTGAATAAAACGAGCAGACTTCGTGCACAACAACTACGTTAATGAAAAAATACAGCTAATTTCTGATCACTTCCTTTGCTCGCGTCGTCTTACTGACCGAAACAAAAACTTAACAATTACTACGCAAGCACTCACAGCCACGATTAAGTGCCATACAACACTAATTTACGGCTTCTAGGAAGAAGCCAACAATGGTTAATCCACAGGCATTACGAATTATTTCATAATCAAGAGAATAAATACACTTGTACCGTAGGGATATCGAGCTAGAGGGCTTACAGGGGGGATGCGAGACTCGAGGCTGGGATGGGCGTTGGCGGGAGGCGGTACCGGGGCGGGTGTGGATCCACTGTTGACCTTGTTCGCGTCTTTCATAAGCTTCTTCCAGGAAACGAATGTCGTCTCCCCGGGTCGGAGATCCACCATGAATATCTGTCTCCCTCCTAATTTCACACAAGACAGCCGTACCCTGGACGACGACGGTTCTCCTCCTCCTCCTCCTCCTCCTCCACCTCCTCTTCCTTCCCTACCGCCAGCCTCACCGCCACTGGAATTCCTTTCTTCCATCGAAAGGCTCCAGGTCGGGTCAACTCTAGGGCACGTGAATCGAAACTTCCAAGAATTCAAGATTCGAAAGACATAGAACGATGGATGGGCGGGCTGGCCCAGGAGAAAAGAAAACGGTTTCCGTTTGGGTGTATTCGACCGGGGAAAAAAGTGTTATAATTTTCTTGCGTTTTCTTTCGCGAGAAAATCTGGGAAGGGAAAATGGTAAAAATAAAAAAAAAATAAAAATGAAAGAAACGGCGGGTCTTGCCGCTTGTCGCCGTTAGTTTGAACTCTCCGCTTCGACCCGAAAGTCCCAGGAGGTTCGGGACCTGCTGGTCCTCGAGCCACACGCGCCCTGTCCAATGCTCTACAAATGCAGGTGGATCAGGGGCGGACCGTCACGTGGTGGTGTCGTTTTCTTGGGCCCCGGCGGACAACAGCCGTCTCTTTTTTCCCAATTTGCAATTAACTTTCTGGACTTCTGTTACTAACCCAAGCTTAAAATTAAAAACCAAAGAATCGAATTGGGATTCATTAGTGTGTGTGTGTGTGTGTGTGTGTGTGTGTGTGTGTATAAAAGAAATTGAATTAATTTTCATAATTTTTATCTTAGAAGACAAACAGAATAATAAAAATCATTTCCAAGAAAGATTGAAACATAGGAAAATGATTAGTTATTGTTGCGCAAGTTGTAACTACGTCAATCATAGTAGCATTAAGGCCACAGTTTAGTGCTCATTTGATATATTTTTTATATTAATTTTATTTAAAAGTTTTTTATTGTTAAATTAAAATGTAATATTCAATTTTAAATTTATTATCACTAAAATTAAATAAAAAAATTCATTCAGGTTTAATAATATTTAAATAACACATATTTATATTAAAAAAATTAAATAAAAACGTTGACTAATAACTTTTATCATTGACTAATAACAATACTAATAGTATATTAAAAAAAAATTATTTTTTCTTTTGTTTAAAAATAAAACAACTTCTTCAATCCAATGTCATATGTGGAAACCTAAGAAAAAGGCTTCGTTTGAGTGCTATAATGACGTAATCCACGACACATTGTGGAATATAAAGAGAAAAACAAAAAAAGGATCAAAAACTCACATGGAATATTGCTTTGATCAACCCAACACGTCGACCGGTGGAACAAGCGATCAAAGCTTTTTTATTTTGTGGTGCATGTGAAACGAATCACAGCATCAACCTGACTGATTTTTTCAATAGCAAATTGATAAAATTAAATACTTGAAAGTCTCACAAAATATATACTACGAGAGAACAGATATGCGGGCGTAATCCTTGCAGTGAATTTTTGTTCTTTCTCCATGTTCACAATTGAATTTCATTGCTAGGAGTAATCCTTGCATTGATAAATGAAGGAGCAGTGACCAAAATGAATTTACATCGTGTTTTGTGATCTCCCTTACGGCTTTTCGGGTGATCTTACCTATTTGCCAACCCAATGTTTTTAACCAAACCGCTTTATTTGCCTCGATGCACATGCTGTCACCAGCAAGAAAAGGAATTGGCTCCACGGCGACGGAAGCAGATGGCCATGGAAGAGAGCACGAGAGAGATGGGAAAATGGTTACCCTCAACAGGGCGGCGGGTTCAGGCACTACAAATTCCCAAATGCATTTTGCCTTCCGCATGCAGCCCATGCAGCCAAACTTGCAAGAGAGAATGTAATTAATATATTATCTTTACCTAAATGGGATTGTCGATCCCCAAAAAGACCTTTGGCTGGCTGCCTACCTTTCAAAATTTGTAGCTCTCAACTTAATTACAGGGTTTGCACTACTAGATGTTGTGTGATGCTATTTAAGCTTCTGAAGTGCCGTAAGTACTGGATGTTTTATGGTTTCTTAACTTGGCGTTTATGTCTAAACGTCAGATTACTGATGACCTTGTGTGTGTGTGTGTCTCTCTCTCTCTCTCTCTCTCTCATTTTTAAATGCTTTCCATTTTGTATGCTCTCTGCGAATTTCTTGCCAAAATGCTATTATGGTTAGACTCAGGGGTGGGCATGGCTATGTGCCCGGAGGCCCGGCCCAAATATTCATGGGTTTGATTTGCCGCCCGGCATTTCCTAACCTAAATTTTAGGCCTACCATAAGTTTTGGGTCTTGGGTCCATCCCGACCCACTTGATGGGGTTTGAGTGAATAATTTCTAACCAAATTAAACTGGTAATTCTTTGTATGTTAATCAATTTACAACATAAAGGGGTTGAATTGCAATAACAATCACGTTAGGCGATTAATTGCATGCTTTTGAATAAGTTAGTTTTATTTGGTATTTTGGGATTCTCAATTGGAGGTAGGGTTGTGTTGGCTTCAAATAAGTTTGTCCAGTTTACAAAAAATTAGGATTCTCTCTCCCCCTCTCACACACACACGCACACACACACCCACACACACACACACGAAAGAACACCCAAAAGCACAAAGAAAAGCAGAAGGACGAAAGTATCAACTACACTTGCTCTAATTTTTCCGCACTTTACACTCATTTCGTGCTATCCCCATCATTTACATATTATCATCTTACATTCATCATCTTAACCATCTTGTCATCCTGAATCATTATCATTCATCAATATCTTCTTAGAAGACTTCTGACACGAACAAAGCACCAAGTTTTTGCTAATGTTCTGTATTTTCTCCACCCATTGAAGTACTTTCCTATCACCTTTCTATAACTAGGCCTCTGCCGTACCAAGATCCAATACCGGACAGTATTAGGCCTGCCACTTATATACTCGTCTTCCAAACCCAATAGCACCAAGCGAGCCAACACAGGAATGAGCATAACATCTGCCATCGAGAACTCTTCCCCAGCTAAATATGTAGTTTCATTCAGCTTGGCTTCAATTTCATCAAGAAGCTTAATAAGATGCTCTTTGCTTCGTTTCAGGACTTGTGGTGCTTTCAGCTTGTCTTCTGTTTTGTACGCATCTTTTAGTTTTTGGTGATAAGCACTTGCTAGCTCAGGGGACTCCGCCAACCGAGCTATCACCACTCGCCTTATGAATTTGGAAACCGTGCGGCGGTACTTCTCAGGTACATGGGAAAGGGTGAAAAACTTGGGGTTCCACTCTTGTATCTTTTCCATCCATACTGCAACTTCTCTGCTGCTCAAGGAGCCCTGATTGGCACCCAAGGAGACAGTTGCAATTCTCTCTATGTACCTACAAATTACATTATCACTTCAAATTCCTCCCTCATCTCCAAATGAGCTGTTACTAAAGATGAAAAATTATTAGAATGAAAGGGTGCATCTATCGAAAATATATGCTCAAGAATCAATAGGTAACACAGCAACATCAGGCCAGGCTAGAAAGTGCTTCCAAATACACCTATACATACTATATATTGCAAAGAGAGAAGGGAGAATAAAATGGAGACATACTGGATTATCTCAATAGCGTCAAAGATGCGGTGGGCGCCATTCTGGAAAACAGGGAGTTTTGCACTTGGATTTATTCTGAAGAATGAAGAGTCCATATTCTTGCCAGTAATTAGATTGACATGGTGTGACGTGTAGTCGATGCCTTTCTCCTCCAAAGCAAGTCTCACCTTCTGACTATCCAAAGAGTACGGGTGGTGATATAGCTGCATGATTCAATTAGCAATCTCTTGCAGTGTGTTCAAGCGTACAAAGTCGGGCTTTCAATTCAATTATCAGTTATCTTGCAGCTGGAATGCAATACAAGAAAAAAATTGTCCGAGACCTGCAACTGAGATACAGCGAATAGGTAAATCAACATCTTTTGTTATTGATTGAGCCTTATTTTTGAAGAAGAATATGTTGAATCCGTCCTGCAGCAAAGTTGAATAGCAATAATAGCAGGAAACTACAACTTTACAAGATCTTTCAAGAAATTAAGAGGAAAAATAATAGATGGGAAGATATGCATCCCAAAACGAGAAAATATGCACTCATCCTAAAATAAAAAGACATCACAGATGGAAAGCAAGATATGCCATTTCAAATTAAAAAAAATGTTAAAGCAGTAACAAGAGATATCAAACATGAAATAAACAATAACCATTACTTAAATAACCAATATTTTAAAAGAGACTCTAATTATTTTCCTTACATCAACCTTCATTTGTGAATTTTATACCTTCACAATGGATCCAGTCATAAAAAAGCTCAACTATCTGCAGCTATGAATGTGGTCAATCTATATCAACAAGATTAGTAGGCATATAAGCAGAATTATGCTAATTAATGTATTAAACTTGGTGATCATATCAACCCAATGCTACCCTGCGTATAACTCGAAAAAATTAGTGACTCCAAACGGTTTACTCCTGGTTACATGCCCCTTAAGAAATTACATAACCAGAATCCCATATAGCAATTCCAGATTGATTAGCTAAATAAAGGGCATGTCGGCTTCCACACTGCGGGCCTCTGAGGAAGAGTCCTCTCCATCATTTGAAAATTCTATAAGTGACAACATTAGAGAACGAAGCAACCCAGATCACATCTGATGCCATACCATTCAAAACTTGAAGCAGTGGCGTTTAATTTGTTACTCCAACACGAAAACATACTACAAAAAAGAAGCAAAGGACAGAATTTCAAAAAAAAAAAAAAAAAACTCTGCTCAATTTGCGGGACAGAACAAAGGACGAACCTCCTTAACTAATGTCAACAGTAAAATTGCTCATAGCATACATTGACAACCCAAGTCAAGAAACAAGAGAACTTAAAAGAAAAAGGAACCAAACAAAGAAGGAATTTACTAGAAGAGAAAGCGTTGACGGATGTGAGACTTACCCAGAAAAGTGAAGAGTAGAAAGTCCAACACACTGGTTGTCTGGTCTCTTCTCTTTTTCCTTTCTTCTTTTAGAATTGTATACTGTATAAACGAGAACGAGGAGAGAGAGAGAGAGACTCTTAGCTTTAAGCTTAAGAGTGAGGCTTGCGAGATTCCAGTAAAAAGTGGCAGGAGTCAGAAAGTTGACAAATGGGAAAATGGGGCTTCCAGTAGGAAAGTGCGGGTGCCCACTTTCAGCCGCCCCTGTCCTCATGGGGCGTGTGCGCGCGCGTAACGCTGCCAATCCCGATGAAGTGGGCTTAGAAAATGAAAATATTTTAAGAAATTAGGGAAAGCATGCACGTTTCTTTTATTATTATTATTATTATTATTATTAAATTTGATGTGCCCCTTCACTCAAAAAACGTAGTCTTGCTCGTACCCGGTGTTCAAGTCCGTTATGCTTTGTTCAGTCCCGGTGTGTGCTTCGCCCAACATTTCTAGATAATTAATGGTATAATATTAACATGTTATAATATTATAAAAAAATTATATTACAAAGAATAACGAGTCAAAATATAAATCCTAAATATGACAAAGATGCCTAAACATATAGAGTTGATGCCACAAGAAGAAAGTTTGTGTTTTGTAATTTTTTTCTTGTGCTAAATGGATGCCATGGGATGCAATATTGTTATTGATTTAAATACCTTTTCTGAATATTTAAAAAACGGTAACGCACACGCATTAACATTGACTTCGGAAAATTGGGCTTCGCAGAATTCGAAATTGCTCATAGAAATCAGTGATGTATTATAAAATTGTGACAAGCAAGCATAGCGTTGGTACAAGACCCCACAAAACTAATACAATCATTCCCACCCAGAATGTAATCCAACTCAAGGAGAGTCGCAGTAGTAAGACGTATGGACCCCAACCCTGTTGGTAGGTTTTGCTCCGTCAAATTTTATACGCAGACAATTTGGGCCAGATAGAGTGCCAGTTGTTGCTGGGCACAAGTATTTGTTTCTAAGGGTTGGGCTCTGTCCTCTCGGTTGAAGTCCAAGCGGTAAAGAAATCTTCACCGACCACACGGGCCCACGGTCTCTCAAGTAATCCAAGTTGCTTCACCACGACCGAAAACAAAAAAGCAAAAAGAAAAATTGTTAAAGAGAGAATGATTTGTCCAAACCCAAAACTGCTAAGAGGAAAATCGTATAAGATCTCAACTGACAAAATCCCCACCCCGTCACGTGGGACCTAAGCATCTATGGTGGTGGCATTGAGACAAAACTCCTGTTTCGATTAGTCCAACATCTTTGCTCCAGAGTCATCACTCGGAGACAAACAAACCCCGCTTCAATTGGGTACTCATCCGAAGTAATTTGTTTGAATTCCATGGCACCCATATCTATTACCCTCAATTCTTTTTCGTTTTTTTAATGGCGAAAAAACATTATGAGAATATTGATGATTATTCGTGTGAATTTAAGTTGAATATTGCCAACCAACATTCTGAGATTAGATATATCTTATAAAAAAGATTCGACACGTATCAAATTTAGAATCTAGTGATGTGCCAATTCAATTGCCATTGATGACCAATTGTTGAATGCTTGTAGGTAGTGGCCATGATCCATGTTCAACTGCAGCGAAGTGTCGAGAAGTTTGTTGAGCTATGTTCAAAAGGAATGCAACGAGAAGCAAAACAGGACTCAACGTTGCATTTATTTGTTAAAAATTGATGTCCGAGTCTAGGCATGTGTCTCGTTACGGAAAATGTAAGTATTGATCTTTTTGCTAAGGTTGGCCGGAAATTATAAAATTGGTTGGTGCCTGCCCTCTTTGTCTTTATCGCAATAACATTTGTCTGGTTTTCTATAATTTTTCGCTCATCTGCCCGGGGCTTCAAGCTAAACAATATAGCACACAGGCCAACGTGCCTGAAGTGACAATAATATCGTTCTTGCAGGTGTGTGTGATCTCCATGGCCTACCTTCAAGCACTTTTAACTAAAAATCATTGACATGTGCATGCGTTAGGCTCCTTTCCTTCTATCCACTAAAAGTGAACATGTATTTAAGGCCTCAAACACGAATTAGCCGGTGAAGTGTCTTCATAAAGATTTGTGCGAATGTTAGAAGATAATAAAATCCACCCACTGCTTCTTGATTGACAAATTGAACAATTAATACTAGAATCTAAGTCTTGGTCTAAGTGGGTCTAACAAGGAGATCTCGGCTATAACAATCTATGTCTTGATCACCTACAATTAGCAGCCATTCAAGAACTCTGCCTTGCTTGAGGAAGAAAAGTCCACACAAAGCAAGTTCTCTTTCGCTTTCTGTGACTGAAAATTACGATTAGTTGGAGAAATTTAAGTCGAGAAGGTGGGGTTTTTTAGGTCCGCCATTGCTGCTATTATTTTGTATTATTTTGGTTAATGCGTCGTTTCAGACTTCCAAACCCCCGTTTAAATGGCCATTGTTGGGAACACAGTCAGGAACTCAAATCGAGCATCATTGAGCATATTGCGTACTTCCCAAAACGAAATCATTAATTTAAGAAATCACATTGTCGTCTTTGGCTTTCCTGGTCCCCGTGCAGACACTTGAATGTGTCTAAAGTCTCCGGTCCTTTGTCCCATTAACCAAGTGAAATAAGATCTTGGTCAGTTTGGGGAATTGCGAGGGAAACCATCTTTCGCGCGAGGGGCCTTGTTTCAAGCCTCCAGGCATTGGCCCTGCCTTTGTTCTCTTCTCGGGTGGAGTGCCAATTAGAATCTTTGCTTTTGCGTTGCAAAACCAATTCTTTTTTCTTTTCCAATTCTATTTCGGTACCAAACCACTGGTCATAAATCCCCGGACCACTTTTTTCAAAATCAAGCTATACATATTAATGGTTAATTGCTAATAATTAGTTGGAGAATGAACTCGAAGGAGTTAGAGGCAACGATCACACTTGTAAGCCACGTGCCAATTTGGAAGTACCCAGGGGCAACTTGGCGCTTGACAACTCTTTCGGCTTGGGCTTGTGCCGTAGAGAACATGTGTATCTCATCCACGACGGACTAAAATGTGAAACAAAGGTATTCTCAGAGAAAAAAAAAAAGAAAAAAAAGGTGACAAAGGTGAACGTGCACTTGAGTGGGGGGCCACTTAGGGAAGAATCCAACATTAATTTCCTGAGGCATAAGATTGATCACAGCCATGTGTTCCTGAATCCCTTCTTGCAGTCGAACATTTAATGTTATGTTCCCTGCAGCCGTCCACAACATCACTAACAATGCGGTAGTTACACCATAACGTTTTCCACAACATCATTAACAATGTGGCAGTTATACTATAAGGTTAAAGATATGGTTGGTTGAAGAATCTATACAAAGAATCCAAGAGCCCCACAAGATTTAGCAAAAAGCATTGAAAGTTTTAGGCTATAAATCCCTTTTTTTTTTGCTTTTTTTTTTTTTCTCCTTTTTGGTTTATATTTACAATTTTATGTACTCCCTTTGACTCATGTGAGACGCCTGTGCCGTGCTTGGATCCTACCCAAAAGTCACGGTGTCCTATGAGAAATGAGTAGTAGCTCTAATTGATATGGGCATTATTTTGTGCAATGACGCTTCACTTATTGTCGCAACAGGCAAGGGCCATGTTGGTGGACCCTTTGTGACCTTAGCCGGGACCCAGCTATCATACGCAGGGTGTTGCAATCATCGGTGAGATCGAGATTTCATTCGGGTAACTGGAGCAATGCTCTCGTCCTTGATTATGCATATCCAATGATACGGGTTTCGTGTAGTTTAAATTTGGATGCAATTAAATTTATGTTTACCTTTTGGGAAAACCAAAAAAAAAAAAAAAAAAAACTGTGGCAGAATGTACTATCTAAAATCGGCAAGAAAGACCAACGTGAGATGAGTTCAACTTACACAGAATTTTCCACAACTTTTTCAAGCCAAAAAAAAAAGAAAAACCGAAAATTGACAAAGGAACCTTTGAATAAAAGCAACTAAACAATTTTAGGGCTATATTATTTTCACATTGAATTATTCTACCTTCTGAACCAATTCCTTCTTCTTTTCTGCTTGAGTTAATGAATTAAATTAAGCAAGTCGAATGGCCACTCGTTTTTTATTCAATTTATACTTATAATTATATATTTACAAAATTATATCGTGTCTTTTTTCTTTTTTTTTTTTAATCTCTATTATAATAATATAGCTTCCGACATTTGGAGTATGTGAGCACGTGGCAACCAAACTCGTGCGACCAGGAGTGCAGAGACAGGCCCGCTGGCTTGGGGGGCTCGCAAGCCTTGAGGAAGACACGTTACGGTATTTGATTGGGAGTCACGGGATTTAAAAGTTGCTTTCTGGTCTAAGCGTGGCGGAGTGTCGCTCCCTAAGCAGTTACGGACGGCGGGCCCACTTGTTTTTATTTATTTTGAAAAAATTGGGAGTCGTAGACTGATAAATATAAAATTGCCAATCAGTTCCCAAATATTTTCTGAAAATCTTAAAAAATGAGAGAGAGAGAGAGAGAGAGAGAGAGTCCAAATAGAGGGCTTTATGGTTTCTTTACATCCAGGAGCCTGTGGCCTCTTAATTGGACTCAGTCATAGCCGCAAATGAATGAGTTCCATTGATTGCTTCCCAAATGAATGAGTAATCTTCACATTAACGTTACACTTTTTGTTTATAAAAAAAAAAAAAAAAGAGCAAAATGTGGCCTACATTTCGTGTAATAAAGAGGTTTAAAAAAATGAATGGATGCATGTGGGGTGCAAATGCGACCCCCCCGCGTCCCCTCCCCTCCCCTCCCCTCCCCTCCCCTACGATATCTAATGATGGATGCTTAAGTTAATTAATTATTAATAACGTAGTTTCAAAGGGTGAGGTAATTACCTAGTTCGTCATTTTATTAAGAATCATAAACAATTCTTAATTGGGTTGTTGCTGGTACTATGTTTTTATCAAAGCGACATCATCAAAAGAAAAAAAAGAAGAAAAGAGAAAAGTAACAGTGGGTGGTAATGACATAGTTCGTCGTGTTGATCTCCCCCCCCTTTTTTTTTTTTTTTAAAAAATAAATTTATTTCCTCGTTAAATGTTCTTTGGTTTCAAGATGCAAGCAGTATTAGTTTGATCGATTATAAGAACAAAACTTTTAAAAATAATTCGAGATGCAAGCCTCTAATTGTCTCAAATTATTATTATTATTATTATTTTTTTTTGCACAAATTTTGAAAGAAGCTACCAATGAATTGATTGGGAGCGCCCTTCTATAAACTATTTGCATTACCTCAAAATCCGAGAATCAGCCACCGTCTACGAACGCAGAGAATGATTAATACCCTGAACAATATAATAATAATAATAATAATAATAATAAGAAGAAGAAGAAAATTGTGGCCAATCTCAGTCAATTTAACGTCAAGGCTTGTTTTTTCGTCAAATTACAATAACAAACACATTGACCTACTGCCCGTTGGTTCGATCACTCCAAAATCCAAATTAAAACATGGATTCGTGGGTGCATCCTATGAAGAATGCAGTCTCCCTTCCTCGCTTTCGAGTCTGTTTTGCGGCCTTGAAAAGCAAACAACCCGACCGGCCACAAAGATTGAGACCCCCCCCCCCCCGCTTCTCTCTCTCTACTCAAAGCCTTAAAGTCTTGGACTAAATGAACGAAAGATGATGTTCTGGGCGAGGAAACACGACAGCGACCAAGCAACTCCACGAAGACAATAGAACCCATTTGAAGTTTGAGTCATAGAAACAAAAAATGGAAATGTTGCAACATGCAGGAGAAGTGGAAACAGCGGGCTCTAGCGGCTCTGCGGTGATGGTGGCCGTGAAGCTCGATTCACAGAGCAGAGAGCTTTTGACTTGGGCCTTGGTCAAAGTGGCACAGCCGGGGGGCACCGTTGTTGCTCTCCACATCCTTGGTAACGATGGTAAGTGACGGTAAAGATTGAAGCTTTTGTTGGTGGGTGTTTTCGGTTCATGGTCATTTGGATGGCTCTGTTGATTTGGTGAACTGGGTAATGAGCAGAAATCGTGGATCGAGAAGGAAAGTCTTCGCTTTTCTCGCTTGTCAAGGCTTTTGACTCTGTTCTTGCCGTGTATGAAGGTTTCTGTAACTTGAAACAGGTTGGTTTTCTTTGATAAATTTCTACCTCATCTCACTTTCAGTCTGATTTGTGCTCCTTTACTTTTTTTTTTTTCTTTTTTCTGAATTAGTTTCATTGGCTTGGCTGCTGAGAAAGTGAAAATTGTGAGCTTTTTCTCACGTTCCTTGGTTCAAACACTCATGAAGCACATGTCCACCAAGCTAAAGAGTTTAATGATTAACCAGTCTTTTAAAACTCTGTTGAGCTGAGGTGCTTAGATTTTTGGTTATTACATTTCAATATTTCTCTAATAAGTTAGCATCTTCTCAGCAAAAATTTCTGAATTCGGGTTTTTTGGGGATATCTGTTTCAGGTGGATCTCAAGCTCAAGATATGCAGGGGATCATCTGTTCGAAAGATTTTAGTTAGGGAAGCAAAATCTTATAAAGCCACAAAGCTAATACTTGGAGCTGCCAGAAATCGCCATATCTGGTCATCCACATATGTGGCTAAATATTGTGCCAAAAAGTTGCCCAAGGGTTGTTCCGTTCTAGCTGTGAATAATGGGAAGATTGTGTTTGATAAAGAAGGCGCTCTGGCAAATGCTGCTTGCTCGCTTGGTATCTGTCTTCCCCCATTTCACCTTTTTTTTTTTTTTTTTTTTCAATTAGAGTGTTTTTTTTATTGTTCTTTAGGGTGTGTTACAATTTTTTTTTTTTTAATTTTATTCTGTAATTGTTGCAGGGACTGAAGTTTGTCACCAGAGTGTTTCGTTTAATCCAATTGACAAGTTGATTTCAGCAAATAACTCCAATGTACTGAGTGAAAGCGGTGCTATTGAAACCTCAAAGTATGATCAGGGCGATGAACAGAAATTGCAGCAGGTCTTAGCTGAAGGCCATTCAAACGGTTTGCAAAATATTATGAAGCAGAACTGCTCGATTTGTCAACCGGCTGCTAAATCTTTAGATATTTGTTCTAAACTATCTAAACAAGAGTCTAATGATGGTGATGACAAGTCTCTGGTTCTAGTGCCTCTATCGAAGGTGGATGCTCCTATACGGTTACCTGAATTGAAACCTGGTGGGCCATTGCTCCGTCCTGCAGTTCTGCCGGATCAGCGAGTGTCGGAAAAATCTTCACTGAGGCAAATCTCTGTAGTTCAGCGGGCAGTGATGTTGCCCAGTTGGCAACTTTCACCATCCTCTGTCAATTTGCATGACAAACAGAATAATTGTGCACAAGGTGACGATAAGTCCCATTTAGATGGAGAAAGCCGTGCAGTTGTCCCAGTTGGTATGGAGACAATAACAGCTCCACCTTCTCCTGACAATAGTTTGGAAAGTCTACCAAAAGAGTTGGAGGGTCTTCATGAAAAATACTCAGAAATTTGCAGACTGTTCATGTACCAAGAACTTCTCTCAGCCACATCTGGTTTCCTGGCTGGTTTGTACCTTTGCACAAATAATCTGTGAAAGCAATTTTATTTATCTTATTATGATTAGGGGATCAATATCTTTTCTTGATTTCATTTCAGAAAATCTAATTGGGAGAGGAGGCAGCAGTCAAGTTTATAAAGGTTGCCTTCCAGATGGCAAGGAACTTGCTGTGAAAATCTTAAAGCCTTCTGAAGATTTATTGAAGGAGTTTGTCTTGGAAATTGAGATAATTACCACGTTACATCACAAGAACGTAATTTCACCTTTGGGGTTCTGTTATGAGGGCAACAATCTTCTCTTGGTTTATGACTTCCTACCAAGAGGAAGCCTTGAAGATAATCTTCATGGTACATCAATTGCATATTCTCTCTGTTTACATTTTTGAACTTCTCTAGATAATTTGTTGACTGAGGAAGTACCTTTTAAGGTTGCTTTACATTTCTTGTGTGCTTATTCATTTAGGTGACAAAAAGAACTTGCTTGCATTTGGGTGGAGTGAGCGATATAAAGTGGCTGTAGGGGTAGCTGAGGCCTTAAATTATTTACACAATGGCAGTGCTCAACCAGTGATCCATAGGGATGTTAAATCATCCAATATACTTTTATCTGATGATTTTGAGCCTCAGGTGATGCACCTTTAACCTTTAGCTTTACTTCTTGGTTTGATGGCTTGGATCTGTAAGTGCTGAAGCTTCCTGGTTTTGGCAGCTTTCTGATTTTGGACTTGCTGAATGGGCATCAACGTCTGCATCCCATACAATATGCAGTGATGTTGCAGGAACCTTTGGGTATGTAAATTTTTGCATTTTGGTGTTCACGTTTTATTTCTAGTTTCTTCAGATTACATTTCCAGTCAAGGGGAGAAGGATATGTGAGACGTAGTTTTCTAATTAGTGGCAACATGTTATTATTGTAGTTATTTGGCACCTGAATACTTCATGTATGGCAAAGTAAATGACAAGATTGATGTCTATGCATTTGGTGTCGTACTTCTCGAGCTTCTCACTGGAAGAAAGCCTATAAGTAATGATCATCCAAAAGGCGAAGAGAGCCTTGTTATGTGGGTATGTCCTTTATATTCAAGGAGTTTGCTTTTATGCAATCCAGACTTGTTCATGACGCTAAATAGAAATAAACCTTTTAATCCAGGCAAAGCCAATTCTAAACAGTGGCAAGATTTCCAAATGGCTAGACCCAAGCTTGGGTGATATCTATGACCTTAATCAGATGGAGAGGGTGGTTTTAGCTGCGACTCTTTGCATAAGGCATGCCCCACGAGCCAGGCCTCATATAAGCCTTGTAAGCCCTTTTCTGATTTTCATGTGCCCTGTTGTACCATGTATGAAGCTTGGCATAAAAGCTGGTTCTAAAAATTAAAACCGATTTTATGTGTCAAGCAAATTGGATATTTTCTACTCACAAATAAGATGGAAAACTGGCATTGATGTAAAGTTTTACTGATTACGATACTTGTCACATAAGTAGTTCTCTTTACTTTTTATGATTGCTCATGAAGAAACAAGTCTTTAACTTGGTCTGTGTTTTCATGGATCAAAGATTTTGAAGCTCCTCCAGGGTGATGCTGAAGTGACCACTTGGGCGAGGCTGCAAGTTAACACTGCCGAGGCATCCGACGTGCTGGATGATGTAGGATGTCCACGTTCTAATCTGCAGTCCCATCTCAACCTAGCACTGCTTGACATGGAGGATGAGTTGCTCTCCATGAGCAGCATTGAGCAAAATGTCTCATTGGAGGACTACTTGCGAGGCAGGTGGAGCCGATCACCAAGCCTGGACTAACCGACCATAGTTCAATGCCAGGCCAAAATGCAACCATTCAAGTGAGAAATTCCTCACTGCCTGTCGACGTCGTTTTGTATATTCTTTATGGGTTTTAGCTTCTTTTTTCAATTGGCTTCAAATTTCTTCAAAAATTAAGTAAGAATCACCGTTGATTAGAGTGTCTGTTTCAGCAATTTGCATGTTTTGATGGTTTGTTAGATCCAAGCCGAGTTCGAAGAAGAATGATAAACTTATCAAAAAAAAAAAAAAAAAGGAAAAGGGAGAATCATAGACTTTTCATTTGCAACATTATGGCTCAAAATGTAATGGTGCTGTCTCGATATTTTCCACTGCAAGTGCACAGGAAATGCTGCGTGTATGGGGCCCGAACGGTCCCTGTCATCCTTCAACAAAAACGTCGAGTGTCTGGCAGACAACCATTATTGTTGCAGTGCTATTTAGCTCATTCCATTCAGACTCATAAGTACTTTCTGTCATCATAGCAATCGTCGCCACACCATCTTTTATCTGGATCCTCGCATTTCCCATACTTCAAAGTTTAAAGTGCTTTCCCTGTTTTAAGATCAAGAGCCCCTACAGCTAGTAGTCCTGGTCATGGATACTATTTAAAGGTAAGGATCCATGGGCCCAGAGGTCGTAAGTCAATGCGTTTTTAAGGACCGCGCGCTCTCCTAACGAAGGCTAGGTGCTCATTTTAGTCAAGTAAAAATTGAGTGCAGTGTGTAAATGCTGTAAATCGATTACTATGAAATCTCGTTCGATGAAAACGTCTAACGAATGATTTTGTCTTACAATTGCAACAACCAATACTTTGCACAACACTTTTTTTCTTGTTACAAAAAAAAAAAAAAAAAACACAAAACATAAAACTGATTCAAGTCTGTATTGGCCCCGAACCCATGGTCTCCGTAGACTTGTAACAATGCCAATCTAGCTTGGCAGCGAGATTTATAATTAAAATAAAGGATATACCCGAATGACTACAGGATTTGACCAAAAAAATGACTATAGGATTAAAATTATGACAACCAATTTATTTTTTTATTGTTGTAATTCTAATACGATCATCATTAAAAAAAAAGTGCTGCGATCAACATTAGTTCTTCTCAGCGTAATAATAAAATTAAATTAAAAAGCAGTTCCAGGCATGCAGACAACTGGCAAATTTAGCAGAAACCAATTCAAGAATAAGAACGTCGAGACAACCAGACAGTCCAGAAGCATGGATCCTCGCTCTACCTTATGCTCATCGCCATTCTAGGCGGCACACCTCTCTCACCCCTCCAATTGCCATGCTCTCCAACGTGCCACCCCACCAATGGCCTTCAAATTTCTGCCAATCGCCGCCTGGGCTTTTGCAACCATCATCCTAAATGCTGTTTGATGGCAGCACCATGTACTGATGATAATAAGATCGCAGATGGACAAGGAGACCGTTAAAATAAATGTTCTGGCAGTAGAATGCTAAAAATTGATAAAACCTTTTTAACAATGAAGACTCAAGATGCATAATTATAAGATTCAATGGGACACAAAGGTTAAAATAGGCATATGCTAGGCTGTAGCATTGAAGTTCACATACAGCTTCCCCAGTTGGCCTATTGCCACAAGCAAACAGAAAGTTTGACTCATTCATTGATCTTCAGCAGCAGGGCTTCCTATTCTGCACTTGCACTTTCTACAACCGATGCAAGGGTTGAATGTAAACCATAGCTAGATTTAATTTCTTTTCAGTCTTCAGATATCGGTTATGAAGTTCTTACTGAGGCAGCACTTTTAAAAATGATGAGTCCCTCCATGGCCGAAATACTCCTTTATGTGCCACATTCTGGACAAATATGGATGGAAAGTGACATAGAAGTGAATATATGCACTCAAAATATTGCAATTAACTATAGACAAACTCGAGGTTTTGGACATACAAACATGGATATGAGGGGCAGTGAACACCCCCCATAGGACAAAATAAAGAAGCAACTCAGTCAGAAGATTATCCATAGAAGTTGCAAGATCAAGGGACAAACTAATATAAAATATTCATGCCCAATGAAGACTGTCAATTAGATTGTTTTGTTGACTAAGTAGTTTTGTCAAGATTATACACATAAACTGACTGCAAAAAGGCCCAGTAATTAGTGCAGTTGACACCGACTATACTTTGCGTAAGATGGAACACTCACCTGCAACCAATAGAAGAATCCACGCAAGATGTTCAACTCCTTTGCAGGATCAGCTTTGGCTAACAGAATTATTTCTGCAAGATCTACAAGATCACAGAACAAATCATTAAACTTAACATTCAAAATGAAACCCCACTTAAAAGGTCAATAGATTATATGTTTGACATATATTTAATCATGTGAACAAAGATCCAACATAACAACAACAAGACTCCAGGCATCAATCAAGAGGATATCCCAGCAAATTTGACAGAACAATGCAGTAATTATTAAAGTCAGGTCAAGAAAGCTAAACATCCGACAATCCAGAGACTTTGGAGATTGTCAGTAGAAATTAACATAAAATACAAACTATTGACATTAATTGCTAGCTCATCTGTAATTAATGTTTTAATTGATGTATGGTGCCATACATTGTGGTCACCGTCCAAATGCTTAGATATTCACTAATGAGACAAAGCCAGAGTTGATATTAGCAGTACCACAGTGCTGCTCAAGGTACGATTTTCCCATTATCCCCATTGAATATTCCCTTCTCTTCCCACTACGCGTTTCTCTTTCACCCAGCAACTCTCTCCTGCAGGACACTTTATTTAACAGATCTCGATGCTCCCTTTTATCAAAAGGTCTTCGTAGAATCTCCATAAGCCTCTCCCTGTACTCAGAGCAATTATTTCCACCAGAGCTTTTTAAAAACCCATCACCATCTTCTTCCTTCATTTACAAAAAAATATAAAGAACGGAAAGAAAAATATTTTAGACGTCACAAGCAAAAAGGCAATAAAATTATAGTATTAAAAATTTACTTAAGAACAAGGAAACGATTGAAGCAGCAAAGAAACATACAACTGAGTCCTTTCCAGTGACAAATGGGCCCTTAACTCCACCAGAAAAAGAGTCAACATCCAGCTCAATTACTTCTGAATCAGATGAACTCTGCTCATCTTTTTCATAAGTCAGTTTTCCACCACCTTCAGGCAGAAACACAATATGTCTCCCCTCTATCTTCAGAGAATTCAAAAATATTTCATAGCTTTCGTCCTTCATGTTGAAATTCTTCTCACAACACTTGGTTGACTTAAGAGTCTTTGAATTAGGCGTATTACTTGAACAGCCATTATGTGTTGCTACTTGGGTTTCCATACCATCTCTCAAATTGCTATGACTCTCCATGCTCTGTCTCGTTGAAGAACTTCTTAAAACTCTGTTGTTGTTTAGGCTCTCTCTTTCTGGAAAATCTCTTGTTTTCTTTGAATTCTCAATTATGCATCCATCCCATTGTTTATCTTCTGATTCATATGTAATAATTTCTAATATACCATCAACTACAGGAACCTCAAGAAAATATGATTTCCCATCTTTTTTCAGATTCTCCAAGAACAACTTATAATCAGGATCCACATTATCAAAGAAATCATTGTGTTCTGCATTTTCAGTATCGTTACCATCATTGCCATCCAAAGACCCGAATGTAATTTGAATGTCGCTATGATCATCATCATCATCATCATCATCATTGTCACTATCAATTTGAATGTAATTACAATCTGGAACTTCTTTCAATTCTGTACAACTTCTCCTAGTGCTGTTATTATCCTTTGAATTGAGCTTGAATTTCTGATTGGCAATGCACCTCCTCTTCCACCGTCTGGCCAACCTCACATCATAATGAAATTCATCATCCTCTTCTTCAACAACCTGAACCAAATTACTGCACTTTCTCTTTCTGGGTCCCATTTTTTCCCCCCAAATGGGACCAAAAAACACCTCTCAGCTTCAAACACCAAGTGGGCTGTCAGTTGCTTATAGTCAAACTACCAAGTCTGAAGCACTCCTGTTCCAACAAAACACAGAAAACACCATCAACAACAAGAAGTTGAAAGTCAATCCCAAATAAATCTGCCCTAATGAAACGGACAGATATTAGACGGTATAACAGACCACATTGTGCTTCTTTGCTCAAAAAACTACAAGTTCTGAGCCTAACTATTCCACAAGACGACCGTTTCACCAGCCCCATTCCTAGTTACTGCATATTAAAACATCAAACCAAATGGCAATCTAAAAAAAAAATTCCAAATTAAAAAAAAAAAAACAAAAATGAAGAAAAAAAATGCTCCTCAACTACCAAATGCAACTAAAAGGTTTTACAAGGGCAGTGATACAATCAGGACTGGCACACTGTACGACGGAACGCAGAGCCAATGGATTGAGAGTATACTAGCGCGTGATTTCTTTCAGCATTAGACGTCTCATTACCAGGATGCAACCGACATCCAAAGACGAACTACAACGGGGGACATATATAACGACAAATAATGGCATTGCGTTAGTTCTGTTTTCTCAGTCGTTCCCTCATTTTCGCGGAAACCAAACAAGCGGAGGAAAGTAACACTTACCCGAGAGAGTGTAGATTTCAGCTGGAAAATAAAGGGAGTATCCAGCATCCACCGACCAAGAAAAACCCTAAATCTTTAGATATCTGAATAGGAAAACACCCCCCCCCCCAAAAAAAAAAAAAAAAAAGAAGGAAAAAAGCTAATTTAGGCTATAAATTTTGTGCGGTAGAATCGGAGAGAAAAAGAAGAGGACGACGAGGGCGCTCAATAATACAGGCACTCTGTCTCGAGGACGGCGTCGTTTTGGTTGGGACTTTGTTAGCAGTAAGGCGTGAGCAATTTGTCTCTCTTTTTGACCTTTCGTGCTTTCTATTTTGAGGGTAATTTTGGTTTGGGACTAAAATGGAGGGCGGCATGTTTACGCTGCTATCCTTACACGAAACATTGCGCCTCACACAAAAATTGGTTTTTTTTTTTTGAAAAATAAAAAATATATACATCCTAATTGTCTTTATAAATGCTTATGGATACTTATGTTTAACTTAGAAGGACTCCTTGTAATGACTCATGATAAGTTTTCATCATGTTTAAACATAAAAATGAGTAATCTTATAATAAAATTTTCATGTAACCCTTTATTTTATTAAAAAAAAAAAAAAGTGGACAAAGAATTCGAACTCAAGAGAAATACATAAAAATCATTGAAATAATTACTAAATTTTTTACATCAAGTGATAAAATTAGGTTATTTGCAAGAGGTAATTTTATTATATCTATAGTGTAAGTTACTTTACTTGAAAAATTATAGCCAAATAAGGTCAATTTTTTACTAGATTTCATGTATATTATTGTTATAAGAAAAATAAAGATGCATTTGATTTTAAAACTTGAGTCGGGATATAAAATGTGAGTAGTTATTAGACTTCCTCTCCCATTATTTAAAACTATTATTTTTGACAAAATTTCATATTAATGGAATTATAATCATAATCCTTCATCGTGGTCGTAAAATGATAATTTTAATGCATAATTCAAAAGTCTAATAACTTCAAATTTGACCATATTAAATTTTAAAGTACCATTAATTTTTTATATTTATGAAGATACAAGAAGATAATAAATTATAATTTTATTTATTTATAAGAATAAAATAATGTAACTAACTTATATATTTTGTAGTTCAATAAATATTGTAAACTAACTTTTTTTTTTTTTATTTTAATTTGCGAATGTCCCGATTAAATGTTTTTACCAACAGTAGCCATAGCATATGTGTGAAAAGAATAATTACTTCGCATCCGGCTCGCTCGACTTGCCCCCTTTTTCCTCGAGAATTTAAAAAAAAACATAAAACAAAAAAGTCATGGTCAAAATAGAATAGAATGCTACATGCCAGCATGGTTTAACGGGTGTGGAAAATATGGATGGGTGGGCCCAACGAGACTGGGTCCAAAACAACAAACGGTTGGTATTCCGTAATAATTATAAAATTTCAATCTTTCTGTTGGTTAAGATACACCGAAAATGGTAAACTCAAATTTAATAATCTGTGAAAAAGGAAAATCTTGCAGCCTTAAGGATGGGTGGGCCCAACGAGAGTGGGTCCCAGACAACAAACGGTTGGTGTTCCGTAACAATTATAAAATTTCAATCTTTTTGTCGGTTAAAGATACACCGAAAAAGGTAACCTCAAATTTAATAATCTGTGAAAAGGAAAAATCTTTTAGCCTTAAAAGGTAATCAAGGTTAATAATTTGGATTAAGAGTTAGTAGAGTTAGCAATGCATTGAGAGACGCACAAGCGATACATTGTCATACAATAAATTTATATATTATATTATTTTTTTAATTTAATAAATTTTTTTTGCATACACCAGATTATTTTTCCTTGAATTAATTATTTTCTATTAGCTTAATGAGTTGCTGACAACAAAACGGAATTTCAAAGTGAATGATCAGCTTAATCATCTGCGAATTATTAATATTCTTCCGTTAACCAATCAGTCACTCAAATACAAACACACGTACAGAAGCAGCACATGTAGAAGTTCTGATTCGCATCCCATGATAGCTACGGCCTGGCTTCATTTCACGCAGCTCCAGCTCCCTTCTTCCTTTTACTCTCTCTCTCTTTCTGTGTGTGTGTATATATATATATATATATATATAT
Organism: Rhizophora apiculata; assembly: GCA_037832385.1. NCBI lineage: Eukaryota > Viridiplantae > Streptophyta > Magnoliopsida > Malpighiales > Rhizophoraceae > Rhizophora > Rhizophora apiculata. The sequence continues at coordinate 5,538,980 of CM075432.1, forward strand.
AATTATTTTTTAACGTAATTGAAATTAAAAAGAGAACACACGCCGCAAAGACAAACGCTGAATTGAAATGGCGATAATGCAAGCATCCTCGAAACGAGATGGCAGCGGCGATTTCGCCTCCTCCGTCCCCAATCTCCGCAAGAACCTCCGCCTCCTCTCCCCTGATCGAGTCGGTTCTAAATCAGATTCTTGTTCTGGTTTATTATTTTCGTATAATACGTGCATATATGTGTTCGATTATTGTTGTTGATTTGATTGGAATCGGCGGCCGCCGCGGCAGGTTGAGCTGGCGAAGATGCTGGTGGAGATGGGGCAGAGTCATTTGTTTGAGCATTGGCCGGAGCCCGGGGTTGACGATGCCGACAAGAAAGGTTTCTTTGATCAGGTTTTCTTTCGTTTCCTTGTGTACACACGCCCTCTCTTGCGTCTGGATCTCTGTATCTCTCTCCCCCTCTCTTTCATTTCCTCGTTTTAAGCCTTTTGTTAGGTGTAATGTTTGGATGCCTTATTGTCCGATTGATATCTCTTATGAAATTCTATTTTATTATATATTAACCTTCATTCATGCTGCCGTTCATCGTAGGTGGCTCGGCTCAATTCGAGTTATCCTGGAGGTTTGACACTGTATATTAAGACAGCTAGAGAACTCTTGGCTGATTCAAAAGCCGGCAAGAACCCGTTTGATGGCTTCACACCTTCTGTAAGTAAATAAATTTCTCATGAAACAGTTGATTATGAAAAATGAGGAGAGAGCTTGTAGTGTGATTTTCTTGGCATATCAAATCTTGACTATCTGTAGCCTGCCTCTAATTCATGATTAATCGCCTCTTTTATGTGTCATGTGTCATTTGAATGGAAAATGTGTTTGCATTGGTGATCGTTGTGCAGGTTCTGACCGGAGAAAATCTTACCTATGGTGATGAAAACTTTATCCAATATGAGGAGACAGGAGTCAGGGAAGCCCAGAATGCTGCTTTTGTTCTTGTTGCGGGTGGGCTTGGTGAACGCCTTGGATACAATGGAATAAAGGTGATGAATCTGCATTCTGTCATCAAGAAATAGGCAAGTAATTTATTACTATGTATGGAGGACAGATGATGTGGCTACTAGCCTTGATATTCTTGGTCGTTTTCTTTACTCAAAACATAATTTTGCCATTAGCTTCGGTCTGCTTCATCAACCGTCCATCTCCAGTTTTTTTGACTTCCAATTCACAGAATTCATCGATCACAATTTCCACAACCTCATTACTCACTGTTTTTTCAAATCTTCTTTAGCTCACTAAATAGAACAATTCAGTAACAGCCACAAGAGTTAAAATGAAGATCATAACTACACATTTAAATTTACCCCTAATGGAAGCTTTAATTATGATAAGGCTTTAGCATCATCATTCTGAACCAGTTACCCTGGTATGCAATACTGATAAAATCAGAAAAGTACAATGGAAAAATGTAAATAGAAGCCTAAGATCAGGCAAAGGCATCCTTGGCAGAACTCAAATATAAGCTCTTCTTTCCTTTTCAAAGTGCTGATGTCAAGCAGTGTAGTCACATGTGGCATTGGCAACATATTTACCTGTTTGTTGATTGAAATTGGCTCCATTATTCAAATTTTGCATTGCAGGTTGCACTTCCAGTAGAAACTACAACAGGGACATGTTTCTTACAGCATTACATTGAGTGTATTTTGGCTCTCCAGGAAGCTAGCTGTAGATTGGCACTGGGTTTGTTTTCTGAAGCTTACTGTGATGCTTCAATTGTGGTCATTTTCTGTATATAATATGCCATATATATAAATAATTGACTTCCATAAGATAGAGGGATAAAGCTTGAAAGAGAGGAGGAAGTGTATCTGAAGATAAAGTCTTAATATTAGATATTGAGAAAAGGAAAAGAGTATTTGATAAAAAAAAATAAAGAATTGATGTGAGACAGGTAGAAAAAAGATGTCATTTATGTTATTGATAACATATTAAATAATCCTGCTGATGTCTATCAAATTACATCCACGTTAGAAAGAAAATAGACCATTTATTAGAGGCCTTTCAATTTTCAAAGATTCTTCCTATTGCTCTTTCATGTTTCACTAGAAACAGCAACATATCAGTCAAGAAGACTTCAATCATACTTCTGAGAATTAAGTTCATATGGATGATAAGATGCCTCTGAAGAATGAACCAGTGATTAACTTTTAATTAGAGAAGTCCTCAAGAGCAGCAGCAAACAGACAATAACATAAGTTGAGGGGTGAACCTTTTGGATTATACCCATCTCTAACTAAGATTGTTTGCTTCGGTATTGTGATTGATTACATGGAATGAGAAAGCTGCTTTAAAAGAAATTGAAATTAATTGCTAATTAATGCTGAAAAAGTTGTCAGTCTGTCAAAAAGAATATTAGAACAACTTGACTTAAAAATCTCTAGCTGAGATTCTACTCTCTTATTTTATTTGGGCCTTCAAAGATATATTATTTGTGCATTTGGTCAAGCTTTAAGTTCAAATGTTTCTGCAGATGCTAGGGCACCATAGACAACTGCTTCACAATCATGTAATCACCTTGGATATCTTTTTAGAGATTGCTGCTAACTTAACCCTTGGCTCAAAGTCTTATGAACTGAGACTTTCCCTTTTTCATACTTTGCATCTCTAATGTGAACTTTTCAAGCATCCTTATTCGGTAGGATTTATTTATGCCATGCCAAATTTCATAACTGAGTACAAAATAGCCTTCTTCATTCTGAAACTGCAACATATTGCCTTGTCCATTTAGGGCTATTCAAATTCCAAATTTTTGTTTTTTCTTTTTCCAAAAAGTGAAAACAAGGACAGTTATCGTGCTAAAATGCTTATTATGCTTCTGAGTAACCTTTTTAACTTTTAAATTGCAGGTAATTGTCAAAAAGACATTCCTTTTGTTGTCATGACATCAGATGATACTCATGCACGTACCTTGCAACTTTTAGAAACAAACGCTTACTTTGGAATGAAACCAACACAAGTTAAGCTTCTTAAACAGGTATAAGACAGTGTGCTGAGTCTTTACTGGAGTGCTTGATAATCATGAAATTCCAGCTTTACTTGTTTCAGGAAAAAGTGGCATGCTTGGAAGACAACTATGCCAGGCTTGCCTTAGATCCAAAAAACAAGTACCAAATTCAGGTGGTTATTGTTCATATTGTGTGGCATTAAAAAGTGAAATTCAAAATGTTCTTGAAAAGATTGTTCTTTTTTCTTGACTCATTCTTGGATGTCCTAGACAAAACCTCATGGCCATGGCGATGTGCACTCACTTCTTTATGCTAGTGGGCTTCTTAATGAATGGTACTTTTGAATGCCTATCTGATTATGCAATATTTATTTTTATAAATTGGGTCAAAATTTGTGCATTTGATTTACATATAATTGAAATCTATGTGTTTGTTCATGCCCTAACATTTTTGGACTGCTAGCAGGAACATTTTGAACCCATATTCAGCTTTTACATAAAAGTAAACCAGATTAATTTAGATAAATTAGACTGAGATGGATGTGGACTTTGCATTCACACAAACACAAAGTGACAGCATCAAATTTTTATCATATTGCATGTCTTTCTTTTACATGATGTTTGCATTGGTGTGACCTTCTGATCTGTGATTAATTTGTGTTATTGATCCCTTGTCTAGGTGTGATGCTGGTTTAAGATGGGTTTTATTTTTCCAAGATACAAATGGACTTTTGTTCAAGGTTTGGCTGTTTCAACTACTCATCTTCTATTATGTGTCTTCATGTCTCATTGCTAGACTTGCATCTGTGTCAAGAAATCAACATTTTACATATCTAATATTTAAAATCTAGGCAATTCCAGCTTCACTTGGTGTCAGTGCCACCAAACATTACCATGTCAACTCACTTGCAGTTCCTCGTAAAGCTAAGGAAGCTATTGGAGGAATTTCCAAGCTTACTCATGCCGATGGTATTTTATATTTCTCTTGTGAATGAATGCACAATATGTTAGGCATTTATATTCTTCTATGGTTACCATATTTAGCTGCTAGCTTATTATTGATTTCCTTTTTTTCAATTGTTTTTTCTGATTTATTTTCTTTTTCAATTTTCTGGGTCTTCTTTTCGGGGCTGGGAGCGGGGGAGACTGGGGATGGGGAGGGAAATTTGATATTGGGGAATTAGACCTCACAGCTGACTTATGCCACACATTTTTCTTGTTTACCAATATGATCATTTGTGGTTCCTGCTGTGTGTAGCGTAGTCTCTGGATAAATAAACAGTTAAAGCTATTCTAGACATTCCAGGTGCTGCTTTCAACATCATGAAATGTTTAATTTTGTATCTGTCACACATACTGGCATATGATCTATGTATGCACACTATTATAACTCTGTGTTTTGTGTCACTTATCAACCTGCATATAAAATTGATTGTTTAGGGAGGTCAATGGTGATTAATGTTGAATACAATCAGCTTGATCCTTTGCTTAGAGCAACTGGGTATCCTGATGGAGATGCCAATTGTGAGACAGGCTATTCTCCTTTTCCTGGAAATATAAATCAAGTAATTTCTGCTCACATATTCTGTTTTGTTTTCATCTCAAATGATATGCAGTAAAACAGATCCTTTATACTTTTCCATTTTCTCTCATTTCTGCTTTTGATTTACAAAGAAGTTTTCAATTTTAGATGCTTAGCAATTGTGAGGTATTTTAGGAATGGTAGCTAGATGTTTTTGTTAACTGATATGCATATCACCTTAATTTCCAAATTGCTTTCCTCATCTGTTAACTTGGAAATCTCAAATGTTGTAAGTTGTGGTTCTTGCATGTGATTCCCTTGTTTTCATCTCACTTTCCACCCTCTGTGACATGTACAGTTTGCGTAGGCAAACACTTGCCCACCCCCTCTCATAAACACAGCAATATAAAAGCAAGCTTAATTTATGCATTGCTCCACAATTGGGATATAATGGTAATGGAGTGAAATTAATAGCATGGACAAGGGGTAGGTAATTGAAACTACAGTGAGTAGGCAAGATGTCTCAAAATATTTTGTTTATGATATGCTTGATTATTTTTGCATTACACATGATTTTTATTGAAATGTCAACAGAATGATTGTACATCTCGTGTATGAAACCATTCCGTGCTTGGTTTCTTTTGCAGTTGACTTTGGAACTTGGTCCTTATATTGAAGAGCTCAAAAAGACAGGAGGTGCAATAAAGGAATTTGTTAACCCAAAGTAATTTCTCCTCCTATAACTTGCTGCCCCTGTTGCTTTTTATTTATTTTTCTGATCCTTTGACATGAAAGGTAATGTGTTTTAGGATACTTTAATAACCATTCAAAAGCTTGATCTCTACATTATGATTTCTAATATTGAGATTGGAAGTTTATGCTGCTGCAAAAACAAGGAGGCATATTGGAATTCTTTATCCGTTTGTTGCTTTTATATGCTCTTGCTGCAGATACAAAGATGCCAGCAAAACATCATTCAAGTCATCAACTCGGCTAGAATGTATGATGCAAGACTATCCAAAAACATTGCCTCCTTCAGCAAGGGTTGGGTTCACGGTAATAAATTGCCTGAAGAGGAGAAAATGGAGTTTATCAACAAAAATATGACAAAATCTGATTCTCTTGTCATTTACAGAGTCTTTGGTTCTCTTGGTTTTTAGCATGCTTCAACCAGATACTGTGGCATATCCCCTTTATGTACTGTGATTAATATTGTTTTTGCATCTCAACTTAGGTGATGGACGCATGGCTGGCTTATTCACCAGTGAAGAATAACCCTGAGGATGCTGCTAAGGTATAACTATCTGGTGACCTTAAATTGTTGCCATAATTGCAATTTATGCTGCTTCAAATGTGCTATCAAAATTTCAAAAAGTTATTAGAAGGAATTGGAGGCCTGAATGTGTCTAAATTCAGAAAAGTCATTTAAGATGGTTTCCATTTCATTCAATAGATTGTGCCCATTTTAATGAGTGGATTTTGGTCTTACCCCTGCACATACAGAAGTCACTGAAGGTGTACGTAAACTCTATCCACGAAACATGTTGGAGCAAAATGCAGATTCCCACCTGTGATCCAGTTGTTTTGTATGTCGATCATCATATGGATGGATTGTGAGTTACCCAAAAAATCTGAGGCAACCAATAGAAAATTAAGGAAAAGATGATGTCCATGTTTTGTGCTAGGGAGTGATCATAGGTTACCAAGAGGCTCAAAACATCATTGGAAAAACAAGGAATAGCTAGACTGACAGGTTTTAACAGTGTCTAGCCAAGAGTTTATGGTCACAAGTGTGTGTCAGTTTAAGAAAACATTGTTTAGCTTGATTTCAGGAAACTAGGTTGCAAAAAGAATAGAAAATTCAATGTTCTAATACTTTTTGTACTTGATCTGTAGCTTATTTAATGGAAAGTCTTCTGGTTGGGTTGAACTTTAAACTCAGTTTTAAGATTGATATTTTCCTTTCTCTTTGTTTGGACATAATAAGGTACCAAAGGGGAATCCAAATCATAGTGCAACTTCCGGAGAAATGGCCATCTATCGTGCACACAGCCTTATTCTTAGGAAGGTAATCTTTCACTCTTTTTGATGTAAGTTGAGGAAGTCTAGTTTCCTATCTCTCATCTTTCCCTTCAACTGCTTGTTAGGCTGGTGTCCAAGTGGACGATCCAGTTGATCAGGTATTCAACGGGCAAGAGGTGGAAGTGTGGCCTCGCATCATTTGGAAGCCAAAGTGGGGACTGACATTTTCAGAGATTAAAAGTAAACTTGCTGGAAGTTGCTCCATTTCTCAAAGGTCTACCATGGTCATTAAGGGCCGTAATATCTTTCTTGAAGATCTCTCCTTGGATGGAGCTATTGTGCTTGACGCTATTGAAGAAGCAGAGGTACGTGACGATTGTATAAATAATTGCTTTAGTTTAAGTCTCGTGCCAATACCCCCATTGAAATCGAAAGAGATTTTAAAATAAAGTCGCCATCATGCATATGATGACCTGACTGATAGTAAACCATTATTGTCCAAAAACAGAAAGGGAAAAAAAAGAGCAAAGGTGACTGAGTAATCATTGGATAACACAGTCTCACCCTTTCAAGAATAACGTTCTTATTTGCTAAATTTTCTTACTTCCACATTGTCTTAGACTACAGCGCACACAATGTATTGAATTCTTAAAATATGATCCAATATCTCAATTCTAGCACTACTCCTGGAAACTTCATTGACCATGGTTTTCCCTTCATTATTTGGTATCATTATCCTGTGTTGGTCTTGGCAGCAAATTGTTCGTCATCTAACCGTTATCGGGCCTTTCTAATAGGTTAAAGTAGGAGTTTCAGTCCAGAATCAGGGTTGGATTCTCGAGAATGTTGAATACAATGATACTTCGGTTCCCGAGGAAATACGGATCAGAGGCTTCAGAATAAAGAAAATTGAGCAGCTGGAGAAACATTTTACCCAGCCGGGCAAGTTCTTCTCCAAGGCTTGAAGGTGACTTGTGCAATAATCTCCTCGCAGGCTTGAAGGTGAACATTAAAGAGGGGAACACTATCCTTTTATCTCTTTTTGGCTCATGGTGAAATTTTCGCTGATGACCATAAGAAATCTTCTATTTTCCTTCTGTAAAATTTAGGTCAAGAAAGGTTAGTGATACATTTAAAAGCCATTAGACAAAAATTTTGGGCAGTTATTCCTATTATTCATTCTTTTTCTGAAGCAGAGTTCCTGCCGGTGAGATAATTTACTTGAACCAGTTGTCCGAGGCTTGTATAACCACTTCTTCCTAATTGATTGACGGATGGACCTTTGCAGATATTGCTGGCGAAACCCTGAGATGTATCATTTTGTGATTTTATTATTATTATTATTTTTTTTTTTTTCTTGACAAGGAATTTTTTACCGACAAATTCCAAGTTGCTAGTACGAATTCCAAGACCGTGCGTCTCATCAATTTCGGCCTGACTTCTAGGCAACTATGGTGAGTGATTGGTTGATGATGATATGCCATTTCAAAAGGTTAAAGAGGTGATAAAATTATGAAGTTTCAACAAACACAATCAACCATACAGGTGTACACGGAGTTCTCGGTGTAAGCCTCCGGAAGCTTGCTGTCTGGAAGTCTTTTTCTCGGACCATAAATGGCTCCTCAATCCTCGCAACTAGGAAGGGCAGGATCAAGTTGTGTACCTGTCTCTGTGACCGAGCCAGACCGTCACACTGGCCTTGCGTGCTTTGTTGGTAAGAAATACCCAGCTTTAACTTTGAAAAAAAATAAATTGAGACAGTAATGAAATAAAAAATATTGAAAAAACGCCCTAATTTTCTTTTTGGTCAACTGGAAGGGGGGATTGCCTTTTCTTTTTTTTTTTTTCATAGATTTGGGGAAAAAAAATTAAATGAGGCAGAAATGAAGTGGAAAGAGGGACACAATCCCGTAAGTGCTTTCTGTTGCGGATTCCAGATTCATAATTAGATTGAGCAAATTCACATTCGTTCCACTAATCAACTGTTTATTAAAATCCGAGATCGTGGATGTAAGCAAGCCGACTCTTTTATTATAATGTTAGGCAATTAAATGCCGGAGGAAAGAGATTTTACTTTTGGGGACCCGGGGGGGGGGGGGGCGCGTGGTCGTCTGATCTTTTGTTTCTTTTATCATTGGCCCATTGTATCGTTGGATTGATACACCGCCGTTGTGTAGAAATATCTGTGTCTTGCATTTGTGGCTACTGGATAAACTTTGAAAAAACGAAAAAAGATGCGGCACCGGCCTTGCCTGCCGGGCTGCCACTGTTCTGATGCGGCTAATTGAAAATGAACATGCTCAGATTCCAAGGGATAGGCAGGCAGGGGGGTCACTCGAAAGAAGATATTATTTTTAGATTCGAATTCCAAATATATTAATTTAATTTCATGTTCGATGTTATCCACGTTTGGTTTCCTGTAAAATGAGAGTCAAACCATGTAAGATGATATGAAGTTTTCATATACGCGTGTAGCTTTCCCATGAAATATGGACACTTTTTGTCACCGACCGTGGAATTAGACTCGATGTTTCTTTCTATTATAAATCAGTCGATAAACATGTTTGTCCACGTGATGTCGCGTAGGGCTATGATTCCAGGAGTTTGACGTCCCAGTCTTTGATTGCCATTAAGCGCCACATTTTGTGGGAAGTCAAATTGAAAATTCCAAGTTCAAAAGCAATAAATCCGATTTGATTACTTTCCATAATTCTCCCCCCCCCCCACGAAGTTTCTCTCAAATTTCTTTTAAATTCTCTACAAGGAAAAATTGTTATAAAAAAAAAAAAAAAAGCAAGAAGAATAAGTTGAAGTTTGGAATATATTTCGTACACGCAACAAGTAATAAATTATTTTCAAGAGTTTTATACGAAAATACAAATAAATAAATATAAATGTATATAATTATATATTTATAAGTTCATGTCTATCCGTTCATCCGCGTTTGAAGGTTATTAAATTTTGTTCCTATCCAAGACTGCATGTATAAAAACATCAGAAGCTGAGAGAGCCACACACAATAACAACATATCTGCACGTGTTCCTATCCCAGGATGTCGCCCAACAAGTCTTCCTTGAAAACCAAAGATTTGCATCGGATATTCAAAATGCTCGACAAAAATGGTGATGGGCTGTTGAGCCTGGAGGAGATCAATTGGCTTTTGGAGAGCATAGGAGTCAATGTCACCCTGGCCGAGTTGGGGTCGTCTGTGGGCAAGTCAAGCCTCTGTTTCTACGATTTCTTGCTGTTTTACGACTCCATAGCCAAGCAATACGATCGTGACGACGACGGAAACGAAGAGGACGAGGAAAGCTATATTATGAAGGCGTTTAAAGTTTTCGACATGAATGAGGACGGGTTCATTTCTTGCCAGGAGCTGCAGAGCGCGTTGTCGAGACTTGGATTGTGGGACGAGAAGAGTGGCAAAGATTGCCGGGCTATGATCCGTGTCTATGACACCAACTCGGACGGCGTTCTTGATTTCGAGGAATTCAAGAGCATGATGCTCCAGGCTTGAAAATCAAAACTGATTGTTCAAGATTATACTAACAGTAATAGCATGCTAACGATTCCAATTAGTGGTCTTTTGAGATTGGATTTCTTCCAGTTTGACGAGGAATCACTTGTACAGAACGAGTGAGGTCCGAGAACCATATGAACTCGTCGGCGGGTGCACCGATTCCTGGACTTCCATTGAATAAGATCATTTCTTTTCTTTTACATTTTCTTTTTATTCTTCTGGGTCGGTGTTGGGTGTTTGCCCCGGGGGGGGGGGGGCTTCGGGATTTTCATTGCTTAATGTATCCATTGAATAAGATCATTTCTTTTCTTTTACATTTTCTTTTTATTCTTCTGGGTCGGTGTTGGGTGTTTGCCGCGGGGGGGGGGGGGGGCTTCGGGATTTTCATTGCTTAATGTATCCATGTAGTTGGAAGTGCAAGGGTTCTGATTTCTTGATTCGAGACGCACCTACATGACCCATATGTCCATTTCTTGATTCCAAGGATGTTGGAGAATTAGTTGCCACGGCAATGTCCATTTTTTTGATTTCAGGCATGCCCGCCTCTTACCGTTACCGTTGCTATGATTGCATAAATTTTCGTTACTTAACTGGAGTCAGCTCTGAAGTCCTCTGTTGCCCTTCGAAAACGCCAGAGCAATTTCATTTAGTTGGGGAATGGTGACCCTTTTTATGGAACGTAAGACTCATTGTGGATCTCAATTAGTTTACCTGATTCTTTTGGGGGTTGTTATTTATTGGGGATTATAGAGGAATTTTTCAATGTAGAATGAGACCAGTAGCCTTAAAAAGGAAATAACGAGTGTTTACATATAATAAAATGTTAAGAGTAACCTCAGGTCGCCGACCTTAAATTACTAAAATAATTTCTTTATAAAAATAAGATGAAAGTAAATATTTTTTTTACTCTTAAAATGCCTTTTCAGTCCAGTTGGCTTCCGAAAGAGCAATTTGACTTTTCCGAGTCGTTATTATTATTCTCGGATACCTTTTGATGAATGTTCTGAAGAAAGGTTGTCACCTCTTGCCATAATTATTTCCCTTCATTTTTCTTCCCATATAATCGTAATTTGGTACGGGCAAGAATTTTATACATTCCAATTAGTATAATTACGCGTAACAAAAAGAAGGGTGTCACGCCAACCCGAGTCGAACGAGTTTTCAAAAAGGAGGGAATTAAGAGCATTTGAGGTTCTATGTCTTGTGTTTTTGTAGAGAATTCTTCCAAAGGGGAAAAATAATCTCCCTTTTCTTCCTCAATTGAAAACAGTCTATCATGTAATTCAGCGTCCTTGATTACAGATTGAGCACAGTTATTAAAACTTCATATGCTGTTATTTTCTGGAAAGTCGGGGAATTCTTCCATGCATATTCTCTTTTTCCTCCTTGTTTTCTTTTCTCTGTTTTTTTTTGGGTTGACGATAGGCCTTCAATGCGCTTTCCCCTCATTTGTCGAAAGAACAAAATTCGTGAGCATATGCTTAGAATTATCCAGTTTCATCCATCGGATAAAGAAGCATCGCGCTGATTTCTTACGAAAATCAAGAGAAATGGTCCAAGATGAAGATTTTCCTGGAGTGGTGCTTGGGCCACCGTTCGTCCACTGCGGAAACTACAATCGGCTTATAAATTTCTAGTAACTGTTTAAATATAAAACACATTCTGAGGCCTATCACATTACAGTCTTCGCAAGGAATTATACACAATACGACTGTGAAATAATATCAAATGTGTTGCCACCAATTGCCGAATCCAGTACTAGAGTTGCCGAACTCTCCTTCGTTCGTTCGTGACTGCGGCAGCACCAAGGGAATCAAAAAAACAAAATGATATCCATGTGTCCCGTGTAAAACTCCAGAATTATAGAAATTGTGGTTTTGTTATGCTATATGAATCAAATGACTATCATATTTTAAACATTATTTTTATGGTATTTATTTATTATACCATATAAAATTATAAGTAAATTATATTGGAAGATAGATTGATGATTTGGCGATGTAAAATTCTTTCGTAACTTTATAAATATTCTTAAATTTTCTTTAATTTAAAAAAAGAAAAGAAAAGAAATAAAGGACTAAACCTAGGAGTAAACTAACTCCAATCGAGACATCTCTTTGTCTGTTGACCAATATGTTCGAGACTCTCTCACCTCAATCACCACATGGCATGCATGCAAAATACGCCGATTAAGAGCATATATACATATATATATATATATATGTATTTAAATTAAGGGAAGATTAAAAGCATAATTGTTTAGGGTCCAATTAATAAATGCGGTTAGTAAAGTTTGTGATGATGCGCAAAGACGCCGAATGGGAACTCAACGTGTCCATGCTGCTTGAAAAATAAATGAAATGAGCAATTCCCTCCGTGTACGGCGAGAGATGACTAGGCGTCAAGGGCCGTCTTCTCTAGTTTTAATCTGTAAATCAAACCATCGCATTCAAATTTCGGTTCGTTTCCGTTCGATGGTTTTGATAAATATGGTTTGGTTCGAATTCTTTAAAAATCATGAGTTGAGGGTTTAGCTTTCAAATCAAAGGCAACTCAAATCCCAAATTGCTTTCTTTTCATTTTTAATTTTTAAATATCTCAACTTTTGGGTTCTAACGTTTAGTTTAAAATACATGCATCCGTGCATTATAAGATTATAAGTTTCATAATTTAGACATAGTTATCTCCATGCGTGCGATGAGTATCAAAATTTTAAATTATATTTTAGACATTAATTCTTATTAAAAAGTATATATATATTCTAAAAAGGGGACCATCGAATCCCAACCTGAATCTCACCTGTCTGCCGTTCCCACAACACTCTGAACGACAACCTTTACAAACAAATGTACAAACAAACCATCTCGCATTACTTGTACAGCCAACCGGTCTTAAACTCAAAGCCGTAACACAAACGGAACATAGACAGAGCATCGTCATCGTATCATCCCTATATCGTCCTCGTTGCTGCGGATTAGAAAAGCAGAAAAACAGAGAACATAATGAAGCAGCCCGCCACCGGCAATACTGACGCCGCCTCCGCGACTCCCCACGTCGCCGCCACCGCTTTAGAGATCGTCAAGTCCCCGAACTTCATCAAAATTGCCGCTCTTTCCCTGCTGTCCCTCTCTCTACTCGTCCTCTTCTACCACTTCCCGACTTCATTCTCCCTCTCCCTCCCCTCTGCTATTCCCGCCTTCTCGTCCACCGCCTCTCGCGGTGTCGCTACCGCTACATTTTACATCCCGCCGCCTCCTTCGTGGCCGGCTAACCCGCACAGGACCGGGATTGTCGACGAGAACGGGGCGATGACGGAAGAATTTGAAATTGGGCAGTTCGATCCAAATGCATTGGATGAGCTGAGGAACCTGAAGGGCGGGAGGGAGGACGCGGATCAAGATAAGAGCAAAGAGGTGAAGGTCAGGATCAGACTCGACAAGTATGAGCTCTGCGACGAAAACAAGAGAGAATATATACCGTGTTTGGACAATGTTGAAGAGATTAAGAGGCTTAATCTGAGTGGCAGCGTGCAGAAATTTGAAAGGCATTGTCCCAAGGAAGGCCAGGGCTTGGATTGCTTGGTGCCCGTGCCCAAAGGGTACCAAAAGCCCATTCCGTGGCCACGGAGTCGTGGTGAGGTAATTTTTTTCCTTTCTGGATTCATCCTGTTTGTGTTACTTAAGGTGAATATGTGGTTTGTAGAATTTTTTTTTGACTTGTGGATTATAGATTTAGATCAGGCAGTAATTACAAACAATGAGAAATTTTTGCCAAATAGGTTAGTAGGCTCTTTCAAATTTTCTCTCGAGTACCAATGAGATATGATGACAGGTATGGTTCAGTAATGTGCCCCACACACGCCTAGTTGATGACAAGGGTGGCCAGAATTGGATAACAATGAAAAATGATAAATTCATTTTTCCAGGTGGTGGAACACAGTTCATTCATGGAGCAGATCAATACTTAGATCAAATTTCGCAGGTTGCTCGCTCTACATTCTTTACTGGTCAACAGTTTTGATCACTTGACATATAATCACCCTGTTGATTTCGATATGCAGATGGTTCCTGATATTGCATTCGGCCATCACACCCACACTGCCTTGGATATTGGTTGTGGAGTAGCAAGTTTTGGTGCTTTTTTGATGCGGCGTAATGTAACAACTTTGTCGGTAGCACCAAAAGACGTCCACGAGAACCAGATTCAATTTGCTCTGGAGCGTGGTGTTCCTGCAATGATAGCAGTATTTGCCACACGCCGTTTGTTGTATCCAAGTCAAGCTTTCGACTTGATCCATTGTTCAAGATGTAGAATTGAGTGGACTCATGATGGTACACTTTTCAACCTACTAACAATCCTAAGACTTAACCTAATGGGTTTCATCTTAGGTATCCATATTCATTGTCTTTTTTCTTGCTGGAAGAAAGATGGAATTTTGCTTCTTGAGGTGGATAGAATGCTAAGGGCAGGAGGATATCTTGTCTGGGCTGCACAACCTGTATATAAACATCAGGACAATCTACAAGAACAATGGAAAGGTGGTCAACATGCCTACTAAAACATTAAATGCAGTTCTTTGTTATCATTTCCCATTTGCAAGATGACTGTTCTCTGGTTTTGTGTCTCTCTAATACCTCTAATTTCAAATCAAATTCTTTAATTGTCATCCTGCAATACATTGCTAAAGGTACAGATTTTGAATGAGATTTCCTGAATTGATTTTGTGTATTGCATATGGACAGAAATGCTTAACTTAACTAGTCACATTTGCTGGGAACTAGTAAAGAAGGAAGGATATGTTGCCATATGGCAGAAGCCTTTGAACAACAGCTGCTATCTGAATCGTGAAATTGGAGCACAACCTGCATTATGTGAGTCTAATGACGATCCAGATGATGTTTGGTATGTCCTGTTTCTCACTTTTGACTTCACATTGTTTTAGAGGCATTGGACTGCTAATGGTTCCTTCTTGACTGTTTGTTTCTATATGTCTCCCTTTTGAGGAAATACGATCTGAAGTTTAGTGCTTGAGGTTTCGATATGTATGTCATGATGAATGCAAGAACTCCTGCAATTTTGCAGGTATGTCAATTTGAGAGCATGCATATCCCTACTGCCTGAGAATGGTTATGGAGCCAATTTGACTACATGGCCTACACGCCTTCATGATCCGCCAGATCGGCTTCAGAGCATAAAAATGGATGCCTCCATATCCCGAAAGGAACTCTTGAAGGCTGAGTCAAAGTATTGGTATGAAGTAATAGAAGGATATGTTGCATTCATGCATTGGAAAGAGATGAATTTCCGCAATGTTATGGACATGAGAGCTGGATTTGGAGGGTATTATTATCTTCTTGCTATGTTGTCATGCCACTGCATATTAATTGATGTTTTCAAAGCCTTTTCTAAATGTTATTGAATTTATGCTTACACAAACAAATGGCAGCCAACAATAGTGTATGCTCAATATTTGGACATCCAAATTTTTTCAGATTTGCAGCAGCATTACATGACCACCAGGTTGATTGCTGGGTTATGAACGTTGTCCCTGTTAGTGAATTCAACACATTGCCTGTGATATATGACCGTGGACTTGTAGGAGTAATGCATGACTGGTATGGACAGTGCACAATTTGCTTACTGTTTTTACACTTTTCTTCTTCTGACGTTGAATTATTCCTAGTTCTCTAAATCTTAAAGGGCCCATTTCCATCCTTTAAATTTGGAGAGACAAACTATGCTGGTGAATAATTTTGTGCACTTTCATGGTTATCTTTACAAAACAACTTTTATGAGAAGCAGAACAAATTTTTTGTTCCACAAGGATAAGGATCATAGACGAGCATTTTAATCCAAATAGAGTCCAAGCTCTCTTGTGCAAGAGAAAAGAACTGTGATAAAAAGTAATATAGCTACTGGCATGATCTTTAACATTCTTTTACATTCAACCAACCTGAATTGCTGAAGTGCCTTTGGAGAAGGGCTTTTAGAATTCACAGGAGTAACCTGAGGTCTGTGCACACGTGAACCACAGTGATTGGGAATAGCAAACTAAACTTGGTAACTCTGAATGCTGACATTGTGGTCTAAAACAAATTTCCACAAGAAACTGGCTTTTTGGAGAATGCAGTGATCAAAACATTAATTTGTGGTTTGTCCTTTGCCATCCATCCCCTGATACCAAATTCTTCATCATCAACCTTGAACTTTATTAATCTGAAGTTTCCTTTTTCCTCTTAGGTGTGAGTCGTTTGATACTTATCCCAGAACATATGACCTATTGCATGCAGCAGGCTTGTTTTCTGCTGAGCAGAAGAGGTATAAATGTGGTTTAATGTGCTTGTTTTGTTGTTTATTTCTTTTTAGTTCCATGATGGAGAATATGCATTTTTTTTTTTATCTGTTCTAGGAACAAATGCAACATCTCCAGCATCATGCTTGAGATGGATAGGATGCTAAGACCAGGTGGAGTTGTTTATGTTCATGATGTGGTATCTGTTATGGGCAAACTTCAAGATATAGCCACTGCCATGGGATGGATGTTTTCACTCCGTGACATGGCTGAGGGTCCCCATTCAATCTGGAAGGTTTTGGTTTGCAATAAAAGTATGAAATGAGCTACTTCTTTTTGCCTCAGAGATGGGAATCCTTACCAGTTGTAAAAGAAATAGACTGCAAGGTATCAGTTATCTCCAGTCATCGTGATGGTTTCTCACCATCCTAGCCTCACCTGCGCACCTGCATTTGCTTTGGATGCTTAAATAACTGATCTATAGCCAGCTTCTTGGCTCCGGCATTTAAGCTAAGGTTTTTTTATTTTTTTGGCTTATGCTTTTTGTTTTTTGATAGATAACCAATATATGAATGGCCACCAAAAAGAACGGAGACACAGGAGGGGACAGCAAAGAAAGAAAAGGCGAAAAGCAAAAGCCTAAGATTTATCAGCCTTGAGGTTTCCTGTAGCCATATCATGACATGAAAATTTTGGTTATGGTTTCTCTTTTTGGTAATCCTATCAGAAGATCCATTGGTCATAAATTATGCAACGAGTAGTTTTTCCTATTTGCATAAAGCTCCATTCCTCATAATTATTGAGAATAGACTTCTAAGTTTTTATCACTGACTATAATGTACCGCATTTGGTATTTGATGATAACGTCAAATCTTAAATAAGCTACTTTGTGAAAGAATAAGAGTGTCTGTATCCAATGTTTTCTTAGACCAGTGGAGAGTGCATGGAATGAATTTTTTTGTCTTATGTATGGTATTTGATATAATGCTACTTTCTGTGAAAAGGTCAATGTTTTAACATGCAAGGCGCAGATCTCTTTAAAAAATCACACTAGCCCATACCATGTTATCTGTTTTAGTGATGGTTATAATTGTTACTAAATGGTTATTAATCACACGAACGTTGGGCTCGCACGAAACCTCATTTTGAGAGATTAAGGTTAGCATCGGCAGGTGTGAGAGTTGACAAGTACTCTATTAGTGTCCTCTACTTTTTCCAACCTTACCGCTGCCACTCAATCAACAATTGCTCAATCGAAGGAATTTTCATCAATGCGATTAACGAAAACCCACAAAAATTGTTACAGGACATTCGTCATTTGGAACCCCCTTTTTTCCTTGTTCTTGTTTATGGTCACGCCAACCATGTTGATATCAGGCAAAGGAACTTGTGCTAATACCAGATCTAAAACAAAAACAAGGAAAATCACACAAAGCCATATTATTTTGTTCACCGAGAGCAACATATTTGAAGTTTTCCCTTGCATACAGTCCAAACTCCAAACGCCATTACACATACCACATGAGCCCGTGGGGAGTTTGATGGAGGGGGACGCTCCTTGTCGTGACCAACTCTGTTCAGAACAAGTTTCACTTGCAAGGAAGCATGCATTTTTGCATTGCGCACTGACACACACACAGGAAAACAGAGACCCGCTTGACATGTCCAACAATATTCATTTTCAACTCTTCCACCACGAAGCACTCCAACCAGAAAACACTGTCAAAACCTTGCATAGGTAGACATACATCTCTAACCAGAAAACACTGTCAAAACCTTGCATAGGTAGACATACATCTCTAAACAAAAGTTTTTATTCTTAAGGAAAACTTCAATTGCCTATAGGCTATAGCTTCAAGGGCGGATCCCTATGACCAGCTGTATTAACTTGTTTGGAGAGGTATGCTTCATAAATCTCAACTACAAGTCGGGGATCCTTTTCCACAAGCTCCATATACTCCTCCCGTTTGGTAAGCTTGTCCATGTTGTCTGTGATCAATGACAATGACATCTCTAACAGATTCTTAGCATTGTGCTGGTGTGCAAAGGCATAGCTCATCACTGAATTGTCCCAATTCAATTTTGACACCAAGAACTTCTCACAATAAGCCTTGAGATGCCTCACTTGATACTTTTCAGCCAACACTAAAAGGTCACAGGCCATTTGCTCATCAAGGCATGCTTCAGCAGTGTACATGTAGTTGACGAAGGTGCGAAGGGCATCATACGAGACATCACTAATCTTAATGGTGCCACTTCTGCTCTCTTCCATCTCATTCTCCAGCATTGCTTTAAACACCGGAGAACGACTAACCTGATCACATAGGATGAGAAATATATGTAAACACTAAAATGTGAGTCAAATTTCCCAGCACACACCATCTCATCTCTGGCATGATGAGTATAAGAATAATGAAATGGACATGCTCAAACTGAAACAAATTAAACCGTAAGTTGAAACCCTATTCAATGCCAGTTCAAATTCTTTCTATTCATAAGCACATGTAACGTGATACAAAAAGTCCAGTCCCTAGAACACGCTAACCATATCTACAACATATTGGACAAACATATTGACTGAATAATAGTCTGATTTAGGGAAACAACATCTTGGCCCATGCAGACAGATGTGCCTGTTGTTACAACAAATCATAAATATTCCAGGCAGGAACTTGCGAGTATAAAGTATGTTCTAAATAGGTTGTCGATCATTCAAATGCTACAGCTCTAGCATCGTGCTTTCCATATGATATGCTGAGGGAAGAACATACTTTGACCATGTTTTTCGTTTAAAACAACAGACAAGTAGAGCAGCCACACCTCAAGAAACTTCCGCACCATTGTGAAAATAATTCAGCAAGAAGAACCTTGGATCTCTTGCAGGCACACACCCACACGCACACGGAATATGTAAAAACACAGTCACAGCCAGCACACAGCAAATACCCTAAGTATAATTACTCTATTCTAGACTAGTACTCACCGTTGCTCATTATGCAATTTCACATCAATCATCTACAGAGCAAGCCAAAAAGGACATTGATTAATTGTTAAACAAAAGCACAAAGCGGATCCGATCAATTTATTCTATGAAATGTTGGCATTCTAACAAACAAGCAACAAAATCACAAAGAGAAGAAAAACTGACGGTTTAAAAATTGAACAAAAGTAGGCAGAGGCAGAGGCAGAGAGAGAGGCACGAGACTAACCAGAACGGCTTTATGGGCAGGGACGGGAACAAGGGAGCCAGTTGGGCCGTCATCGGAGGCGGCCACCAAAACGACGTCGGTGAAGCAGGGACCAGTAGACTTACTGACTTGGTGGAGGTGGTGGTAGTGGTGGTGGTGGTGGTGGTGGTAGTGATCCACCGGAGACCAGAATCGCAAAAAGGCAACTTTGGCCTTGAGATCTTCGATCTCTCTCTTGAGCTCTTCCTCCGTCTCGCTCGCCTCCTCGTAGCACTCCTTGCAAGTGCCGGCGTCGCGCGTCCCGTACTCCTCCTTGCACGATATGCACCGCATGCTTTCCGTCTCCGATTCCGTATCCGTCTCGAATTCCGTATGCCGGGCTGCTGCATCACCCCGCCGGCACCCCCTCATCTCCTTCCTTCCTTCCTTCCTTCCTTTGGACTCTATGATTGGCTACGACCGTCGACGTCGCTTCACCTTAGGAAAGAAATAGGGTCTGTCAGCGCTTTTCTTTAATTACGTGGCCAGAAAAACCAAAAAGAAAAAAATAATAATAATGGCATGGACAAATTAATTTACCTGTAAACAAAAAAAAAAAAATGAAAACTATTTTATTCTTTCCCTATCTTATGATAAAATTGTGCTCTGGGGAATAATGGTGGTAACAAAGATTACACCATTTTGTATTTATGGAAAAATTGAGTAAAAGACTCTCTGGTTAGTTAGATCATAATAAGAAGTAGAAAATTTTTTGTCCAGTCTTTCTAATACAATTGGTTGATTTTGTGTTTAAATTCTAGTAATTTTGTGCTTCTCCCTTCACTTAACTTTCAGTAGCCAGCGGCTTTTACTACGGTAAACCATCAAGGTTCCAAAATTTTAAATCAAAATCTAATTTCAATTTCCAAAATATATATAAAAAATCTAAATTAAATAAGGGTAAGTCACTTGTCATAGTTTTGTTTTGTTTTTTTTTTTTTTTAAGTGGCAAAAAAAAAAAAAAAAATAAAAAAGAAAGAAAAAGGTTGAGAGTGCGTCTGGCAAGCGTGCTCAAAGTTTAAAATTCTGTGTAGAGAGAGACGCGGATAAGACTTTACTGCAACTTCTACTGCTTCTTGCAGTTGCAGAGCTCTCTCTCTCTCTCTCTAAACAGGAGTCCTCTTCTCAGATTTTAGGGTTTCGCGGGCCTCCCTCAATTTTTTTCTGCGGTGGTATCTCTCTCTTTTTCTCTTACTTCTGTTCTTGTGCGTTTGGTAATTAGGAAACCGCTGAAAGAGGGGAGAATGAAAAATGAAACAAAATATTTCAATGTCGAGTCCTGAATTTTATGGGATGTAATACTCTAATTTTTTTTGGAATCATTGAGGTCTTCTGCAAGTGTGCAAACACAGATTTATCAATGCTATATGATATATTTGAATTTTTTTTTTTTTTTTTTTTTTGCTTTTTTTTGTTTTGTTTTGTCTTGGTGCTATTTCTTGGAAGCCTGGGTTTGTTTTTTTGTAAGTTTAAACGGCTCAAGTTTTGCTAATTTCTGTTGTTTTGTTGGTTTGTGAACTTGGTATTTATCAATTCATTCGAGTTGTTGATATCTGAATCTTTGGGATATTTTGTATTGAAACCCTAATTTGGTGGTTACAAGCTCGAATTCATTTCCTTTTTTTTTGTTTTTTTCCTGGTTGTTTATTTCTCAGTGTGCTGAAGAATGGGTGTTGAAGAGGGAACAAGTAATGGGGATAGAACAGACGGTGGACCTCAATACTTGAGAAGTGAAGCTATGAATAATTGGTCTGGGATTGGGAATGATGGTGGTGATGGGTGCTCGGGGACAAGTGAGGATGTTCGAATTTACAAGAGACGGAAGCAGACTAGGTCTAGTTCTGAGAGTAAGAATCAAGAGGATCTGAGATGTTCTGCAGAAGCTGCTAGTAAATCGGCAGACCAGGTATGTGGTTATATATTGTTGTCAACCACTTGGGTTGTTATTTTTGCGTGTTGAAATTCAGACTGCTATATTTCTATTGAAGGCATAGCATCAAGTGCCTGAGTTTGAGGAGACTTGCAAGAGTGTGTGACTTGTTACATCCTTTTTTTTTTAGGAGGAACATTATGAAGGCATTTCTTCCCAGAAATAAACATGAAAATGGTGATAGTGTCTCTCCAAAATAGAAAATTTTGGTGGTCACTATTCTTGTAAAATGAGCTGCAAAGCTTTCTGATGCTATTGAAATATCTCAAATATTCTGTCTTTTTGGGTGGGGGGGCAGTCCTCCATTATGCTTCTAACAGCTTCCATAAGTGGTTTGCCACATTGCCCAGAATTTGAAAATTTCTTGATGAAGGATGGATGCAATTAATTGACCTATATGTGTGTGGTCTTAGCATTTAGGTGATTGGAATGTCAGGGTTTAGATGTTGATTTGTTGGGATGTAAAAGATCCAGGTTATTAGGATCAATTGGATGTTATGGATATGGAAGATTGAAAGCAAAAGAGGTTCCATTTGCTGGAATTTCTTGCAGCCGATAAAGTTAGAAGAAGAGTATGCCACTAAATGGGGGATAAGACAGGAGAGAAACAATAGGCAGCATGAATTAATACCTTGAAACTGCAGTATTCCACTTAATTTAATGTAAAGTAAATCTACTTATCTCTCCTAAACACAGAAAATTGCAAGAATTGGCTGATATATTATATTGAAAATAATTACTAGATAGATACTATTATGAAGATTTCTATTCTTGAATGCTTATGTGGAACATTAATGCATGTGATGCTTTATTGATTCCTTGAGTTCATTTAATTGGTTTTGCTTTGCTCCCTATGATTGCAAAAGTATCACCTCTTTCACCTGAATGGATGGAAAATAATGGGACAGCACATGGTGCATTGTTAAAAATTGCAACAAATGAGTTCCTAGTGATTCTTATTGTCAAAGGTCCGTGTGAATGATGTGTCCTTTTTATGACTAGAAATCATAGGGTCATTCTGGGCATGGAGTGACACTTCCACAAATGTCCATACTTAATATGGTATCCACATGAAGGACCAGCTTTACTTGGCTTTCTGTAAATTTTTAATCTTACCTTTGTGTTGTGTATTGCCTGTCTTGCTGTATAACCATATGATGTTTCTTGTAGACCACTAAGGAACCATGTGACAATATTCCTGCCTCTACGAATGTTTCAGCCGATGTCTCATTGAGGCATTGGAGAACCCTTGTTCTCACATCCATGATTCAGTCATTAAGTGATAGTGTGGGTGGTATGCAACAGTGCATCCTTGATGCACTTACGATGACTGTTAAGGTTTGCAACTTAACTAACTTGCATGTTTCCCAATCATATTAGCTGTTTGTCCCCAGTCTTGAAATTATCGTTATTGTTAATATTTTTATTTGGCAGGGATCTGATTCACCTGATGGAAATAGGCATAGATTCTCCACACAAACAGGAAATACACGTGGTGGCTATCAATATGCTGCTAAAAGGCATCTAGGTGTTGTGCCAAATGGAACTTTGGATGAATCACACTATTGCACAGTCACTGAGATGTGCCAACATACTTTCCTTAGTATCATACTTTCTGAAAAATTTACCTCACTGTGTAAGGTGCTGTGTGAAAATTTCCAAGGAATTAAGACCGACCACATTTTCAGCTTAAGTCTCATAAACAACAGGATGAAAGAGGGAGCTTATGAACGCTCTCCTATGCTTTTCTCTGCAGATATTCAGCAGGTAGTTCATAGGTTTTTCTCAACATTTTTACTTGTAATCCTTTTGTCATATCATTTAATGCTTTTGGCCAATTCATTTTCTAAGACTTATGGTTAAAGTGTCTGTTGTTGCTCGATGTTCTTGTTGATGTCCCAGTGATACAATATTCATCTTTTGCTTTTCTTTGCAATAGCTATGCCTTGTTGTTTGCTTCATGGACAGCTAAATAGAATTAATCAATCATCATGCACCTTTTGGGATTTAAACCTGCTTTTTTTTTCGCAGGTATGGAAAAATCTTGAGGTTATTGGCACTGAATTTATTTCTTTGGCAAAATGCCTGTCAGATGTATCTGAGACTTGTTACAAGGAACAGGTAGGACACCCAACAGATTCTTCTTTCTGACTCAACTTTGAGTTTGAAACTAGGAATTATAACATTTTCACATGACTTCCAGATGTGTGTTTTTAATTTATGCCTTTTGGCTATGGTTTCTTGCATTTCAACTCAGAATATTACTTATGTCCTTTCAGGTGGAAGGATCTGGACACCATGCCTTTGAAGATGGAAAACATGAGGTAATTTTTGCAAATTTAGTTGGAGCATTAATTTTTCATATGCACATTGACTCCATGTACTATATCAACTTTTAGAAAACAAATTGTGTGCTTATTCTTATGTGATAATATGAAATTTCTCTGATGTTGTCAAAAGCAAAAGAGGGTTTAGACTTCGTGCCAAAGATTGATATTGTCACTTTACAGAAATGCTCTTAATTTTTTGCTTGCAAACAGTTCTTTACCCAGGAATCTGAATCTCATGGTAAATCAGAGCACTTGGAAGCCAGTGCCGCTTTCAAAAGTTGCACTTGCAGAAGTTGTGGGAAGAAGGCAGATGGGACAGACTATTTAGTTTGTGATTCATGCGAGGAAATGCACCATCTCTCTTGTATTGAGCCTGCTATCAAGGATATCTCTCCAAAATTTTGGTTTTGTGCTTCCTGCATTTCACGTGGAATGGGATCTCGTCATGGGAATTGTGTAGTATGTGAGGAGTTGTATGGCTCTGGGATGGAATTTAATCAAGCTGGCCATAAAATCTGTACAACAAAAGAGGAGACGTTCCAATTCCATGAATATGAGGAAGCTTCAACTCATGGAATGGATAATGGACTTGAGTCACCAAATCTGAGTCAAGATGTGAGTAAATGTAAGATTTGTGCAAGTCCTGTGAAAGAAGGTGAAAAGTTGAAGATATGCCATCACCTCTTCTGCCCCTACAGGTACTATCATGTCAGGTGCCTGTCACCAAAGCAGTCAAAATTATATGGTCCTCATTGGTATTGCCCTTCTTGTCTATGTAGAATTTGCCTTCTTGATGGAAATGATGACAAGGTTATGTTATGTGATGGCTGTGATCATGCATATCACCTTTACTGCTTGAGGCCACCACTCGCTTCTCCACCAAAAGGGAAATGGTTTTGCAGACAATGTGATACAAAAATCAAGGAAATACAGAAAGCAAAGAGGTTTTATGAGGAACGTAAAAAAGCACGGCAAAAGCAGCATCCTGTGATTCGAAATCGGCTGAAGAAAGGTGGTGTGGGTAACAAGGATAAAGAATACATTGAGAAAAAGCAGAATACAAAGTGTGAGAATGAATCAGATAAGGGCAGGGAGGGAATGGACATTCTGCTAAATGCAGCTCTTAATTATGACGAAAAATTTACGGGTGATGAAACAAAAGGTTAAAAAAGCTCGCTAAACAACCAGAGTAATGCCCTTTTAAGGAATGACTGCTATTGTACGGGTGAAGGATGCCAGGAATTTTGCTTTTCCTGTTTTGTGGAAGACTAATACTCTGTTAGGTTGTAAAATTGTAGGCTTTGCTGACTTTTGGATACAGGGATGGAGACACTGATTTGCGAAGTTCATGTACTTGCTGGTTGGCAGTGCTAGATACATGTTGAATGATCCAGGAACCATTGGAATTTTGTTGGAACTAATCATTTTAGCAGTAGGCAACCCATATTTTGCCTAATTTGTACTATTTCTAGTACATATTTTAGAGAGGGGTAATGAAAGCTGATGCTTGATGTTGTACAATGGAGGAACTGTGGTGTAAACAACCTTTATCATGATAATAAATGGTACCCATTCATTTGTGTGATGTCTCTTGTCCACTCCACTCTATTTTGGATGACAGGATATTAATGTTATAAATTTTTTTAACTTGTTATTCTTTTTATTGTAATAACATTTTATTGTAAAGTTTTATGAATAATTAATGATTTTATTTATTTATTTTTATTTTAGAGTTAATTATAATAACCTAATAAATATTCATAATTTAAGTATAAAAACAAAAAAAAATTATTTTGTTATTTTTTTAATATATTTTATAATTTTCAACTATATAAATTTTTATTTTAAAATATTTTTTATTTAAATTAATAAAAAATTAAATATATAATTAAATATTTAAAAATTACATATAAATATAATAAAAAATATGAATTTAATATTTTTTTTATATTTATTAGTTTATAAATATCAAAATAAATTAATAATAATAAGAATATAATTTTAATTAATTTTTAAATAAATTTATATTATTTTTTTAATTAAATTATATTCGTATATAAATTAATTAATATAAATAAATAAATTTAATAATTTTTTTAATTTAATTTTTAATATTTTATTACTTAATATAATTTTTTTTACATAATATTAATATTAATACTCTTTTAAGCCAATCTAACTGAAAAAAAAATAATATTATAAAATTTATTATTTATATAATTAAATTTATTAAGTAAAAGTTATAATAATAATATTAATTTAAATATTTATATCAGCATTAAATTAAACTTTGGCATATAAAGAATCTCTTGTTAAAATTAGATTTAACTATTATATAATCTCATTTACAAGTGACAGTATCTTTTAGTATTCAAACAATTCTATGAATTTCCATTACATCATAATGACATTCATCAATATTTCATTTATACTCTAAGCTCTTATATTGTAAAGTTCATTATTCATAATTTAGTATTCATATTAATAGAGAATCTTAAGTATAAATAAAAGATAGACAATAGATCTTTTTTTTTTTTTCATATTTCATTGCACTCTAAGTATTTAAGAGCATTTAACCCTTCTTGCCATAACCATAATAATTAGTTTGGTCTTCTTATCCATTAACATGTTTGTTTTTCATGTCAATTGGTCTTACCTTTTCAAATTATTTCTATCAAAGAATTGATCAACTTGAATCATATAAAAGTGTTGAGCATTTGCTTAATGAATTAAGTCACATATAAGACGATTTAATAACTTTTATGTGCTTGTACTCATAACTTTTGAAAAAAATCAAATTGTAAAGCATATTTATTACTTGAATAAAATTTTGAATAAATATCAATCAACTCTTAATTCACACATTCTATTAACACCGTTACATAAACATTTAGTGAAGATTTAATACTCACGTTGAATTCTTTAACTTAATTATAAATATACCTCTAAAAACTGTTTAAAGGCAAATCATATCATTTAGCAAGTGAAATATTTCTCAAATCTTATAATGAGATAGATTCTTATATTTTTCAAAATTATTATACAAAAAATATTGACATTTAGTTATTATTTAGGTTTCAATAAGTTTTTTGATGTCTTTATAATGAGTAATAATTTCACTTTTGAATTTAGAACATTATGTGATATAAAATTTTCTAATATATTAATCTCTTATAATTGTATTGAATTTTATGGAGCCAAAATTTTTAATTTTTTCATTTACATAAGTCATTTATTCATAGCAAAACTTTTATGGATAAAGGGATACTTACATATAATGATATTAATACAACCACATTAATTTTGCAATGAAATCAACTAAATTAACAACAATCTAACAAATGATATGAGATTAAAAATTTGCTATATTTGTAATTATTTTTAATATTATAATATTTAATTATCATTATTTTAGTTAATTTTTATAAAATTTTAATTTTATAAATATTTTTTTTAATTTTTTTAATATATAAATTTTTATCAAAATTTATATATTTTACTAAGATTAAAATTTATCATATTATTTTCTTTTAATATATAAATTATATGATATAAACAATTTTATATGTCAATCGTATAAGAGAAAAAATTAAAAAAAAAATTTAAGCATATAGTTTTTTTTTTTTTATTCTTTTCAACTTATTATTACTCACAAGTATGACAGAGCATGCTCGAAACATTTAGGCACGACACATCACGTAAACTTCACGTAAAATTACATGAGCATGCCATGAATAGAATTTATTAAATTGAAGCCATGTAATCTCATGTTTTCTATAAAACATATTAACAATAATAATATCACAACATACATATTTATGACATATTAAATAACAATTAATTACAAATTTGAAGGTCATAATATGCCTTTTACTAAATTATGAGTCCATAGCAAGCATAACATTTGTTTATATTCATAGAGTGCCAAATACTAATACATCCCACTTGGAGGGCGTTGTAGACGACTGGTCTTTTATGATGTCCCGTTAGACGTTAAGGCGGTGTTAAAGGCAACTGCCATTTGCGATTAAATACATGGCCCTGAGGTGAAGAATGTGCACGAGGTGTCGTAAGACAGTTTGCTGGCGGATGGAACCAGTGGTAGACAGACAGACGCTACGCTGAGAAGTCTATCACCAGACTTTGTCTTCTTCACCCGAAAACCAAAAGCAAGAGACGAAGCAGTCGCATTCCCTTGTAATTGCTTTTAGGGTACAAAGGGTTTGTCTTCTTTTTTTGCGCGTGGCCGCGTATATTAATTTGAAAAACCTTTCAGGCCATAGGATTTAAACGGCCGACAACCTTCGTGGCAGTTTGAATTACAAGCAACCGTTTTTTTGGTTGCTTGCGTCTTTGTCGTTGCTAGGCTTGCTAAACAGAGTATCTCTCACGCCCTGAAACGCGCGTGACAAGCACGCGTCGTTTTTTCTTTCCAAAGCTTCGTACTTCTATCGTTCCAAAATTTCGGTTTATTAACAAAAATTTCAAAAAATTCGAATCTCTTTGCACAGAGATCCAATTGAAACATAAAACATGGCGTTGGGAAGCTCACGACCAGCGCTACAAGCCCGTATAAATTTCATTCCTTGAAACTCAACATGTTAAATTTTCTGTGAGTGACAGCGAGTTAAAATTTCAACTTTTAAGGAATTACTGCGCTACTTATGGGTTGTATGACCGTGCACCGTGGCATGGCGCCCAGAAGGTTGCATTCAAGGATGAGCTTCCCAAAGCTTCAACTGGGAAAATCCAAAAGTTTGTGCTTAGAGAAATTGGTTTTAAGCTTGATGGGGATCTATTTGTGTAATTATACCGCCGTCACCCATCCATCGCCTTCTAAATCGTAGTATTGCACGTATGCGCGTACATATGCATGTACATATTTTGTTCACAAGAAGCAAAAGGCATTCTCGGATTGTGCTTGGTTTAGAATTATTTGAGTTTTAACAAAAAGGGAATCCTGATGGGCTTATAACAAATTTCGAGCCAACTGATTATTTATTTATTTATCTTCAATATTGTTATCATAATAAGAAACACAGGGAATATCGCACACCAACAGCCAGCAGGTAGACTGAACTTATAAATGGTTAGGCTCCCTTGTGGCACTCCAGAACCAAGCAGTTGTAGGCAGAGCACACGGCTTCACAACCAGAAAAGCCTGATTTCCTTGCCATGGCATCATATTCTTTTTGGGTCCTCTGTCTCCCTCCAACATTTTGAGCTAGCAAAATTACATCTTGCCCAAAAACGATCCGAGAAGAAACATCCTTTTCCGGTTTCTCAGGAAGAATTAATTCCACAATGATCACCTTACCATTGCTGGGAAGTGCTTCCCAACAGTTCTTGAGAATTTTCAAGCAATGCTCGTCGCTCCAATCTTCGAGTATCCACTAATCAAGCCAACAACAATTAAAACATGGATCCAGATATATTTACTACCAATACATGACTTCTGCAACTCCCATTAATCAGATCTCGACAATGGTGTCTGGCACTATGATAAGAACGTAATTAATTAGATAGGAAAAGCCTGCCACCAAGGATCCTTACCTTCAAGAATATAGCATCCCCTTTTGGCACGCTGACAAACATGTTTCCTCCAACATTCTCTATGCCTGCAGTATCAACAAGCACATACTAGGTTAAAAAGATGTGTCATCATCTTGTATGTCTTGCGCTCACGTGGGCACCATGAAACTGATTCGAACAGAAGGGTGATAAAAGTCCTGAGGATGACTTTGTCTAAAACATAAGAGAGACATAATGTTACCTGGATGCGAAGGTGCATTGGCAACTACATGGGGCAAATCATAATTAATGCCCTTGATGTGAGGATACCTGGAAACAATCATTTTCAGATTAACACCAATACCACCCCCCACATCAACTAACACGTTAAGGCCATCAAACCCTTTGTAAACCTCAAGGACCTTCTTCATGATCAAGGCACTATGGTTTGACATGCCTTCATTGAATATCCTATTGAATCTTTGGTCAGTTGCTGAATATTCGAATTCTGTCATTCCATAAGCTCTGTTAAATGGAATGCCCCCTTCAAGAATGGCTTCGTTAAGGCAGTGCCTGGGAACAATTGCCAGTACATCAATCAATATCTTCATTACTCAACAGTTCAACAATAAAAAAGCCAATCAACTTCTCAAATATCAGTCAAGTTGACTTAACAATTAGATGTTAAAATAAATAAATAAATAAATTGCAGAGTTTTGATACGAGCAACAAACATAAATCTGTAGAGAAATACCAGCTTTTATCCAAGACCTCATCATGATGGAACAGAAACAGGGGAGCAAGAGATCCCTTTCCATCGTCATGATTCCTAGTAAGGAACTTGCATATGGGTGCAGCGCCATACGCTCTCTCGACCTCCCCGTTCTCATTGGTGGATGTAGAGCACTCGACCACATCGAAGCTTGCCAGAAAACTCAGTAGCCTGTCCATGTAGGACGCCGCATCTGGGTTTTTTGTGGGAATTCGAGCTGCAATATCGGAGGGGGAGAGCCACGCGCCGCTGCTGGTGGCAGTGTAGAGGATGTCGATGATATTGAGCTCAATAGCCGACTTCAGCACCTTAATAAGAGCCCCGGCGTTTGCCAGAAGAATGGCTTGCTTGGCCGTTTCTACCTCGTCATGTTGACTTTGTATTTGAGACATCGCTGAAATTTTTGAAATGGTGGTAGGCCTGTGTTAGTATTCATTGCTGTCAATCAGGTCCTTCACACAAGAACA
The DNA here is from genome assembly GCA_037832385.1 of Rhizophora apiculata. Classification (NCBI taxonomy): domain Eukaryota; kingdom Viridiplantae; phylum Streptophyta; class Magnoliopsida; order Malpighiales; family Rhizophoraceae; genus Rhizophora; species Rhizophora apiculata. Next base: position 5,569,564 of record CM075432.1, read on the forward strand.
AACCTAGAGGTCTTTGTTTCAAACAAAGCTTCTGGAATGGCTAAGGCATGGTGGAGAAATAGTTCGTCCACTTAATTAGACACCATAGCCTTAGAACAAGGAAATTATGGGGGAGGATGGAGAAAGCATTTTGAAGGCATCACTAGAGCTCTTTATCATATATTCTGTGGTCTTGATCAAGTTGCGCATCAACGTGAATGAATGTCAAGAATCATGGCAGAAAGAAGCATTATGGCATTTAGATGATATTGTTATCCGTGAAATGTGCGTGCCACTTTGATAATTATGTTTGCGAATTTCAAAGATATTACTTCAGAATCCTTAGTAGTCATGAATTGCAAGAACGTTACAAAAAAAGATTTTGTGAAACAAGTTACCCGGCCATTATCTCTAAAAAGTTTGGCAGGAACGGGACAAAAGAACGGCAGATCATCCAAATAATCTTGCTAGATTAATAAGATTAACTAGAAATCTTACTAATCAAGAGTGTGACAAGTCCTGAGGATTATTTAGGGGAACACCTATCCCTATCCAAGGTAGATATGTGTTTTACTGGGATCAAGAAGGAGGATATTTAAAATTTCATGAGAGGCAGCGGTAATTTCCTCTCCAACTAATTGGTTTTGAAATTCATCTGGTTCTTGACTTCGGAGTTCTTCCATGAAGGCTCTTATTTGAGGCTGAGAGTGGGAATCCAGGACTCTTAATAGAAAACAGAACTTTTCTGCATTTTTAAAATCCATTTTCAAAACTTGCTTGCTTATATGTCTCCCTATGGACTCGTATATATATAGCCACGCAACAAATATTCATATTATGCAACCTTTACGACATTTCATTGCAAGCTATCATCTCATAACTGATATTTCACACCATACCTCGATTTGGTCCAACACACTTCCTTCCTACTTGCAACGGCCCTTGCAATTTAATAATCTACATAACAAAGGGACCTCCGGGCTTCCCTTTTGAAGTTGGTGTGTCCTGCAGCCGAGGAGTCTTCCCGTTTTATAGGAGGAGGAGGCTTGCTCAGATTACGTTTCTATCCCTGGCTGACATAAGGGCTTACGTCAGATTAATTATTACAGATCAATAAGTGAGGGCACTGACTCATTCTTCCTTATTGTCTTCTTCTTCTTCTTCTTTTCTGGTGGTACAGAAGTGGAAGTTTTTTCTTGGTTGTCTTGACGCCATGTGCAACTGTGGTCCGCAGCCTGCAGGTGGTCCGTGACATGCTTGTGGGCCAGCTTACAATAATGCTTGGCTGTCTCTTTTGAGACATCCACCTGTGCTAAGAATCTGGATTCAAACTCAATTATTCTGTTTTGATTGTCTGAATCTACCATTTGGGTGGCTCTGAATTCTTATTGAGTTTTCTTATCTCGAAGAGAATTTTAATGAGCATGTAGGCTCTTTTTCGGTGAAGCCTTTCTGGTCGCCATTTTCTTCTGATGAAAATCCTTCTTTTCTCAGGCAATCCCTACTTTCATGAGATTGCAGGGAGTCATGTCCTTGTCTTCTTGCCAGTCCATAATTGAGCCATGGAATTCGAGATAAATGTTGGTAAGGCAAAATAAGCAATACATTGATTTTCTTCTCCAGCAACTGCCTCGATGTGGTAGCCTCATCCCTTATAACGATCCCCCAAGACTGGTAAGCCAATCGGTGGTCCACACGGTTGTCCATAAACCAGTAGAAGATTCAGCAGCTACCGCAGCCCCTGCTGCCTCTGGCGGAACTCCAGGTTGAGGAGTTACTCGGAATGCTGCCTGCCTGCCTAGATATCAGTACGATATTCATTGCACTATATTCGTTTCAACCAAATCCTTCATAATTTGCTTGCAAGTTAGCAACTTCGTGTTGCCCCAACTTTCTTTCTGAAAGAGAGAATAGCGTCCTTCATTTTCTTGGGGAATAATTGTAATTCCATGAGATTTGGTGCTGGGTAAATAGTATTAATTAATCCACAGAGGAATGGCTGATAAACTATTTTTGGATCCAAATATTGGCAAATGACATACTTAGAACCATTTGGTCCAGGTGCATCAACAGAAAAGAATCTGTCTTTTGTCTCTTTGATCCTGGTTAAGTGCTTGATGTCGTCTTATGAGATTCGACCAATAATACCATTTAGATGGTGTTATGCATCCAAAATCATTTTTTTGTTGTTGTAATTTTTTTTGGATGGAAGAACTTTATCTTCCCAATAGGAATCGGATCGTACTTCATCTTCCTCTTCTTCCTTAAGCGAATCAGATTTCTTTACGCCTCCACTATCAACAAGCATATACTAAGCTAAAAAGATGTTATCTTGTATGTCTTGCGCTCACATGGCCACCATAAGACTGATTCAAACAAAAGTGGGAACAATTGCCATTGCATCAATCAAAATCTTCATTACTCAACAGTTCGACCATAAAAAGGCCGATCACATATCCACTTTTCAAATATCAGTCTAAATTCCATTTTCATCCAACAAGCTAACTTAACAATTAGATAAAATTTCTTTTTAACCCAACAAGCTGACTTAACAATTAGATATTGTAAATGTTATTAGGATGAATCCGTTTGTCCATAATAGACTTAACCAATTAAAAGAAAGTTGGAGGGAGTTAAAAACTCTCTTCCTCCCGACAGATACTTATAGAAAAAAAAAAAGAAAGTATTATTTGTGTTAATAAAAATAGTTTTTTAGATGCATTTAAAAGTTCAAAAAAATTAGTCCATTTTTCACACTCAAAAAAATATATATATACAAATTCTTTATTAATTGTCATAATAAGAGATTTTTGAGATTTGAACAAGGTGCTATCAAGAATAATTTGGAAGGTTTCAAAGATAACTATGATCATGCCCTTTTAATCTTATATTAAGAGCATTCTTAGATTGATTCTAACATGAGAAAAAGCATGAAAATTGTTGTTTAAGTGTTTTTTTTTGTTATTTTATATTCAATTTTCGGGTTTATTTTGGACGGACATGTTTACAAATTTGTTTCTCTCACATATAATGTTATCTTTTTATGAAATTTTTCATGTAATGAAATATTAAATTATTCAACATATTGTAAAAATTTCATATTTTTTGGTTGTGTATTTTATGAGAAAAATATTTTTCTTACTTCCTGTTATTTTTTTTAAAAATAACACTAAAAATGACAATTTCATGATATAAAATAGAAAATAATTTTTATAAACTTTCTAACCATATATTATTTGTTAATTTTAAATGTATTAATTGAGAGTAATTGAATTTTAAAAATTTAAATTGAATTTAAATTTTTTTTTAAATATGAATAATATTTAAAATAAAAATTATTTTAATATATTTATATATTTTTTTAAATATATATTTTCATATGTTATTTTTGAAAACCAACTACACGAATAAATTTAAGAGGTTCAATTATGGTATGTATAAAAATTTCACAATTGTCAGAGGTTGTGAGTGCATTATACTCTCCGAGCAGCAAGTAAGTCTATTTAGCTAATTTGGTGTAGATCAAAACTTAAGTTAGACGCTCGAGAGTAACTAAACTAAAATTTGTATGATGATGTTATATAAAAAATGAATGAAATGACATACACTGGAGAATGATCATTGTAACACATTCATCCTATATATGTTATTTGACTAATAAGAAAATTGGAAGAATTAATCATTACTCCTTTTTTATTATGTGAATCCCTTAAAATATTACTATCTCAAAAATTATGTTTTTTTTTGTCACTTTTAACTTTGTTCAACTTTTTGAAATATATTTAAGAAAATAATTTTATTATAATTAATAAAAGGAAGATAATTATTATTTGATATTTTTTATATGTATTTATTGATTAATTAATTATATTTATTAATGATAAATAAAATATAATTAAAAAATATATATATATAAATAAAATTTAATTTAATTTAAAATAAATATAATGAGTTAAAATTTAAAAATATTTAAAGTATTAATTAATAAATTATTTTTTATTATATAATTATTATATTAATATATTTATTTTAAATTTTTATATTTATAAAATTTAAATTATTTATATAATAAATATTATTTTTATTAAATAAATTTTTTAATAAAAATTATATTTATATTTTTAAGATAATTAAATATATTTTAATTATATATTATTATTTATTTTTTTAATAATTTTTTTATTTTAATTTAAAATTTAATTAATAATTAAAAAATAAATTTAATTTTAAAATAAAATATATTATAATATTTATTATTTTTTATATTTTATTTTATTTTGATTAGGTATTCAAACTATAAATTAAATTGTTTTTAATCTTAAATAAATAAATAAGTAAATAAATAAATTGCAGAGTTTTGATACGAGCAACAAACATAAATCTGTAGAGAAATAGCAGCTTTAATTGGATACCTTATCATGGGGCAACAGAAACGGAGGAGCAATAGACCCTCTTCATCTTCTTGATCTTGCGTATGGGTGCAGCGCCATACGCTTTCTCAACCTCCCCATTCTCACCGGTGGACACAGAGCACTTGATCACATCGAAGCTTGCCAGAAAACGCAGCATCCGCTCTATGAGGGATGCTAAATCTGGGTTCTTTGTGGGAATTCGCGCCGCAATCTGGGAGGGGGAGAGCAACGCGCCGCCGCTGGTGGCAGTGGAGAGGATGTTGATGATAGTGAGCTCAGGAGCCGACTTCAGCAACATGGGACCCGTTTCGTTCTCTGCACGTTGATTTTGTATTTCAGACGTAGCCGAGACTTTTGAAACGGTGGTAGGCCTGTGTTTTGAAATATACTAAAATTATAAAACTCGTTCTTACACGCGCACATGAGGCTTAGGCACTCATTGAATGAGTGGATCATACCTCCTCTGCGGTGGGGCCAATCAATTATCTTTGGTTGAACTTTTTTTTTTTTTTTTTTTTTTTGCGCCTTTGATAGAACAAAACGCATTATAGATCAAAATTGAACACCCGTTGACTCAACCATCATTATTAAACTTAAATGAGCTTTTTCTCCACTTTATTTAAGTATTAATAAATCTAAAATTGACATTTTACCTTAGATTTCCGTATTTGATTGAAACTTAAAGATTCCAATTTCGTATTCTGTACTACTTCTATAACAAGAACAGAAAAGGAGTGTGCTGTGATTCATTTATACCAAATTATAAAATTCGTTAGTCACTCCTTTACCGACTGGGTCATACCTCCTGGAAATGGGGGCGATCAATAATATTTGATAATTTTATAGTATTTATTTGTATAAATTTTATCTTATATATATATATATATAACATATAATTTTACTTAAAGTTTAAGAGATGTAAATATTTTTTTATAAATAAAATAATAAAAATTTATTTTATTTTATTTTATTTTTCAAATCAAATCAAACAGTTATATGTCATGTTCAACAGTCTAACTATCATGTCGGTTGTCGGCCCGAATTTTAGGAAACGGTTAATCCGTATGTGTGCCGGAAAAGGGTAATGGTAACTAAAAATATGGGTCGGACATTTAAGACACCTTCAGGAACTCTCCTTGTTTTCACTGACAACATAACGACCACGATTTGCATCCACGCCACGCCAGAGAAATGAAGTTGTTTTCTCTTCTTTACAAAGATTTAATGCGGTATGCCTGTCATCTTGAGTCTCCTTAGAATGAGGCTGCAGATGGTTATATGATAAACATACGGAAGACGGTGTTACGGGGATAGAAACAAGACGATTGGATGCTCGGCACAGAGATTGCCTACTCTGTACAAATTTGACTTCCAAAATAAATCTTCGTCAATCTGCTATTTCGGAAGGAAGTATTGCCTTAAGGCCCGTTATTCCAAGAAGCAGCGTTGCTTTTCCAAGCTGAGCCAAAGGCCCGTTGTTTTGGGAGTCTTGTTCTCGTCCAAAGGAAATAATAAATCACACAAAGTTTCAAGTAACATGTTCGGGGGCCCAAAGCCGCCGGACACAATATGATCCCAAGTTTCTCGGGTAAGAAAGTGCCTTTTGATGGCTAATGCTTTGTGGAAACTTTTTATAGCGCTATCAGGTCCTCGGGTAACCCACGCCTGATGCATCCAACCTTTTCAACAAAACATTCCCTGAAACATACTGATATCCAAACTTCGCGGCATGAGATGAATCATTCAACTAACGAATAGATCCACATTCTTTTAAATAACCTTATACAAGGATAGTATGTAAATTGAAAACAACACATAAGTTTTATTTAAATGAGTCCCAAAATATTTGACTAACAAACTCGTTCAAATACCTTTTCTACATGAAACCAAATGATATTTCATCGACCATCAGACATGCCGATAGTGTACGTAGAAAATGGAGATGAATAAAGATCTTAGCATTGCTTTACCTCAGCCCACGAAGGTTCCAGTCCAGTAGCTCCTATCAAGTGAAATCCAAAAGTAAGTACATTAAGGATCTCAACGTTGTTATCTTTCAAAACGGCTGCGCATAAACAGGAAAGTATGAAACAAACATCAAAAAAAGCAACAGAGCTGAGAAGAAATGGGATACACGAGTTGCTGCCTTCAATGCACTCAATACATCTCCTATCTCAAGTAATAATTGCCCCTTCTGTTCATGCAAGACTGCACTTTCAGGCATCTAGCTACCCTTTGAGGATGGCAGCCGTTGGTGGGACCAACATCTGCCTCTGCGAAATCGAAGCGTCCAACATTTACTATTTAATCAAACGGCACGGCGTGACTCTGTTGATGTGCACGAGACATTTGCTTGAGACTCAAGATTCAAGTAGCTGAAAGGTTTTGCAGAGGAAGGAAAATGAAAGGAAGAAAAAACATGTAGCCGAAGAAGAAGAAGCTATAGAAAGGTGCAACAGTAGATGCAGAAAAGCAGCAGAAGAAGAAGAAGAAGAAGAAGAAACTGCAGAAAAAGTGCAGCAATAGGTGTAGAAAAGATACAGCAGCACCAACAGAGAAAGATGCAGCCATACCATTTGGCTTGAAAATTAAGAAATCACATTTTGAGTTTTAGTATGTTAGTGGGATTAGGTGAGATGTTATGTGATATAAAGTATAGACTAAAGTTTTTGTTTTAAGTTGGTATGGGACTTTAACTTGTTCTGGACTTAACCTGTCCATATCATGACGGAAGAGTCTCCAGCGCCGGGTCTCCATGCTTCACCGGGCCGAGTCACTTGGTTTCATTGTGTGTCATGGATACGGGTTAACCAAGGTGGCCGGAGTTGCTGTTACATGCGCTTGGAAACTACAATGGAAACGCTTGCCGACTACATAGACAGCAAGACTAAAGGCAAGACAAGGGGTGAGGACCATTGGATTTGCTGAGATGTGTTGGATCACGAAACTGGATTGAGCGTGAAACGAGACGGCTCTTCGCTAGGTCAGATAGTCTTCAAAGGTGGGTGCATCACTTGGATGGTCATCTGGAAATCAAATATCGTTCGAAGGATGTGATTATTAGAGGAGGAAAGAACACAAGCAGCATGAGGTGGAGTCCGTACTGTACTCAAACCCAGCCATCAATGAGGTTGCTAGGGTGGCTCGACCAGACTACTTGTGGGGCGATAATGCATGTACATTTTAGAGTTTGAAGAGTGAGTTGAGCCACGTTCTAAGTGAGAAGGAAATAACAGAGCTTTGCAGGCAGAGGATGCCACGGTGCATGATGCCTAGGAAGGTTGCGTTCAACTCAAGTTTTTAAGAATTGCATGCTTGTTGAATTGAAAACCTCAACGGTTTAAAGTTGAATCGGCTTTACGGGTTAAATTAATATAATTAATATTTAATATTAAATAAATAAAAAAATTATATATATATATATATTAATTTTTAACATAAATACAAATTATTTATAAAATATATTATAATTAAAATAAATAAAATATAAATATTTTTTAAAATTAATATATCATAAAATTTAAAAATAATAATATAATTATAATTAAATTTTAAAATTAATTATTATTTTAATTATAAATTTTTTTTCACTTCTAATATTATATGTCATGTCAAAGTGATAAATAATATCAAATAAATTTATATCAATTATATTTAAATTAACAAATTTATCATTTTTATTTTTTTCTTAATTAAAAATATTAGGGTTAAAATATAATCTATTTTCATAAAAAATTTTTTTCAATTATACGTAATTAAACTCTAAGAATGACTTTTTTTTCTTAAATTTAAAAATTTATCTTATCAACGTATTCATAATTAATAATGTCGTAAGTTCTTTTTTTGAAATTTAATTTATAAAAATTTATTCAAAAAAATAAATTAATTAAATATTATAAGTTAAAAAAAATTAAATATATTTATATAAATATTAATTATTTATATTTTAATTTTAAATTATAAATAATATAAACGAAATTATTAAATTTTTAATATTTTAATTTATTTCTTCTCTTCGTATAAATATATTCAAAAATATTTTAATTCTTTTCACATCTTAAAGAAGACGTTTAATTAATGATACAAATAACAATTTTTTATAAATTAGGGGCACTATACCTAAATAATTTTCATCATTCATCTTTATTTAAAAAACAACAATTATTTAAATATTATGATATAAAAATGTATTATATAAATAAATGAAAAAAAAAGACACAATTTACTAAGACGAAGGGTTTTGGTTGAATTATGAGTAGATTGTTTACCAAAATTTTCTTCATGATTTGATAAATCTTAATTTCTTTCATAATAGTAATATTATCATTATAAATACTTATAATTTCAAACAAACTAAAAAGGGCATTCATGATTTTAGTTTTCTCATAAAAGTTTTCCTCGTAAACAAAAGTAGAGTTAAAAAAATAAGTTATTTCATGTAAGTCTTTTATAAGATGTTTGTCATAATATTGCTCAATGAGACTTATAAAATGTATATATAATCTTGCCTTTTACTTGAAAATGTGCTTAATTTTCTCTACAATGCTATGCATGCCTTCATAAATATAACTTAAAGAAGGTTTTTCATTCAAATCAACAATGCACAACAGTTTCATAAGTAGGTAAACAACTTTCACAATTACCAAGCAATCATCCCAAAATTTACTATCTAAAATAGTGGCATACATAGGCTTTTCTTCCATACATTTTGCAAGTTTATGACTTATGAAAAAAATTACTTATTACAAAATTTTGTAAGATTTGTTTATGATCATGAGTATTCTTTAAAATAATAAATGTGGTTGCAAAATGAGTTAATTCTAGATATACAATTTCTCTCTAATCATAATTTATTCTCAATCTTGCCAGCAAATATGGATAATTATAGATAAATTTTATAATGACAGCAACAAGTGATGCAATATCAACTATATAAAGTATCTTACCAATATCCTTTAAGATGATGTTTAAGCAACCACTAGCATAAGGAAACTAGTATATGTACTCATACCTTTCATGAAGCAATCCTCTATCTGTTACATAATTAAATGCATCATTCATAACTACATGAACAACATTTTGAAACCCAACCCATTCAACAATATCTGAAAGAAAATTGTATAAACTTGTGGTATCTTTTACAATATCTAAGGTATCCATAGATTTGATAAATAAAATTTCAGCAAAGCAATAAATTAAGACATTTATCAAGGTTTTATCTCTTTGATCTCTCCAATCATCTACCATAATTATGCATTAATTTGTAATCCATTTGGTCCTATAGGTTTCAAAGGGTAATTAATATTTTTTTTTTACAATCTCTCAACAAATTGATGTGTATGTCATTATAAGAAGGATCCTTATACCTAAGACCAATTGTAAGATTAGCATATAAAGCAAGTTAAAAGTATGGTGAATGCAAAACATTGAATGAAATATAAGTATGAAAAAACCACCTTGCTTAAGTCATGTCAACTCTTTACACAACTTATTTACCAGCCAAGACATTCTCTAAACTAGGTTGAGCTCCAAGATTTATCCTCAAACCAAAATATGTATCAATTCCATAATTGACTTTTCTTTTTTCCCTTATCATACATTAATTTTTGTCCTTTTGACACATTTATTTTTATCACCTCGTTTTCTTTCACCCTCAACTTAATATCACAAGGATCAACACCAAAATTATAGTCTCTAGCCTTTTTAGCTTGTTTTTTCTCTTTAAATGCTTGTTTAAGAATGTTAAGCATCTTTGTTTAAACATCATATAAAACCTTTTTGTATAGAACTATTTGACCTTTGATTTCAACAAGATGTTATTTCATTTTATGAATTTTTCCACCCTTAAAACTACTATTACAAAATAAATAAGTATAAATGGATTTAATTTTACCATTAGACCTAAACTCAACCCTTTTAGAAAAAAAACACCCAAGTTAGATCATTCTTTTGATTGAGGGATTGAGTATTAGGTGTAGAATCTATAGATTAATCTTTTAATAATTAAGATGAAATATTACAGCTATTCATTATAAAACTTGACAATAAGAGAATGTTGTGTGATAGTAGGAGGTGCAGTAGTAAGATGTGTCAATAATTACATTTTAATTAATAAAATTGAATGTCTAATGTTCCAAACAATAAGATTGATACAAAGCAAAAATGTTACTAACATCACAATAGTGACCATTTAAGTATTTATATAATTTTAATCCAATCCACATGGCTAATTATTTTTAATAATCCAATTATCTCTTTGTCCCCGTTACAATGATTTTAACAATCACGTTCTAATAGCTATTAAATCCTATTGTTAAATGTAGCATTTTTCCAATAACTTATCTAAGTTTGATAACTACCATCAATAATTGCAATGGGAATCAAGATGAGATATTTAAGGTTTTCTTCTATAGCATGGAATTAACCTTGGACTTCTAGCCTGATCAACCAAAAATGGGAGGAGAAATTTTCTAGTTAACGCTCGGGGAATCGGACAGGCTGGACGAAGTAACCCACAGACCAGTGCTGGCGGCCCATTATGCACACGGCCCATAATCAACAATAGCCACTTTGCCCTAGAACAATCCTATTGTTAGACCTGGATTGGGCTCCAAGTGAGAAGGAGATAATAGAGTTGTGCATGGAGCCTAGGAAGGTTGCGTTCAAGGATGAGCTTCCCAAAACTACAACTAGAAAAATCCCAAATATTGTGCTTAGAGAAATTGCCAGGACTAGGTTTTCAGCTTGATGCGATCTATTTGTGTAATTATACCATCATCACCCATCCATCACCTTCTAATTTCGAACACCTACTAACAGCAGCTAGCCTGAAGTGATAAATGGTTAGCCTCTTTGGCGGAACTTCATAACCCAGCTGTTGTAGGCAGAGCGCATGACTTCACAACCAGAAAAACCTGATGTCTTTGCCGAGGCATGAAATTCTTTTTGGCTCCTCTCTTTCCCTCCAAGATTTTGAGCTAGCATAAATAAATCTTGCCCAAAAACGATCTGGGAAGAAACATCCTTTTCCTGTGCCTGAGGAAGAATTGATTCCACAATGATCACCTTACCATTGCTGGGAAGTGCTTCCCAACTGTTGTTGAGAAGTTTCAAGCAATGCTCGTCGCTCCAATCGGGGAGCATCCACTACACAGATCAACAACAGTTAAAATAAGGATCAAGAAATATTTACTACCAATACATGATTTTTGCAATTCCCTATAATCAGATCTCGACAATGGGTAAGAAGCAAAACAAAGGGTATCTCCAGTCCCTCAATAAATTAGTAACTAAACTGGTACCTCAGATTTTCCAGGACCCACCCATATACGCCCCCACTCATCCAATGCATCAAGAAAGTCACAAAGTTGAAACCTTTACACCCACATGAATTCATAAAACAGAAAACAATTCAAGATTAGCCAAAGGGTTGGAATATTCAAAGGGGATTAGGGGGAAAAATACAACTCTGCTAGCTTGTTTCCTTGGGATTGAAAGGACTCGGCGAGTTTTCTGTTGGATTCTGAATCAGAGGTTTCATTAGAGGCAAAAACCGTTGGCTTGTCATCGCTACTTGCATTCTGGTGTAGCCCTCTGCAGTTTCTTGGTCTTTTTAATCAAAAGAGAGCTTTGGGTACTTTGATATGGCCCTCAAAGGCCGCTTCTTGGTTGTCCATGTTAGTCGGCAAAGCAAAATTCTTGGTTGGACCCACCTGCTTAAATTATTTATTTATATATTTACTTATTTTTTCATTGAAATAGTTAGGCAGCCAAGGGACTTCGGGAGAGAAGGGGCAATGGATTCCACGCCCAAAATGTTTTTTTTTTTTTTTTAAATATAGATATAAAATATATAACAAATAGTATAAAACATGTAACAATTATCATACAATATAATGTGTAACCATTACTTGTTATACATTAGATGATTTACATATTTTTCTTAATTTTGTTACACATTATATGATCTTTTTTTTAAATAATAATAATAATAATAATTAAATAAGAAAAATTATACATGAAAACCACCAGTCCCATACCCCTTCCGTAAAATTCTCGTAATTAGATCATTTTTGCATTAGCGTCAACGACGAAGAGCTTTCACGTGTCAACCTCATTCTAGGTTGCACTTGGGGCCCACTTGTTCATCGTATTTCTGTGGAGAGCCTTGACAATGTGGTCTCCATTTATCGGGAATTTAAAAGTCCGCGGCCCCACATCATATCAACAACATGAACCATCCTGCACGGGCTTTAAGATGCTCCATCGACTCTCTCCGTGTAAGATTAATCAGTTGAAGTCGAACCAAGATTCGGTTCAAAAATTTCTATTTTATAGTATATGGATAGGTTGATATAAAAAATCAAATTAATAAATTTTCTCTAAGGTAAGACCGGGAAAAGTTTAACATAATAGTTTGTTATAAATATGCCTGGGAAATTATACAATAATGAAAAGTATAACAAACTAATAATAATTATATCAAACTTGACAAGGTAACAACTGGGAAAAGTCATGCGTCATTGCCACTACAAAAAAAAAATTGTAGTTTGCGGTTTCTCTCAGCCAGTGGTAATAAATGGACCTTTTATAGGAGAGCAATGATTGGAAATTTTTTTTTTTGAAAAAAAAAAAAACATATTACAAATCTATTGATATTTGCATTTAGATTAAAATCAGACTTTATATATATATATATATATATATATATATATATATATATATATATATATATTCTATGTCTCTTCCCCTTAACACCGAGTCATATTCAACCGGACTTTTACCAGATTTAGTGGAAATTGGACCGGTTCGGGCCCAATTAGACCAGCAATATACAGCTGTAACTGCAAGACCAATGCATAATATTCTCTCTTAATAATATTTTTAACCACTTAGCAAATGAAGTTTCATTTCTACCTTCTCAACCCTTTAAGATAAGATAAAAGACCAAAAATTAACTACAAGTACGACAAGATGAAAGTGATTACTTTCAATTTTCAAAGATGCCACTGAAAGAAATTACTTTCAATTTCAAAGATGCCTCGTCTTGACAAAAACCCATAAAATAATATTGTATATTTTCCCTATAATGCATAAAAGAGAGGACTTGTTTTGGTTATATATAATTAAAAAAAGACAGGAGCTATTGACCCCCCCCCCCCCCCAAAAAAAAAAAGTTGAAACCTAGCCCTTCCTTTCTTGAGAAGAAAAAGGTGGACGAAGGCTATTTGTCTGCTTGATGAATTTGTATTTATGTGCTGAATTCTTCTTCTGTACATACACCACCAAGATTTGCATGACAGCGACTTAAAGCTGAACACACCCACCTTTCCCAATTTTGACTTTGATGGACATACGTAGACGGGACCTGCGGACGCTATCAATCAGTCCCAATCCCGGATGATGAATGGAATCGCTAGATACCTGCATTTATTTCGAGTTTTTCCTTTTCTTTTTATGTGTATGTACATATATATAAAAACTATTGGATACTTGAGCAAATGCAAGATGTGCCTCAGTGCATCAGACTTGATTAGACTCTATTCTCCATCTCATTTGAAAGATAGCAACGCGTTTCCTATTATGCTTCTTTTTCAACTTCTTCGTATATATACGTATATTCATTGCAAGCAGGAAGTTTCCTTTCATGCAATACTCAAATAAATGAAAACTCTTAAATTATCTATTCATGATACCCTTTTTTGTTGGTCATGGGCATAGAGGAACGGGGGCTGCGGCACCTTGATGAGATCCATCACTTCATCGGAGCCATCTTGACGTAGTTGAAGGACCAATCTTGATAGGGGATCATCAGAGAAGCTTCCCGTATGTAATATAATGGGTCATATTTTACATATTAACTCAGAGGTTTTGCTCTTAATCAGCCCACACCTCAACAGTCTACTTTTCATTTTCAAATAAAGAATAACACGTAACCGCTTCCAAGCGGTCGTTGTTGTGGACAAAGCAAAGACATCTCATTTGTGGACATCATGCGATTTAATGGTAGTAACCATTTATTCGACTGGCGTAACAAATATCCTACTAATAATAAATTCAAAATATTTATTAAGGTGTGTAACTATAATGATCATGAACATGTATACACGTAAAATATGCAACTATGTCGATTTAAATAAATGCAGATAAGTTAAACCAAAAAAAAAAGAACGTACAACCATATTAAGTAGTATCCCATCCTTGCCATTTTGTGTCAAACTAGTGACCTTTTTGGTATACAGCTCATTTCCACAATTAAAGGCACACATGCTATTATCGTTGTCCCGAGAAAGCTTGCTAACTGAGTTCAACCTTTTGGCATATCATAAGCCCTTTAAAAACAGCCCAAGCCAGAGAGAAGAGAGAGAGAGAGAGAGAGAGAGAGGCGCAGAACAGAGATGGAGGTGAAGCAGCAGAGCCAAGGGCAGCCACGGTTCAAACCCAAAGCCGGGAGTGTGTTTCCCAAGAAAAGGAAATCAGTGAAGACAATGGTGCTTGAATCCTTAGTCCAATCCATTGTTTCTCTGTGCTCTTCTTGTTTCGCTTCTTCGTCTGAATCGTCTAATCTGCCCAACAAAGGCTAGTCGCTGCAAGCAGATCACCAAATCCGACAACATAACGAATTCCGAATAATTTCTTTTGTGATTGCTGTTTCGAGGCTTACGTTGTTCGTTGTTCGGTTAAAAATTGAACAGCTTGTCCGTTGATTATGCTTTAGAAAAGTGCCTTTTGTAATGATAATTCTCGCACTCGGCAGCGTATAAAGCAAACCCATTATGGGTTCTCTTCTTTCAGATTCGGGTGTGCGTGATCATATGGATATATGGTGATTTCTCTAGATTTCTTTTTTTGTTTTCATTTTTTTAGGCTTCGTTATTGTCTGGTAGTTTGTTATTGCGCGAGCCGGCACGCGGCTCCATTAAAATAGTCGAAAAATAGCAGAGCACACGATGCAGAGGACAGTCCCGCGGTTAACTGGACCCGAACTCTCTCCCTCAGACAGCTAGATAGGTCGTGAACTACCCAGCAAACCAGATTCTTGAGTCCAGTCTTCTCCCCCATAGTCATCCCTTCCCCACCAAGGAACCCATCACAGCTCAAAATTCAACATTCCGACAAACAAGCAAACCGGGTTGTCGGCGGCGAGTATCTTGGAGCGGTAGGATGAAAGACGACCGTTTTTGGGTCTGTGGTGTGAGAGACTCTCAAAAACTAATCGGCGATTTTAGTCGACGGGATTCCGAAACAATCGTCGGGCGGCGATTAGCCGGCTGGCGAAATTTTGCGACTCCATTGTTTCGGGTGGGCGCGATTGGAATCTGGAGTTGGACCCAATTTATTGGTATTCTTACACGTCTTGTATCATCCAAATTATCGGTTTTTTTTTTTGGTTTTTTTATTCTATCAAAAAGAGACGTCGCTTGACTTTCCGAGAATTTACACCTTGAAAAGTAGTGGTAAACAAAAGATGCACACGACATTTTCCTACTATCGATATTCTGCAGGGAAAATGTTTTTTTTTTTTTTTAACAGAAAAAAGCCAGAACAACTATGACATTGACCAGATTACCAACTCGGGTCCGTAGATTGACCTGATCTTGCGTCGTATGCCTTTTCTGCTCAATAGAGGGGCTGCGTCTGTGGATTGACCAAGCATCTCCGGGATTGGTGAAGTGGGCCCCACCTTGCATATTCGCTTGGATTATTATTAATGTTTCTGTGTGTGGGAAAAGGAAGTCATTGAGAGACGAGGAAGCTCCCGGGCGGTAGCCCAAAATTTATCCTTTGACGACGAGTGGGCTGCGTACTTGCCACTCGCACCGACTTCCGTCCGGAACTTGCCGTTCGAATCAGTGTGGTGAATATGTGTCTTTGGGCTGCCACGTGTAATATGGTAAGACTGATGGGGCGTGCCATTTATCTGTATGGCTTTGCTGCTTCTCCAGCACGGTTACATCTGGTTGGAAGTGTTCCCCTTTTAAAAAAAAAAATAAATTTTCAATTGACCGCAGTCTTGAATTACATCAAAGAATTACCATAAGAAAACAGATAAATAAATATATAAGTACACACAGATTTATGTAATGATTATTATTATTATATATAATTATACATTCCGTATCTACTCATATCTCTTTATAAGTTTTTCTCTCTCTCTCTCTCTCTCTTTTCTACCTATGACAGGACGACTTCTATTGTCCTCACTCCAAACTCCTAGGCTGGAATGCGCTTGACGATGAGGGCTCTATTTTCGCCAAAAAGTAGACACAAAACTGGAGCTATCGACCGAGACCATAAAATGGATCTTTCCCACGTGTGCTTGTCTTATCTCGAATTTTGCATATCTATTTGTTTCTACAAAAATTTCGGCCCAAGAGACCTGGCTAAAAGTGTGCATCAGTCACACATCTAGCTTGACCCAACTTTCGGATTGGATAAAGCTAGACTCGTTCATAATAATACATAACATATTAAATAAAAATTAAAGTACAAATAAATTCTTAATTTTATTTAATAGTTTGATTTTTTTGAAAATAATAACTTAATAATTGTATATTTTTTTTTAAAAAATAAATTTACCCTTAACCAATTTTAATAAATTCTGATGATTCACATATCTAATATATTTATGCGCAAAAAAATTGATCACATAATATATTTATATAACATTTAATTTAAAATAAAATTACAATAAAATAAAAAATAAAAATTTTTAGAAAGAAAATTATCTCTCCTCCCTCTTTTTCTTTACCATCCCTTGGTGTCACGTGACATGCCCACGGAGTATTGTGTAATAGGTCGCTCAACGATTAATTAAAACAAAATTTGTGAGAATTTTTTCATTTGTTTCGTTTTTTATTTTTGAAGAAATTATGGTTATTAAAATTAAAAATAATATTTTTAATACTACTATTAGATAATGATAAAAATACTTTTAATTTTATTAAATTAATAAAATATTACATAATAATAAAAAAAAATTATACAAATAATATAAATATAAAATTCTATTTAACAATTATATAATAAAATGAAACACTTAACTTTTTATTTAATGAAAAATAATAATTTTATCAAAATGATAAAATCAAATAAATTAGATTCATTTAGTCTAAATTTTACTTAAATACTATAAATTCAATTATTTAACTTTTATATCAATACTAATTTATCATGTGTGATAAATTTAAATTAACTTGAATGATTAACTAATTGTTGTTATAAATATGATGTTTGTTATTTATATTTTTAGAAAACATCTCATAAAAACTTAAATTTATATTTTTAATATTTCAAAATTTCATTTTTACATATAGTATAAAATTTATAAAAGTGAAAAATATTAATTTCATTATTTAGTTTACAATACAATGATTCATTTAACAAAAAATACAAAAGAATCAATCATCTAGTAAGACGACTAAATAATATGAAACCAAATTAAAGAAAAATACATTTAATCTATTAAAGCATTAAATGATGCAAATCTAAATTAAAGAGAAATGCATTTAATGCTCTTGTTGAATTGAATATATTTATTTGTTTTTACATTCATTTGTACTTACTATTATATAATATAAAATTATTAGCAAATTATTCTTAAAATATTAAAGTAAAAATTTTTATTTTTCTATTTGTAAATATATGTTCTTTAAATTCAATGTCACTTTAAATTTAGATTTTTCTTATGGATTCTTTTTGACTTTTTATTATTTTTTTGAACTCTTCTTATTCTTAAAAATTTTAAATAATTTTTTTTTCTATTTTTAGATATATGTCCCTTAAATTCAATGCTACTTTAAATTTAGAGATTTATGTAATTTTTTTTTTTATTCTTTGTAACTTTTTTATTACTTTTTTGAGCTCTTCTTATTCTTAAAAAATTAAAATAATTTTTTTTTTCTATTTTTAGATATATGTGTCTTAAATTCAATACTATTTTAAATTTAGAAATTTACATATATTTTTTTATATATTCTTTTTGACTTTTTTATTACTTTTTTGAAGTCTTCTTATTTGTAAAAAAATAAAATAAAAATATCCTTTTTTATTTTTAAATATATGTGTTTTAAATTTATTACTATTTTAAATTTAGAAATTTACATAAATTTTTTTTATGGATTCTTTTTGAATTTTTTATTACTTTTTGTTGAGCTCTTCTTATTCTTAAAAAAGTAAAATAAAGATCTACTTTTTTTTTTTTTTTAGATATATGTGTCTTAAATTCATTTTCCCTTAAATTTAAAGATTTACATACATTTTTTATGGATTTTTTTTGGACTTTTTTTTTTTTGACTTTTTTGAGCTGTTTTTATTCTTAAAATATTAAAATAATTTTTTTTTCTATTTTTAAATATATATACCTTAAATTCAATGTTATTTTAAATTTAGAAATTTACATATATTCTTTTTATGCATCCTTTTTGACTTTATTATTATTATTTTGAGCTCTTTTTATTCTTAAAAAAGTAAAATAAAAATTTATTTTTTTTAGATATATGTGTATTAAATTTATTATTACTTTAAATTTAGAGATTTACATAATTTTTTTTATGGATTTTTTTAATTTTTTATTATTTTTTTAACTCTTATTCTTAAAAAGGTAAAATAAAAATTTTTTATTATTATTATTTTTAGATATATGTGCCTGGAATTTATTATCACTTTAAATTTGAAGATTTATATAGATTTTTTTCATGAATTTTTTTTTTTTTTACTTTTTTATTACTATTTGGACCTCTTCTTATCTGTCCACTACTATATAATTATAATCTGAGGGTCTTTATGCTCATTTTAACCTAAGCTCACATCTTTGCCATGGATGCAATTTCAACCTCTACCCTTCTCACATCATCTCCACTAGAATTGCAAGAGCTACAAGTGAACTCCTCCACTATTGGTTGTTCTATTATCCACAAAAAGGCTGATGTATCGAGTATACCAGTGGAGTTCGTTTGGCCAGAGGAGGACCTTGTTAGTGCCGATCAGGACCTTATGGTGCCATTAGTTGACCTTGGCGGGTTCTTTAAAGGTGATGAGAAGGCAACGCAACAAGCAATCTCTATCATAAAGTCTGCTTGCTCGGAGCATGGTTTTTTTCAAGTGATCAATCATGGGGTTGATCCCAATCTTATTAACCTCGCACTCGATCATCTCAGAAAGTTTTTTAGCCTTACAGTTTCCGAGAAAATGAAGGCAGAAAAGGTGTCAGGGAGTGTTTGTGGGTATTCTAGAGCCCATGCCGAACGATTCTCCACAAAATTGCCATGGAAAGAGACCTTATCCTTTCACTATGGTGGCAATAATGTGGAAAATTGTGTGGTAGATTACTTCGTATCTACTTTAGGAAAGGCTTATGAACAAGCTGGGTATGTTCCTCAATTATAACTTTATCTTGTGAAAGCATGCAAAGCTCAGTATATTAACCCATTTTATATTTCAAATATCGTGCTACAAGTGTGAATTTGTAAGTTCAGTCTAATGTCATTTTGTAGGGTGATCTATCAGAAGTATGCCAAAGCAATGAAGGAACTATCCCTTTCCTTACTAGAATTATTGGCAATCAGCCTGGGAGTTGATCGAAAGTTTTATAGAGATTTCTTTCAAGATGACCTCTCGATAGTGAGATGTAACTTTTATCCATCTTGTGAAGAGCCAAGTCTCACTCTGGGCACTGGACCCCATTACGATCCAACATCCCTTACTATACTTCACCAAGATGAAGTTGGAGGTCTTGAAGTTTATTTTAACAATATATGGCAAA
This sequence comes from Rhizophora apiculata, assembly GCA_037832385.1. Classification (NCBI taxonomy): domain Eukaryota; kingdom Viridiplantae; phylum Streptophyta; class Magnoliopsida; order Malpighiales; family Rhizophoraceae; genus Rhizophora; species Rhizophora apiculata. The sequence goes on from CM075432.1 coordinate 5,589,718, forward strand.
GAGTCCCACCTGTTAAGGGCGCCTTGGTTATCAACATTGGCGATACTTTCATGGTACATACATCTCAATCATGAAGTAGAAATATTAATCTATTAATTTCCCCCCCTTTTTTTTAGTTATTTTAGGTTGTTATAAGTTATAAAAAAAAATATATTACCCAAAAGATATAACCATACATTTATAATAGTCCAAATGTATATATATATTAAAAAAAAAAAAACTAAATATTGCACGAGATAAAATAACTACTTTGTCTATATATATCTACAATGCTAGAAGTCTTCCTAATGTGCCACCAAGGCACCCCTCTATATAACAATTAATAAACAAGTGGATGGCAATAGCCAGCACAAATCTTTTAGGACACATAGGCATTTACGCATTATGATGCCTATGCATATATTAGGGAGATAAGACTATATATTTAGTGATCAATAAAAGATATTTTATTAATAAAAGAAGGTAGAAATTGCGTTGGGATGAAAATATACAATTGGTTAATTAGAAATTTTAACATGAAAATTCATTTTTGGTAGTTAGTATAGAATTATAGGAGATGAATTCAACTTGGTAGATTGTTATGTATGTCGGAACAAATATTAATGAATCAACTTGTCTCATGCAAGCCATGTCCTTCGAGTGATAATGCATGCGTATGTAACAATGATGTAATGCTACATAACACAACACAGGTGCTTTCATTTGAATTTTGTTGGATATGTAGGCATTATCGAATGGGATATACAAGAGTTGCCTGCATAGGGCAGTGGTTAACAAGTACAAGGACAGAGAATCGCTGGCGTTCTTTCTTTGCCCAAGAAGAGACAAGGTTGTGAGACCACCAAAGGAACTCGTGCCTGATGAAGGCAAAAGGCTGTACCCAGACTTCACGTGGATGGAGTTTCTCAATTTCACACAAAAAAACTATAGAGCCGATGAGTCCACCTTACCAAATTTCACTAAATGGGTACTCTCTCGAACTTCTAAATTGACTAATGACACCCCTTAGCTGGGTGTCTCCTATATATGTAGAATCCTTCAGACTTGTGCGGATTAGTGTTGCATATTGTCTTATGTTTATGAGCTAGCTCATGAGCCATGCCAGGTTGAGTTGTACTTATGCTTGGGAGTGGCCGAGTAGAAAAATATCGTGTCTTTTATATTTGTAATATGCCCCATGATAAGAAGAGTTGTGCTTTATTTTGATGCTGCCTAATCAGCATTGTACGTTGATTTGATTGGCATGGCATCACCTCACATTGGCCAAACGAGCAAAGGAAAGTTGATCCATTTCACAATATAAGGCAAAGCTATTGGTGGAAGTAATAATTATAACAAATGCTTCGTGGCTACAATTTGATGTTATAATTAACCAAACAATCTCTTGAGAATTTTTCAATTTTGAGAATTCAAGTTTTTAAGCTTCATAGCCTTCATCACATCTAAGCAAAGCTCCTTATATCCATGCCATTTATGTGTTTACAATGTAGATGCACCATAATATTTAGGCCTACCCTACCATATTTGTGCCAAAGCCTTCCTTAGTGCTAAATATATGGTCAATCGTACACAGATAATGCTTTCCTTAGTGCTAGATTTGGTTGCTCTACTTTCTCTAAGCAAAGAAAATTATTTTCACATATTGGTATTTTAGATAATTATTGCATGGTATCAGATTTGGCAAACATGCATGAAAATCGGGTTTCTTGAGCTTTCCACCTTAGGACAAGAGCGAAAATGACAAGAGATCATTGCTCAAAAGCTTGGGACAAGCAAATTTTATTTCCCATTTTATAAACATACAAGAGTACACGGTTGTAAAAAATTAAAATTTGAAAAGTGATCCTCGTAACACTGATGATTCTAATTAAGTCGATAAAACCAACCCCTTCGATGGGGGGTATTTGAAGAAGTCCATTTGGGAAAAAAAATGTGAAAATAGTTTAGAGGCCACGAAAATGTGAGTAGCTTGTGCACGATTAAAAGGAAAAAAGAAAAAAGAAAATGTAAAATGGTGGCATGCAAGGCCTGTCCTTTTGTACTCAAATTTGAATGTGATCTAGTTGGTCCATTTGGCTTTGTCGCACTATAACTAAATACACATAGTTGTGTTAAACAAGTTAACTTATAGGTATAATAATTTAATGATCATCAAACTTTAATTTCAAGAATGAAATATATAGTTTAAATCTCAAATATCACTTATGGTGATTTTCCTCCTCATCAAATTTAACTAGACCAAAAAAAACAAAAGTTAAACAAGTTGGGTCAGATGCAAATTAGATGTATCATTTCGTTTTTAGATTGGTATTATTAAAAAAAATTAGCCTTAAAAAAAAAAAAATGGACATCATCCTTAGTGTCCACCGTCCAATTTATTTATTAAGCCCAAAAAATCAAGACATAGTGTCTAATTAGGTGTCCATCCTTCTCCACTTGGATATCCATGGTTTTTAGACATTCGACAATTGTAATTTTCGTGTATTCTAAAATATAACATTATAATATAAACCAAAATTTTATCATTGTGAAGATTATAGTGGCTTTGGCCAGCAATGAAAATTTAGTTATTACCATTTTAAGCTGCAATGACACCTTCAAATATTTTTTTTTTTTTTAAAAAAAATCTAATTGTGATATATTTTGTTTAATTTGGTACTGAGAAGTATGTTGCATAAATTGATAAATAATAATAAATAAACAGGAGCATTAAAATCGCTAGAACTTTAAATGTGTTTTTGTTTTGGGGAGAGGGGAGGGGGAATTAAAATTATAATGTTATAGAATATGAAACAAAGCTCGCATTCTAACTAAGATTGACCATAAATTGTTGTTAAAATGAGGACTTTTGAAGGAAAATCCTACGTATTCATGAAGGCCATGTATAGCGGGGCTACTCCATTTGACGATTAACATCAAGATGAGATATTTAAGGTTTTCTTCTATAGCATGGAATTAACCTTGGACTTCTAGCCTGATCAACCAAAAATGGGAGGAGAAATTTTCTAGTTAACGCTCTGGGAATCGGACAGGCTGGACGAAGTAACCCACAGACCAGTGCTGGCGGCCCATAACGAACGGTAGCCACTTTGCCCTAGAACAAGCCTATTGTTAGACCTGGATTGGGCTCCAAGTGAGAAGGAGATAATAGAGTTGTGCATGGAGCCTAGGAAGGTTGCGTTCAAGGATGAGCTTCCCAAAACTTCAACTAGAAAAATCCCAAATATTGTGCTTAGAGAAATTGCCAGGACTAGGTTTTCAGCTTGATGCGATCTATTTGTGTAATTATACCATCATCACCCATCCATCACCTTCTAAATTGTAATATTGCTCGTATGCATACATATGTATGTATGTATTTTGTTTACAAGACGCTAACGGCATTTTTGGATTGTGCTTAGTTTAAAATTATTTGAGTTAAAAAGGCGCCGCGGGGGGGGGGGGGGGGAATCTTGACGAGCTTATAACAAATTTCAAGCAATTTTTCAGTATTATTAAAGGAAACATAAACATACCCAGAGTTTTGAACACCCACTAACAGCAGCTAGCCCGAAGTTATAAATGGTTAGCCTCTCTTCTCTTGTGGAACTCCATAACCCAGCTGTAGTAGGCAGAGCACACGACTTCACAACCAGAAAAACCTGATTTCTTTGCCAAGGCATCAAATTCTTTTTGGCTCCTCTCTTTCCCTCCAGGAGTTTGAGCTAGCATAAATAAATCTTGCCCAAAAACGATCCGAGAAGAAACATCCTTTTCCGGTGCCTGAGGAAGAGTTGATTCCCCAATGATCACCTTACCATTGCTGGGAAGTGCTTCCCAACAGTTGTTGAGAAGTTTCAAGCAATGCTCGTCGCTCCAGTCATGGAGTATCCACTACACAAACCAACAACAATTAAAATATGGATCCAGATATATTTACTACCTATACATGATTTTTGCAATTCCTAATAATCAGATCTCGAAAATCGATTAAATATGAAAAGCCTGCCACCAAAGAGCCTTACCTTTAAGAATATAGCATCCCCTTTTGGCACACTAACAAACATATCTCCTCCAACATGCTCTACACCTACATTATCAACAAGCACATACTAAGTTAAAAAATGTTATTTTGTACTTCTTGCGCTCACATGGGGACCATAAAACTGGTTCAAACAAAAAGTGGCATTTGCATAATTTTAGACTAAAATAAATTACAAAGGAAATGTATGAGCATTCGGGTAATGTGGCAGTTAGGAAGGTGCAGCAGTGGTCAAATCTAGAGCCAGCATCGATCCATTTTCCATAAAGGTCAGGAAGATTGATATAATTTGTCTAAAACATAAGGAACACGATGTTACCTGGATATGAAGGCGCACCGGCAAGAACATGAGGCAGATCATAATTAATGCCCTTAATGTGAGGATGCCTGGAAACAATCATTTTTAGGGTAACACCAACACCGCCCCCCACATCAACTAACCCGTTCAAGCCATCAAACCCTTTGTAAACCTCGAGGATCTTCTTGATGATCAAGGTAGTGTGGTTTGACATTGCTTGATTGAATACCCTATTGAATCTTTGGTCAGTTGCTGGGTATTCAAATGCTGTCATTCCATAAGCTCTGTTAAATGGAATGCCCCCTTCAAGTATGACATCGTTAAGGGGGTACCTGGAAACAATAGCCATTTCAACAATAAAAAATCCAATCACAGATCGACTTTTCGAGTATCAGTTAAAATTCCATTTTGACCCAACAAGCTGACTTAACAATTAGATATAAAAAAACATAAATAAATAAATTGCAGAGTTTTGATATGAGCAACAAACATAAATCTGTAGAGAAATGCCAGCTTTTATGGAAGACCTCGTCATGGCGCAACAGCAACAAAGGAGCAATAGACCCTCCTCCATCTACTTGATTCCTAGTAAAGAACTTACATATGGGTGCAGCGCCATACGCTCTCTCAACCTCCCCATCCTCACCGATGGATGCAGAGCACTTGATCACATCGAAGCTTGCCAGAAAACGCAGCATCCGGTCTACGAGGGACGCTGCATCTGGGTTCTTTGTGGGAATGCGCGCCGCAATCTCGGAGGGCGAGAGACGCGCGCCGCCGCCGGTGGGCAGTGGAGAGGATGTCGATGATATTGAACTCAACAGCCGACTTCAGCACCATGGGAAGAACTCCAGCGTTTGCCAGAAGAATGGCTTGCTTGCCAGTTTCTTCCTCTTCATGCTGATTTTGACTTTCAGACATCACTGCTAGGCCTGCAACTTGAAAGATTTTTCTTTTTTTCTTTCTGAACCTTCAAGATTCCCATTTCGTATTCTATACTAACATATAAAAAAAAAAAAGAAATTTTGGAAGATTATTAAACCGCGGGCATCCTACGCCAGCACCCAAGTAATACGGTGAGCTCCTTTTTTCCGGCTTCAAAATAATATTTGATTATATATTAAGAAAGAATGAATTTTTTTTGTAAGTCATGACGTGATACGTGTGTGTACGTAGCTTCAGTTTTAAATTTATTTTTACTTGGTGAGCGTTCCATTACTCCGATGCTTTAGTCAGTGACGACCAGGTCAATGAGGCGATGCTTAAGCACACGACGCACAGCCATCCGTCGAGTATTATTGTCACATTAACTTCCCTCACACCAAAAATGGAGACGAAGTCCCTCACACCAAAAATGGAAACAAAGTAACGACATCGATCATCGCCAAAATCTTGGCATTAGAAACGCGGTAGAAATATCCGCGGCGCGCCTGAGAATAAAAAGGCGGCTACAGGCACATTGAACGTAAGTCGGCGAATTTCCCCGAACCCAAGTCCAAAGAACGTTTTCGTCTTTTTGCAGTTGACACAAACACAAGCACCCCCAACCAGACGTCTACCACCAAATTACCCCCATAAGCACCCCCAATCCATCGTTCAAATGGCCAACAGATTTCACTTTGTTCTAGATTTCCACCATCTTAACAAGTTAGCACTCATCAGGGGAGGTGAAAACAAAAGATTGATGCCTTCGGTTGCTAAGAAAATGGTTCAAAATCGTTGCGATCATCCAACTAAATTGCAATGCAGCACACACACTTCCCGACGCCAGCCAGAATCCACGATTTCATTGAATCCTACCGAGATTTGCAATTTGAATTTTACATAACGGGGATAAAAAACCAAAAAGCCGTCAACAATCTACCAAATTGTGGCCTACAATTGGGACCCCATAATTCCAACTCGAATCTCCTTAGTACCCGTATCCTGTTGCATCGAAACGAAGGCACAGATACTCAGTAACTCAGATAAAGCAGAGCTTACAACAGTCGCTGAGTGGAACAGAAATAGATACCTGAATTGTCCATGGGATTGCCAGCAGGCACTGGTTCAGGTTCCTTTATCTCAACAACTACACAATCAGACATCAAGAAAGTTTTTGCTACTGATGATGCATGCTCCAAGCAACATCTTACCACCTGAAACAATATTTGACAAGTCCTTAAAATTTAGATTCATCTTACTGCTCAGATCAATTAGAACCAGTCAACTACATATTATATCAATGACACAAGTTTTCTACCCACAAAGTACCATTGGGTCATTATTACCCCACTCTCAAAATATAATTGCAAGGCATAATTCCAACTAGCAAAGCAGGCCAAATATTCTCTGCTGCCAATGCAAATTTCAACAAACCTTGGTTGGATCAATGATCCCTGCAGCCATCAGATCTTCATAATTTCCAGTTGCTGCATTGTATCCAAATCTAGGATTATCACTGGAGAGCACCTGTAGGAAAGAAACATCAACTTCAGTCATCTGCAACACTTTTGCAGCCTCATTCTTTAGGAGCAGCGTTGCATACCTTCTCACTAACTACACTTCCATTAACACCAGCATTCTTGGCAATTAACTTCAGAGGATAGCTCAGTGCTCTCTTTACAATATCTGCTCCAACCTGTAACCAAGGAAGTGCAGTTGAACCAGAAGCACACTTGCCAACAGCATATTAAACAAAACCAAAAAACTCAGGCATTCTTTTAGGGATTGGTATGGATCATCTGTAGAAACCAAAGTGGCCAATTGCAGACAAATTACCTTCTCCTCATCATTGTCAAGGCCATCCTTAATGGCATCCACCTTTGACGCAAGCCTCAATAGGGTGCAGCCACCACCAACAACAATGCCTTCTTCAACAGCTGCCTGGGAAACATAAAAAAAATGCAAATGTTCCAATGCTATCTGTGGCTCACTGCCTTATCCACAACTGAAAAAGAACAAAGAGAGATGGATTTAGTTCAAGATACATTACCTTTGTTGCATTAAGTGCATCTTCAACCCTCAGTTTCTTTTCTTTGAGCTCAGTCTCAGTTTGTGCTCCAACCTTAAACATTTGAAAGAGACCATCAAACTAAGTCATGAATCACCAGTTTTGTGCATCCATTTATGCAAGTACTATGAATTCACTCACCTGTATTACAGCTACACCACCTGAAAGCTTTGCAATCCTTTCATTTAGCTTTTCCTTTTCGTAGTCTTGTTCTGCAGCCTGGATTCACAAGATTGATTGCACCTTAGTAAAAGAAATGAGGATTTCATTACATTTAAAAGAGACAATCAGAAACAAATTAATGTGATGGGTATTGAGAGTAGAAGTGAGAAGGGACGAAAAGCACACCTCAATAAGATTTCTAATTTGTGCAACTCTCTTGTTTACAGCTTCTTGGGTGCTTCCATCACCCACAATAGTTGTTGTATCCTTGGTAAGAACTACTTTAGAAGTATGGCCCAAAACCTCTTTGCCAACTTTGTCCAACGAGAGCCCCACTTCATCTCTAATTACAGTTCCTACAAGAGAACAAAATAAACATCTTAATTTCATCAGGTATAAAAAGGATAAAAAGAATAGGACTCATTTAGCATAATGCTTGACCCAACCTCCAGTTAAAACGGCAATGTCATCCAGATATTGGCTTTTGCGCTCTCCAAAACCAGGAGCTTTTAGAGCAGCAATCTTCAGAGCTCCCCTAAGCTTATTTACAACAAGAGTTGCTAATGCTTCCTGTTCAATGTCTTCAGCAATTATTAAAATAGGATATCCACTTTTTATTGCGTCTTCCAGAACATTGATCAGATCCCTCGCATTCGTTATTTTCTTATCAACAAGAAGTAACTGCAGGTGAAACACACTGTGAACATAATCTTCAAAATAAAAATAGACTTCAAAAACATGGATAAGCTCTGATAGGCTGCATACCTTGCAGTTTTCATATTCAACTGCCATTTTTTCACTATCAGTAACAAAATATGGTGAGATATAACCACGATCAAATTGCATTCCCTCAACAACGTAGAGGTTGTTCTCGGCACTTTTTCCCTCTTCAAGGGTTACCACTCCCTTACGACCCACCTTGCTCAGGGCTTCAGCTATCATATTTCCTACTTCATAATTATTCCCAGCACTAACGGCTGCTACGTCTGCAAGTTCACTGTCTTCAACCTGCAATTGCGTATCAATATTGTTAAAGCTTATTTCTTCCAAATTAACTGCTACAAGAGAAGAGTCACCATAGAGAGTGACAATTTTCAAGCTTATTCATTGGCTCTTCATTACCTCTTTTGACATCAATCTAAGATCAGTCACCAGAGCCTTTGTGGTTTTCTCAATTCCTCTAGTAATCAAAACAGGGTTTGCACCAGCAGCCACAACCTGGAAAAATATAACCTTTTAGCTAATTACCCATCACCACTGCAAGCAACATTATTAAATATCTGAGGAGCCCAGTGGAGAAAAAAAAACAGTGAAGTCAATCATCACACAAACCTTAACACCTTCGGCAATAAGACCTTGTGCAAGTACGACAGATGTTGTAGTACCGTCACCGGCCAAGTCATTTGTCTTGGCAGCTGCCTGTCTCACTAACTTAGCACCAATGTTCTCAACTGGGTCCTCCAACTCAACCTGGAAAATTCAAGCAATACAGTAATGACATACATTTCCATCTAATGCAAAGTTAATAATTAAGATTTGTGGGAATAAGACTCCTACAATGTAGGAGTAACATAAATGTGCATCATAAGCAATCAGATTGCAAAGGCAAAAAGGAAAAAAAACAAAAAAGTATTCTAAACCTAGCAAGAAGCTGCAAAGCAGAACACTCAACTTCTGAACTAAACCAGACAATCTTCTAATTAGTTTGTTAAAAGGAAATGTGAAAGCTATCACTTGAAGATTAAGCACGAATATTGGGAAACAACAAAAACCTTTTTAACTACACACATATGAAAATTGGTTGAAGAGCCAGAGCTGTAAAGTTTCAAAGAAAAAAGATACCTCCTTGGCAACGGTGACACCATCATTAACAATTTTAGGAGAGCCATATTTGCTCTCGAGCACAACATTGCGGCCTTTAGGTCCAAGGGTAACCCCAACTAGATCTGCAAGCTTGTTCACACCAGTCTGGGGGGGTGGGGGAGGGCAGAGAGAAAAGAGCTCGTGTAAAGAGAATAAAATAATAATAACAATAATAAAAAGCGCAGCAACTACGAAACAATGGGCAACACAATTACAGACAAACAACAATCTCATAGGGTAAAAAGCTCACTTGGAGTTTCTTAATGGAAGAACCATCCTTGTTGAAATGCAACTCCTTAGCCATAGCACAAATCTTGGGGGAACGTGATCGGCGCAAGACTACATTATGTCTGCGAGCAAATGAGCTTCCGGAAATGGAGGCCAAGGAAGACAACTTATTGTTGATGTTGATGAAGGTAGGATATGCAGGCTTCTTGTCCGTGACACAGCCATTTAAAGCAGCCAAGGTACCAACAGAGGACATTGCAGTAGTGAAGGTGGATGCCATCTATTTTTTATCTGTTAGGTAGCTAAGCGATTAAGCAACTGGTCAGTTGAGCATTAAACCATATACGAAAGCAAAATCAATTGATTTTGTGTAAACGACACTAAATAAAATAAAATAAAATAAAATAAAATAAAACTGAAAAGTCACTTTTCAGTCAGTCAGAAATATAGTGGTAGTAAGAGTGCAGTACATACATGTAGATGAGGATTAGGGCATGGGGATAGAGATATAGAGAGAGATGCTTACTTACCAGTAGAGAAATGGTACAGACGGCGGCGACGGCTGGTTTAGGGTTTAAGGAGAAAGTAAAAGGATCTGTCTGATTCCGAATGATAAGAAGTAAACAGAAGAGAGGCGTCGCAACGTGTCAGTCCGTCCGGTTCGTAATAGCTAGTTTGGTTTTACAAATTTGGGAAATGTCAAATGCGCATTATTATTCCCGAAACTTCGAGAGCGGACGATCTGATCTGGGCCGTTCATCTAAACCTCTTTTTCTTTTTTCTCTTTTCTTTTTTTTACATAAAATTTTTAAATTTTTGGCGTTCAGTGGGTTTTGTCTTTTATCTAGGATTTTGGAAAACTCCAGAAGCTAGAAGAAACGGAATTTTGTCCGCCTCATCCGATCCTTCGTCTTTGAGGACTTCCTCTTCCTTCGGTTTTGGGTTGGGTTTGGGACTATTACAAAACAAAGCCCAGTCTTAGGAAGAGAGGTGGTTGGAAATGGGCCTATTCGCCAATCGACCAACCAACCCTATTGTGTCAAACATTGGGCCTAAGGGAAGCTTGGGCATCGGCTTTGTGAGAAGGAAATTGGAAGGAGCCATTGACCTACTAGGCAATAATATCAATGTACGATGTTCTCCTCCAGTCAACCGCTGATCCAGCCATTGTAGTAGGATTATACTTTTTCCCCCGAGACAGGATATTATAGGGGAAAGTAGAAACTAAGATTCTGAGTCCACCAAAGCGTAAATAAAGTTCCGAACTTGTAAAATGCCTTGAGCGGACAGCCAGCTGGGTTGAGAAACGCCAGTTTTCAAGACAGGACCAAGCCACCAAACCGACATTTCTCTTCGGAGCTATATTCTTGTTTCGTTTTCTGATTTAAGTTGCACGCAAGTTTTATTCCACTTTTGATCTCGAAGACACATTCCACTTCCGTTTCTTTTTCAGCAAAGTTTCAACACAAACTAGGTTGGTGCAAAAAGTTTCACAGCCTTCCACACTATGTTATCATGAGTTCGAACGGGTCAACTCATGTACAGTGCAGTGCTTAATTGTCGGTATAGTGCGCCTCAGGATCCTGGGAGGGTACTATTATGATGTGCCGAACCAACGAATCATATCAATTCTGACCATGGTTGGTTTCCAACCTCGTCTTGATCTGCGGTGAATCGAACTAGACTTAAGTTATAGAATAGTCTACGCTTTTCTCTCCAAATTCCGTTTTTGAAAAGTTAGTTTGAACACAGTAAAATAGCAAAGCTAAGCGGCGAAAATAGAAATTGCATCACTTCACCTCTGTTGATTCGTTTCGGGACTAATTAATTGTGCAGCTGCTGTTCAACCAACAACCAGCGGTAGAACAGAAGAAGAAAAAGAGCACGGGTGTGCGTGCAGATTATTGAAATTAAAGTGAACGTATGTTTGATTGCAAACAAGCAAAAGGAATAGCTTATTTATGATGGTTGTTTGTTGTTTGTATTTGATTAACATGAAAAAGCGGTAAGTGGGGATGGGCAAACCGTGCAAATTGCAGATGGACACTCAATCCGCTGGACGAAGAAAACTCTAAAAAGCTAAAGGAGATCCCTCCTACACTGTTCCAAAAGCAGTGCTCTGCTAGTTGATTTCTATACATGGGTTAGTTCGCATTAAGGTAAAACACTTTAACAATTAGTGTTGTGTGTGCTGTGCTGTTAATTAATAGCTATTAAACGCATATGTATGTGCCCCTGCCAGCGTACACCAGGGGCAAGACCGGAGGCCCGATCCTTGCGGGCGGGTCAATGAAAGCTTTGGATCCCTTTGACATTGGTGCCGGCCACGTAAACCGCTTGAAAGCAATGGACCCATGCCTCGTTTACGAGCCGAGGACCAGAGACTACATAATCTTCCTCTGCAACATGAGCTACACCCAAGAACAAATAAGGGGTCTGATTCTAGTTCCCACGTCTGCAGGGAAAGATACCCGCTGCCCATCAACCATCACTACCAATAGCATTATTAATTGTATTAATAACAACGCAATCAATTACCCTTCCATCACAGTTCCAACCTGAGATCGTGTACAACGATCAAAAGGACAGCTCGGAATGTTGACACAAAGAGGAGGGAGTGCCGTATGCTTCGCAAGCATGGTTGAGCCTGAGGGAGTGGAGGTGGTGATATGGCCCCGGATTCTTATATTCACGTGCTGGAAGAAAGAAATGTCTTACTACGCGACCCTCCGAGTCAGAGCAACAACTAAGAAGAAATCAGCTGGGAATTATCATGGGAGATATGATTTCGAGGGAGAGAGTGTGGTCCGATTTGTTGCACAACGTCAGGAGTCCATTTGTTGTCCATGTCAATTAAGATGAATCCGATGAACAAAAATAAACCTCTACTGCTGACTGCTATTACTACTAGCAGCGGTTACCAGAGACAATTCTGCTACTCTAGCTAGCTAGCGGAGAATCTGCATGCAGAAACAGTCCAGCCCCAGATGTTTAACAATAATAATAATTGATAATTGGAATCTATCTGTATCATTATATATATATAGAGATAACCAATTGCATTGCTTTGCTGCCCTTGATTCCGTCTAACTAAATGTAATACGGTTTTTATGGCCCGGCCTGGTTTTGTATTCCAGGTTGAAATTGACTGTAATGGCGTTTGTATGATTTACCACTCCTTTACATTAAGTCCAAGACTACACCTTTAATCGTCTGCTATCTTTAACCCTTTTTTTTTTTTGTTTTTTTTCACCCACCTGTGCGATGAACTAAAAAGAAACAGAATCCAACGTTAGCCGTCCGTCATCAGCCTCCACCCACCGTCAGTTCCACGTCACTTCCACCCGTCAGTCGGTACCCCCTCCAATTCTTCTTTCGCCAGTCATTCAACGCAAGGCTGGAGTCCCCGATCTGCCGTCAAAAAGAGGAGGTGGGGCGGGGTGGGGCTTTTTGATGGGCCTGGTCAATTTCTCGATGGGTCCTCATAATTGACGCGGCCACATAATTTGGGTCCAATTACTTTGGCGGGGAGTCGGGGAGGCAGACGGAATAGTGGGTCTCACGCAATTTTTTTAATTAATTTATTTTTTTTAAAATAACGGGAAATAAAATTAAGAAAAATATGTAATAAGAATTATATAATGAGTAACGATATTTGTTGCATTTGTTACATGTCAAATAATAATTATTATATAATAATTATTATTATTATTGTTTTAAAAAGAGTTCACGGTTGCGTCTGTCGTCCGTACGCCCTCGCTGGCTACCAACTTTTTCGAGAGAAGTAGGCTTTTACATTTCTGCCGTAGGATTGATTAGACGGGAGGGATAGACTGGGGCCTCCTTATATTAAAACAAACACAGAGACACAAACACACTTTCTTGCCTCACTGCTACCCCTAATCAATCTCTTTTTTTTTTTTTTTTGGTTTGGGTCCAGATGGTACTCCATCCCGGATCAAAAAAATTTAAATTGGAGAATCGATTGCTGATTGGTGACTGGGCGGGCGTTCATTTGCTATAAGCATTTAAGTTGTTGTTATGTCCGCCTTTCTCTTTCTCCGGTGTCTCTTCTCTGATGTCTATGTTACTGTATAGCAAATAGCAATTTGCCATTATCATCCAGTAGGTTTAGCATCGCCGCTGGCTCTCGACTTGGATGACGAACCAAAAAAATTTTTTTAAAAAAAAAAAAGTGTACAAGAATTGCTTAATAAATGTCAGTCCCATCTCAAGGAATCTTCTGTTTCCATCCATAAAGCCTTGTCTTTCTTTTATTTCCCTTGCGTGAATTTCTTGTCGCAGTCGCCGAGTTTGCTTTTATTTTTCTTAAATTTTTGTCCTGTCTGTTATCTTCAAATCATGGCGACCAATTTGAGAAGACATGGAAAAAGATTGGCCTTCTCAATTCGCAGTATGAGGGATTACTCAACAGCAGCAACAACAACAACAACAACCTGCCAAGGTAAGGCTTTCCAACAGCAGCAGCAGCAACAACAACAACAACTGCAAGCAAGTGGGAAGTCCATGAACCTCTACTCTGCCATCAATCAAGCTCTCCATATCGCCTTGGAAACCGATCCTCGGTCCGTTTCTGTCCATACCCACATCGTTTCTTGTTTGTTGTTATTTCTCCTTGCTTTCTGATTCTTGTTTACAAACTCAGATTTTGTATTCTGATTATTTTCTGCATCGGCACCCCCTTTTTTGGTGTACGGAACTGCTCCTTCAATTATTTATGAATTCTGGTTTCTTTAATAGCAATCAACCTTCTTTGAATTCTCCCGCAAAGCCCTAACCTCTGCTGATCCCCCCCCCCCCGGCTCGCTTTTTTTCAGTCCTTGTATTTATCAAAAACATAGCCCAGTGTTGTGGCCAGTGGTCTCTTGCAAAGCAAATTCTGTGAATACAATTTTCTCGCTTTTGCTTTGAAATTTAAATCATCAATCGCTTTGGACTCATTGTTGCTGCGTCTTATCTCACAGTTCTTATGTATTTGGAGAAGATGTGAGCTTTGGTGGGGTATTCCGTTGCACGACAGGACTTGCCGAACGATTTGGTAAACATAGGGTTTTCAATACACCTCTTTGTGAACAGGTAACTTTTTGCAATCTATTGCCTGCAGATAGTTTACATCTCAGGAGGGATGTATAAATGGCAAACCCTTATTTGCTAGTTTTCTGGTTTTGGAGGGCTTCAAAGTGTACATCCCTTTTTTTTATAGATGGAAAACATTTCCTTTTCTTCTTGTCAGACCTGTTTGTGCTGTCTTGGTGAGAGTCCCATCTTTCTATCGCCAACCTAATGCTATTAATACCATTTTCGTGTAGGGCATTGTGGGATTTGCTATTGGTCTGGCTGCGATGGTAAGCTTGTATTCACAATGTGTAGATTGCCTAAGCTCTTGAATTAAAGCCCAATATACCTCTGCTTTGTGAAATCCTATGTGTAGCTGTAATTCTCATTTTCATCCCATGTGACAGGATAATCGTGCAATAGCAGAAATTCAATTTGCAGATTACATATTTCCTGCTTTTGATCAGGCAAGCACTTCCTAATGGTAAACGTTTTACCTGTGCATAATCTCTTAAGTCGACCTTTTTCTACTCCGTAGATTGTCAATGAAGCTGCAAAGTTCCGATACCGGAGTGGAAATCAGTTCAACTGTGGAGGTAGTTTATTTTACCTCTTTATATACTTGCTGTGTAACTATAAAGTTGATTCTTTTTGATATTTGCATGATGGTCTTTCATGTGATTTCCCAGGTTTAACAATAAGAGCACCTTACGGAGCTGTGGGCCATGGTGGCCATTATCATTCTCAATCGCCTGAAGCCTTTTTTTGTCATGTTCCTGGTATCAAAGTAAAGCTCCTTTACTCAGGGCCCTATTTTTCTTTGGAATTTTCTATTTTGAGGTACAATGAAGGGAAGGGTGTTATTTGTTTTTCCAAACATTGGATTGTTTTAGAGCAGGATTCATAATATACTGTTTTCTATTTTGTTTTTTTGCTTTACAGTAATAGTTTTGTTCATGCCCTTCTTTGTCAACCCGAAAAACTAATATGATTTATATCTCCATCATGCTGGAATAATTCGTGAGAGGTGTAATGTATGCTATTGTCCATAGAAGGACTATACATTTTGTAGTGGCTAAGCTAATCTAACATGCCTTTTGAAGTTGGATTATTATGAGTGCTTTTTTCTTAACCATTTTGCTTAGTTGTCTGTGACAATATTTCTGGTTGTCTTCCTTTCCTGCATTTCTATGACCTTACTGTTCTCCGTTATTGCAACATTGCTTGCAGTTTCATCTGTGAATCATCTCCCATAACTCCAACTATTATTTATTTTTAAGGTGGTTATACCTCGAAGCCCACAACAGGCAAAAGGATTATTATTGTCATGCATACGTGATCCAAATCCCATTGTTTTTTTTGAACCAAAGGTACTTTACCCTGTTTCCCTGGACTAAAAAAATGGTCAGCACATGGTTGCTAATGATTTATTTTTGGTTGATATTATGCCTGTGCACCTGTGAAATTTAGTGGTTATATCGATTGGCTGTTGAAGAGGTTCCAGAGCATGACTATATGCTGCCTTTATCTGAGGCAGAGGTATGCTACATCTGGATTCATTATTTTCCTTTGAAGAACTTTAATATTATAGATCAAAAGATAATTTGAATTGAATGCTCAGGTGATAAGAGAAGGCAGTGACATAACACTTGTTGGTTGGGGAGCACAACTTTCTGTAATGGGGCAGGCCTGTATTGATGCTGAGAAGGTATGTGATTTTACAGGGATGAAACATCTGTTTCTGGTAATTTGAATTAAATCAAAGCTTGTACATTTAATAAATTATTGTTTCTTATGTATTTACCAATCCTACAATACAGTTTTCGCACTTGTTTTTGTATGGTTTTCTGGAGATAAAACAGTTATATGTTTCTTGGTAGTTCCTGAATTCCACTCATTTGCTTAAGAGAGTAAATTTACAGTCTTACACATTTTGTAGGACGGGATATCTTGTGAACTGATAGACTTGAAAACTCTAATACCCTGGGATAAGGAAACAGTGGAGGCTTCAGTCAGAAAGACTGGGAGAATTCTTGTGAGTTTGTGCATTCTTAAATTTTGTGTTTCCCGATGATGGCTGGATCAGAAATTGGTGATAATTTCTTGCCTCTCTGTAGATTAGTCATGAAGCTCCCGTGACTGGAGGTTTTGGTGCTGAAATATCTGCTTCTATCGTCGAACGTTGCTTCTTAAGGGTAAATGCTTATGCCCTGCCAACCTATGTTTGCTTTCATTTCCATGGATAGTTGAGCTGGGCTTCAAGAAAGTCCATGAATGAACATTATTCATCATATGGTGAGAAATTTAAGTACCCTATATACTTGCTTGTTTGATTGGAGCCCACAACCAAGGTACTTTATTCAACATAAATTATAGATGTTTAGAGGGCACTGGGCTGAATTTATGTGCCTTATTAGCTATTACAGAAGATTGTTAAGATAAAGCTGTGATTTCCTTTGGCATTCAAGATTGGTTTGAAGATATAGATGTCTCCGGAAGGAATCTCATTCCGGATAAATGCTTGACTCGATACAGATTTTTCTTCGGACTGATGCTCCCTGAGTTGCCTTCTCGGTATGAGATGTGCAGTTGTTTCCCTTGCTTACATCGGTCCCTTAGAACATCTAAGAGAGCAACTAAACTGTGCTGTGAAGTATTGATCGGTTCTTGGAAATGAGCTTCGATGATGTGATGTTCTTGATATCAAATGAGATGTGACTGACATGTGAAAAACTTGCAGTTGGAAGCTCCTGTAGCCAGAGTGTGCGGATTGGATACACCCTTCCCTCTTGTTTTTGAGCCCTTTTATGTGCCCAACAAAAACAAGGTTGAGTTCCATCAGCTTACACAATAAAGAGGCAGTGCGAGGGAAATTTGTTACTAATGCCAACTCGGGTGCCTTCTTTGGACGCAGGTACTTGATGCAATCAAATCAACTGTAAATTACTAAGTGCAGCACTTTACCCCCATGGGTGCGAGATGCCAATCATTGAACTTTGAGGCAACCTGATGGAGTCCCAATATGGAATGGAGTGGAAGCGATCAATATGCAATCCTAGTTATTTATAGCTTGCATTTACATTAAATTAGTCTCTTTACTGCAGAGTCTAATGTTAAAAAGAGTGAGAAGCAATAAGCGATGGTCCTTTTTTATTTTCATTAAGTGTTAAAACTAAATGAAAATGAATAATCGTAACCCGTGGATATGTGTATAGAAACTGGAATTGCATGGCAACTGATGGTGAAACAGCAACTCGCAACATGATTAGTTTTAAGAATTATTCCTCCTTGGTTTTTAATAGATTTTTAAAAATTATTCTTTATATCATAATATTTTTTCTTTATGATTTTTGTTCTTTTATTTTTCTTTTTTAAATTACTATACTAAATATTGATTAATATGATAAATAATCTTTAATTTTTTTCAAACAATTTAAAAGAAAAATTTTAAAATATGAAGAAAATATATTTAATTATTTTTATAATAAAATTTGAAGAATTTTTTAATCTAATAATTAAATATTAAAATTTTAATATTATATTAATTAATATTTTAAATTTTATATAATGTCTAATTAAAAGTAAATGAAGGTGTAAAATATCTGTAAATAAACATAAAAAGTAATTTTTTTAAAAAAAAAAATTTTAATTTTTAATTTGATCCATGGCATAAATAAAAATACAGAAAGCTAGTGAAAACGAAAATGAATGCCCGTTCCACTTTCGTTAATCACCGGCCCAAGCCAAAAGCATTATAATATAACCCAATAAAATTGAATGAACCCCAAAAAAAAATAAGAAAAATGATTTCATCACAAAATAGAAAACAAGAAGCAGGGAAGATCGGGTAGGGTGAGATCAGAAGTAGCTGGTTAATGATAATCATATCAAAAGAAATCAGTGGGAATCCGTCTGATTTCTATCATCATCCCCTCACCTTGCCTTCTCTTCCCTTCCATTCCTCATTTATGCTTTTTTTCTTTTTGTAATATTACATTACAATCACATAACCATATGACGAACGCTGACTGATTCCAATATCGAACAACAAGGCAAAAAAAAACAAAAAGAGTAATCAGATCAAAAAATTTAAATACGTAAAGAATTGCAATTTGTATCTACCTCGTCACCGAAAATTCCCATAGCAAATAATAGTTTTAATAAAAGATGGGGAAAATCAGAGCTAAAAGGCAGACCACCGTCAGACTGACCAACTTAATAATCAGTTCTTCCGGAATTGTTAAATAATTAGTATTGCCTAACGATAGATTCCCTGGCCAATTAAAGATGTAGACCAAAGAATTGCAATATTAGGCTGTCATTCTCCCTCCCTCCTTCCCTTCCCAGATAATAGAATAAAGCACAGCACAGCGCAGCGCAGCGCAGCGCAGTAGAAAAACAAGCAAGCAAGGAATGAAAGAAGGAAGCTAACAAAGGTATGCTATGCAATGCAATTGCATCAAACCCAAATATATTAATGATGAGAGGAGAGGCGGGGAGACGGCAACGACTCACGGAGCGAGAGAGACGGGGATAAATGAAGAGAACGATAACCCTAGTCCAAGCATCCCAATAAGAAAGGGAGGCAGGGGGGCAGCCCAAGCTCATATTATATTTTGTATATTATGATATAGCCCAGCCCGGAACAGCCCCAGCCCCAGCCCCAGACCCAGCCCCAGCCCACTCATGTTTCTTCCAATCCCAAATTTTGCTTCGGGTGGAATTGCAATTGCACTTGCCGTTGCACCAGACCAACCCATTCCTCTTTTTTTTTTTGGGCCTTTTCTGACTACACATATTTCCGTACACGCACGCAATGCTAAAGCCGGACCTGGGCCAGTGGACCTGTGCGCTCTTTTTATTTTTCTTATTATGTATAAAATAATTACGAAAATTTAAAAAAATTAATAAAATATCTTTAAAAAATTAATAAAATTATTTTAATAAATTTTAATAATTTATAATATTTAACATAATTAATTTATATTTTTTATAATTTTAATAAAATTAAAATTTTAATATATATTTATTTTTTTACATTAAAAAATTACACATATATTGATTTTTTTTTAAAATTTTAATGATATTTGATTTATATTATTATATTATTTTTTAATTTAAAATCATTTGACTTTTTTTTAAAAAAAATTTAACGTCTTTTAAATTAAATTTTATTCTATCTCAAAAAAATTTAATGTTTCTTAAAAATAATATTCAAAATTTATTATTTTCATTTTTTAAAGAAAATATATAAAAAAAAAAATGTTCAATTAATATCGTGCATTGCACAACACTGCTACTAGCATCAATTATTCTTGAAAACCTATTTTGTTTCCAATTCTCATCACGTCATCCGCATGCTTTATTTATTTATTTGTGGCCTTTGCATTGGTATGTTTGCATAAGTGTGTAAGTTTATGGGGAGTTCAGTTTCCCAGCCGAGGATTACTACAAGGTCTCATCATCGGGTATGATAAAATGCAAAGATGGATCGAAGAAACTCCCCAAAGCTCAGCCCAACGATGACTTCTGTGATTGCCCTGATGCCACCGATGAGCCTGGTATGCCTGCCTCTTCCCCATGCCGCCATGTTTCCCATCTCTACAGCCCCTCGAGCTCAAAGCTTCTTTATTTTATTCGGGAGCCGCCTATGCTTTCACTTTATTTCAGTTCCGTCTGTACGTCATTTTAATTTCATTTATTTTGGCGAGTAATCCAGTGTTCCCCACTCTCTCACATTGCTGGACTTTTAGTTACTACGGAACTCGGAGTCCTTTCCGGAGAGGGGAAAAAGAAAAAAAAAAAAAAAAAAAAAAAAAATAAAGGAAAAACTCTCTTTGTTTTTGTTTTTTTTTTTAAACAAAAAAATAAATATTGTTTCCGTTGTGTATTGACGATACGTCTTGAAACTGTAGGTACATCAGCATGCCCAGGTGGAAAATTTTACTGTCAAAATGCAGGACACACTCCTGTCATGATATTTTCCTCCAGAGTCAATGATGGCATTTGCGGTATGTTTTGTCTTCACATTTAGTCGATCAATTCACAATTTTTCCGTTTCTTTCCAGTACACTTGCACTTCTAGTTTCTAAGGGGGTAAGTTGGTTGGCTTCTGGGCAGCTGGGTTCCTCAACCACCGAATGCTGGAATCTTACTGAAGGAAATATGGAACATATCTTCCTCAGTATGTAAGATATGTTCCCCCATGGTCATGAGAATTATTAACACCTTCTTTTTGCTTCTTCAAGATTAGTCCGATTGTTGTTGGGTTTCAAGGTGAAAAGAGTCAATGGCTGTTCTGGTTTGATGTAGTTTACCAGGGATAGTGTTTCATATGTCATCTTCCGTCTAAATCTTTAACATACAACAACACTGGTTTTCTGTTATTTATATGCGTTGATTGGTTAAAAACTAACAAGTCCTAATATTTTGCTTTATTTCTGTGCCCAAGTACGTGCTGCGAGGCTGGGAAAGTAGCCGGAGATAAGTTGAAGAAAAAGATCGCTACATATAAGGAGGGGGTTGCTTTGAGAAAGCAGGATGTTGAACAATCAAAGCAAGCTATTGCCAAAGATGAGAGGCTGAACTATTAAAGCCCAGAGATGAAGAGAGGATCCTAAAAAGACTAGTTCAGCAACTTAGAGGTATAATTTTTATCTCTGGTCTGTCATCCCTTTATGGCCGTTCCATTTTGTTCAGCTAATATCATTCTCACTGTGGTATCTCTCTCATGTTTCGGTGCTACTAACTTGAATCCCATTCATTATTGTGTGTCTATCCGCTCTGCTCCTCGCATATTTCATTGTGAAAATATGTGAGATGATCAAACTTATAGATTTGCAGTGTGAGAAGCAAGTATAAATGTTCCTGCATGCATATATATTCTATGAGGTTTGGTGGCATGAGCCTTCTGCTTCACTTCATGTAGGGCATAAAGAGCAGATAGAGAAGGCAGAAGAGAAAGAGCGTTTGCAGAAAGAGAAGGAAGAAAAGGAAAGCAAAGAAGCTGAAGAAGAAGCAAATAGTCAACTTAGTGAAGCTGAGGAGGAATCTAAGCAAGAAACAGTCCTGACCAATGATAGTAATAACAATCAAGACAAAACCATGGGAAGTGTTGGTGATGATTTAATCGGTATTCTTGATAATTTTTTCTCAAAATCAGGTTAAGCCTAAATGTTGTTGACACATTCGCATGCTTTGTTTGAACGCGAAATGTCATAATATGTTTTGCTAGATTGCAGACAAGTGGTAAACCTTCGACGATGTCCTCTTTTTTTTCCTGGGGCAGCAGACTGGGCATTGGCAAATTTGTAAATGGGAAATGGGGGAAACGGCAACAACAGCTTGATCGGGAGGACTCTGTTCTACCGTCTGTGGTTTGGGTAGAATAGAAGAATGGAACATTCTATTTCTAATCTTCGTGTGGGCCCTGCTACATTTACATTCATATTCATATTCTCATGCCAATAAAATAAATAAATAAAAGTAATCTCGTATAACAACAAAGATGGATATTTATTATTATTAGATTGTTCTTGTGATGCGATGGTAGTTGCGGCTTTGTTCCTAAAGAAATACATCACAAAATACGAGTACGTGAACTCAGTTGCGGCTGGTCAGCTCATATTATAATATGATTAAGGGAAATGTAATCGATCTATATATATATATATATATTAAGATGTTCTCACGTCACTCACTCTGTTTCTATCGTGGAGGGCAGCGAAAGTTTGAAATCTCCGTGATTGCGCTCTCCCCTCCTCTTTCTTTCTTGGGGCTAAGAATCTTCGCCGTAGAAAAAAAAAAAAAGAAAAAAAAAAATAGTTGTTATTTTCTTTGCTTTCTTTCTTTTTCGCCGTGTGTGGTGGTACAGTCAGTATCTAAAATTCTAATATTATGTGTTTGCAATGTAGTTGGTTTTGACAAGACAAAGTCAATCGCTGCCTTTTGAATAGAATACGTCCGTCAAAAACTTTGACAAATTCAGATCTATATTATAATATACTTCTCCTGATTCGATTCGGTGGAAGTTAAAGCCTTGTCTAAGTCCCAAGGAAGGAAGGAAGAAAATGGGGAACAGGAGCAACGGCGGCGGCAGCGCCAACGGTGGCAATACGTGTGGAGAGGTGAAGGAGGTGGTGGAGAAAAGGAAGGCAAAGACGAAAATCGTGTGCACGCTGGGACCGGCGTCAAGATCTGTAGGGATGCTGGAAAGGCTATTGAGGGCGGGAATGAACGTGGCTCGGTTCAACTTCTCCCACGGATCCCACGAATACCACCAGGAGACACTCGACAACCTCAGGGCCGCCATGTTCAACACCGGCATTCTCTGTGCTGTCATGCTTGACACCAAGGCACGCGCCCCCCCCCCCCCAATGCAAACCTCTCTCTCTCATTCTCTTCTGTTCTGCGGTGTCGATTTCTTTATTGGTTCATTCCAATTTACTGTCGACCGTCTCATGATCTTTATTGGTCCTGATCTTGATTTTTGATCTTCATCATAAGCCTGATCCTCTATTTTGTTTGTGTGTGCGTGTGCGTGTGTTTTGGGGGGGAGAGACGGACGAGGCTTTTGTACGTGTTATCTGATCTGTAAGTTGCAAAAAGGTCCGACGCATCCACTACAACCTCTTGCCTTTTTATTTATTTATTTATTATTATCTGGGTTTTGATTGGTTTTGTTCTTCATTCAGATACCTGTCTCCTCTTCTTTTTCTCTTATGTTACTTCCCATTACTCTGTGCCCCTATCCTAGGCTCTATCAGTTTAGCAAAAACAACTTTTAGTATGGTTCTGCCTCTCCTCTGATTCCGCCCCCTCTCCCTCTTTCTCTCTTTTTATATAATAATAATAATTAAATGATAAAATTTCCTTGCTTTTTATTGTTTGTGTTTTCTTCTTAGTTCCATAAATCTTTCTTCTGTTATTCATCACATTCTCTAGTCTCTCCCAATTTATCGTTATCATTTTTATTTTTATTTTTTCTGATGCTTCCTTTCTATTTCGTTGGCTTACAAAACTTGGTGAATGGATTTTTTTTGGCGGGATTAACGTTCTACCGAAGCAAATCTCCTTCCTCTTTTTCATTTTCTTTTTTTTTTCTTCTTCCCTTTTCCTTATTTATGGATTGATCCTTTCCATTATCCAACTTATCTTCCTTCCATTTCTTCTCTTCTGTTTTGATCAATGTATTTTCGTTATGCTTGTTTGCTTTTTGACCAACATAAGTGCGTCTGAGTAAGTCCAAGTTATTCGGAGAGTTTTTCTCCATGACATCAGTCCATGCTTGCTTCCTTTCCTTTTATTTTCCAAACCCCTGAGACGTTAGCACTAGGTTATTTCTCCCAATAGCAACCAAAAATATTGAGGTTCTTGGGAATCTTTTTCCTTTGAAATATATATATATATTAATATTTATATATATGGATGTATGTATGTACGTATGTATGTAAGTTTCCATTTGTTTACTTCCTCAAGGTGATTCTTTTAACTGTATATATGTACTCTAACATTAAACTACACTCTATCATGTGCAAATTCATTGAAACAAACCAATGCGGGTACCATAAGCCACCATTTCATGGAGCCCTTTTGACTTTTTTCTTGTAAGTTCTTTTGCACAGCCCTAGCTGATCAGTGGGAAGTCTCGAGAGTTCTAAATGAGGCTCTTGATATTACATTTAAAACAATCTTGCTTGATTCCTCAGTTTCTTGTTTGGTATGTAATGTCGCAGGGACCAGAGATTCGCACTGGATTCTTGAAGGATGGAAAGCCCATCCAGATAAAACAGGGTCAAGAGATTACCATATCTACTGACTATAGCATAAAGGGTGATGAAAATATGATTTGCATGAGCTACAAGAAACTCGCCGAGGATGTCAAGCCTGGGAGTGTCATACTTTGTGCAGATGGCACAATTTCATTGATGGTTTTATCATGTGACAAACAAGCAGGATTGGTTCGATGTCAATGTGAGAACTCTGCAGTTCTTGGTGAGAGGAAGAATGTCAATCTCCCTGGGGTAATAGTGGATTTACCAACCCTGACAGAGAAAGACGAGAAAGATATCATGGGCTGGGGAGTTCCCAATCACATTGACATGATTGCTCTTTCTTTTGTTCGAAAGGGCTCAGACCTTGTGGAGGTGCGAAAATTGCTGGGAGAGCACGCCAAAAATGTCCTTCTAATGTCAAAGGTATGTTTACAACATCAAAACAGCATTCACTTGTCGGGACAGATCATAAGGTAGGCATTGTAATGCTAAAGTTATTGCTAGCTATTTTAATGACTTGGCCCACCTTAAATAGGAATGCTTATTTGAAATCAGAATCCATGTCACTTAAATACAAACCTATGCCATTTGCTTGTGTCTTTTGAGCAAATAACAATAAGGTTGTTATGCAATTCACATAAGTAGCCGCTCACTGGTGTTCCATTTTCGTATTAATTTTCTTCCTTGTAAATATATGTGGTAGGTTGAAAATCAAGAAGGGGTGGCAAATTTTGATGATATTTTGACAAACACAGATGCATTTATGGTGGCACGTGGTGACCTTGGAATGGAAATTCCAATTGAGAAGATTTTCCTAGCACAGAAGGTGATGATCTATAAATGCAACATCCAAGGGAAACCTGTTGTCACTGCAACCCAGATGTTGGAGTCCATGATCAAATCTCCAAGACCAACCAGAGCTGAGGCTACAGATGTCGCCAATGCAGTTCTTGACGGTACTGACTGTGTGATGCTGAGTGGTGAAACAGCAGCTGGAGCTTATCCAGAACTTGCTGTTCAGACCATGGCAAAAATATGTGTGGAAGCAGAAAGCACACTTGATTACGGAGATGTCTTCAAGAGAATTATGCAACATTCACCTGTGCCAATGAGTCCGTTGGAGAGCCTGGCCTCTTCTGCTGTTAGGACGGCCAATTCGGCAATGGCAGCTTTTATATTGGTGTTAACTAGAGGAGGCAGTACCGCAAAACTAGTGGCCAAGTACCGGCCTGGGATGCCCATTTTGTCTGTGGTTGTCCCCGACATTAAGACTGATTCATTTGACTGGTTATGCAGTGATGAGGCTCCTGCAAGGCATAGCCTTATCTTTCGTGGTTTGGTGCCCATTTTGTATGCAGGATCCGCCAAGGCCTCTCATGCAGAGACAACGGAGGAAGCCTTGGATTTTGCCGTTCAGCACGCCAAAGCTAGGGGACTATGCAAGAGTGGAGATTCCGTTGTCGCTTTGCACCGAGTGGGAACTGCATCTGTAATCAAGATCATTACTGTGAAGTGATGACTGAAAATGCCAAGCGTATCTGCTTAAACCTTGTTCTGTTGGGGATTCGTTGAATTAGGATAAATAGCTAGAGGGCCAACTGCCGGTGATAATGGCAGCTATTTTTTCTTTCTTTTCCGTTTTTATTTATTTATTTTTTTGCTTGTTTCTCCTTTTGTTTGTTTTTGGAACGAGATTAGACCGCCATCTGTTTCTGATGAGGGGAACTTCTAACATTCTGCCTGCTCGATCCTTGGCCTTCTAAAAATTTGTCAGTGCCAACCAAATGGAGGGTCATTGGACTTTGATGGGTATATACAATTATCCATGCTTGCCAAAATATAATACTTCACCTAACGAGAACTTAGTTCCAATAGCCAATAATAGCCAATATGATTTGCTTTGGTTATTCGAAAATTGCCAGCAAGATAATACATAATCTTCAAGACTATTTATTCCCCCCAAAAAATTCTTCTAGACTAACTTCTGCCCCGGCCAGGTTATCACTATTGCTGAGTTGACCAGACAAAAATAGAATCGAGCGGGGTCACAACTTTCCGGTTCATTAGCCCATAAGATAGGAGTCCAATTTCAAGAGATACCGGCAGCATGCCATAGCACAACCGACAAAGCAGGGTTTCCGAAACTAAAACACCAGTAGATTCCTCACCAACCTCTCCCTCTCCACCCCACCCACCACAAACCCCACTCCCCCAAACTCAGGGGTGTGATTGGTGTGGTGAGGAACAATTAACAAATGCTGTCTTTCCGGTGCGGCAGTTATAAATAATCCCAGTCCAAACTCCAAATCCTTCGTCTGCGTGATCATAGTTGGGCAAGGCACCATACATATAACTAATCCTGCAATTATTATTTTTAGAAATAAAAAGCCAAAAGGGACCCATTTTATTTTTATTTGGTCAAGTCAAGCACAACACAACACAGTGCAACACAACACACAACACAACAGCAAGATACAATTGATGAAACCGGCGGTCAGAAACCTGAAGCATGCAATTCAAGGCGTACCAATCGGATGTCTTTCTTCATGCATGCCAAGCCTGCTGTGAAAGAGAAATACCCAATGGCTGTCTGTCCGTGTTGGGTAAGTCGGTACCACCGATTCAAACAAGCAGGAATTATTCATCCACCAGGTACATTTACATATACAGATGAAAATATTCAAAATAGCTAAACAAATGATCGTACATATTAAGATTGGGGCATTGGGCCAAATTGCAGCGGTAGATGTTCCTTCAGCCATGACAACAAAAATCTTGAAAACAACAGACTGATTATAGCATGATTTCTTCGTCTGAAAACTGAAATTCAATCGTCAGCAGGCAGAGGTACGATGTACATGAGCATGGCAGCAAATTTAGACAATATACAAGGAGAACCAAAGGCAAGACCTAATAAAGAAACTCAAGAGAATATATTCAATTCTCATCTGTTTGAGCAGTGCTTCCTGGTGCATCTGCTGAAGAGGATGACGAAGTTGAGGACATATTGTGCCCACTGGATTGAGAAACTGCAGAAGTTGAGAACAAGCTATTGAAAGGCCATGGAAAGGAAAACCTTCTCCCACTTCCATTTCGACCTTCCCCATCTCCCTCTTGAGCAATACTCCCCCGACCACTATTACTGACACTAACCAAGTTATCATTGTCTCTCTGATTATTGCTATCCCTAGAGCTCTCTGAATCAAGTTTGGATTCATCTGCAGGCAGCTGAAACCTACAAACAGGACAAGAACTATGAACCTCCAGCCATGGTAATATACATGTACTGTGAAACTTATGTTTACATGGCATTTCCTTTGCTTCACTGCCAACCTCAAAGTCATCCAAACACACAGAACACTGCAATATCTCCCTAACCATCACAGTGGGTAATGCCTCAATAGCCTCCTTTTGAGCTGGAGGAGTCCCGTATCTATTTGGATCATTCTCTGCCAAATGCTGCAATAATAAATCCAAGCCAGGTCCAATAAAATAATCACCCAATGAACCAACGGGGCTCTGATTCTCGTTTTGACCATTGCTCAAATCATAAGAACCCCGGACAATGATAGTTTGATTAAATGGATTAATCACAATGGCATGCCCCCTATCTCTATCTCTATCCATATGCCTATCCCTATCTCCTTCAGAACTCTCTGATTCCGATAACATTCCAGCTCGAATTCCTTGAAGCAATTGTAATATTGTAGCTGAGCTTCTCCTCCTCCTTCTAATGATTGATTCAATTTCACGATCCAATTCAGTCTCTCCTCCATGGCGTGGTTCACCATCACCATTATCATCATCTTCTTCAAAACCCATTCTTCTATGCCTCCTACGGCGACGGGAGTTGCCCACCATGCCAAGCAATATTGGAGCCCAGAGGGACAGAGCACGATCGGAACCAAAATCAATATCAGGATCTTGATTGTCACTTGTGCTGCCACCCATTTCTTCAACAAATCCACTTTGGCAAAATGGACATTTGATCTCAATTTCCATGATTGGATGAACCATTTGAGAGCACATGTGACACCAATATCGTGCTGCCATCGGTTCATCCATTCTATATCTCTTGCGTCTTGACCAACCTGCTTTTATGTTGATGCTGTTGTCCCTGTAACACAACCAAGAGGCTGGAATCAAAAGAAAATCAACACAAGCAACTCTAGAAAATGCAGGAACACTCCCAAAGTGGCCTGAAACTGACTTGCTTAGAGATAAAGGTCCTGTGCTTAAGTAAGAATCAGCAGACAAAACTAACAATTTTCAAGATTTAGCAAAGAGAGGAAGGGATTCACATATCACGTGGGAAAATTAATTTCTTGATGAAAAGTGAAGAAGAACAGAGGAAAAGGCTTGAAACTAAAACAGGATAAAAATAGACAGAGAAGCGAAAAGAAATTTTGTATGTTTGAGGAGGAAATGGTTGGGTGAGATTGGATGCAGAAAGGGATTCAAACAAGTTGTCAGATCCCTAATAACTATACCAGAAAACTATGGCTATGCCCTGGGGACGAAAACATAAAATCATTTGATGAAAAGGGGAGGCCAAATAAGCGTCTTTCTTACCAAACCGAACGATTAAGAAAGAGGAGAATGAGATCCAACAAATGAAAGCAGATAGAGCTACAATCCCCCCAAAAGGCGAAGCTAAAGCCCCCACAAAAGACCAAGGCTAAGCTAAAGAAAGCACGCCCCCTCCGCGCCCCCCCCCCCCCCCCAAAAAAAAGGAAAAAAATAAGAGTAAATAACAACTCACAAATGTTCAGGTCGAGAGGGTTTCGGCGATCAGGAAATTGCAATGTGTGGCAGGCTTAAGAAACAACATCAGACAGCATCATCAGGAACAAAGAAAACAAAAGGAAGAAGATAGGGAGGGTGTGAGCGGAGATTTAAATTTGATGTAAAAAGAAGCAGAACCCCAACACCACCGCCACCACCAACCCCCCGCCCCACAACACAAAATTTTGAGGGAATTGAATATAATAGAAAGATAGATCTGGTACATGAAATCCCTCTGACTCGGAGTTTGTAGTATTATTAGACTTTAATTAACAAAACACCTCAACAGATAGATATTTAATGTATAAAAACTAAATCGCTATTATTTATTCACATAAGTATGTTCTTCTCAAAAAAGAAAAAAATAATAAAAAAAATATATAAAGAAGGAAACCCATCCATCGTCAACGGAAAATAACAATCATAATAATATGATGGAAAATAGAAAAAGAAAATCCAGTAACTTGTTCTTCCTGTAAAATATATGAAAAGCAAGGAACGGGAAATTATAAATTCCAATTCCTCTTCCTCGGTTCTCTTTTGCTTTTGAAAGAAAGAAAGAAGGAAAGAAAGCAAGAAAGAAAGAGAGAAAGGAGAGAATTGAAGAAGAATCTATTATATCCTTACCTAAACTGTTGTGTGCACCAGAATCAATCCGTGGATATGGATTGTTTTTGTCTCTAAATTGTAATTGTTCTGGAAAGAGAGAGAAGAGAGAATAGAGAAGAGGGAAGAGAGACGAGAAAGGAAAATGGGAGACGCGGAGAGAGATAGAGAGAGAGAGAGGACAAACGTCAACAAGCAATTTAGCATTCCATTCACAGAGACTCAGACTCAGTCATTCACCTAATGCCATGCCAAAAGCCAAAGATTAAGATTTGTCATAATGGACAATTGTGGACAACCAATCCCCGCTGCTTTTCCGTTCAACCAAAAATATTAAAAAAAAAAAGTCCCACGCGCTCCCCCTCCCACCCCCCTCCCATTGTCCTTTTTTTTTTTTTTTTTAATTAGGCGAGCTATGAGCATGGTGGGGACCGGATTGCTTTCAGTTGGAACATATATTTTTTAATAAATTAAAATGCTTATTAAAGAACAATTAATGTAAGTAAGAAAGTATACAAACATTCTCATTTTCCAACCCAAAAAACAAAAAAGAAAAAAACATATGAATATAAAACGATGCAACTATCTGATACATAAAGCGCAATTACGCGAGAAAAGAGGCACCAATCAAATAGTATTTCACCGTTTAAACGAAGTGTCAAAAACTCGTACTCGTGTTCATATAACAAAGTTCTTTTCTTTTTTCATAAATTGCCAGGAAACACCACCGTGAATTTAATATTAATATAGATAGACGTATTTGGAAGATTTTCTGTTTGATATGACAGCACATTTATTTTCTTCCCCTCCCCTTTTGAGCATTTTCCTTTTTGAAAATTGAAATTACAAAACTACCTTTTTTTTATTTGGCTTATTGACCTGGCTTATATTTTAAGCTTGTTTAATTAAAAACACATCATACAAGGAATAAGATGAGAGTAGGAAGTAGTCCATGCAGGTACTGCTTGATGGGATTTAGTAGCTGACATTTTGTCACAGCTTTGCATGAATTGGAAACCTGTCATTCTAAACTCAGTCATCTGTTCGTTCACAAGTGTGAAGATAAAGGCGTGCAGATCCGGGATGACAAGCACAAAATATTACACGCATTGTACAACTTTACATATCTCATCATTTTCCAAAACTAAATTTTGTCGCCAAGTCCTATTTTCTCATCTGCGTGAATAGCTCTGACGGTTTTCCAGTTCCCCCGGTATGGCTGCCAAGGGAAGAGAAACCACCAGTTCCTTGTTGCCCACCCCCTGCATTACCACCAAAAGCTAAGAACCCACCAGTTCCTTGTTGGCTGCTGAAAGCCCCAAATCCACCACCTGCAAACGTTTGAAATGACCAATCAGGATGTAAGTTCTTGATCGTGAAGCCAAAAAGCTAGGAAAAGAAGGTAGGTATAAAGCCACCTGCAACAGTAAACCCCCTGCCAGAAGCAGCTCCTGCAAGACCACCATCAGCAGAGGAAGCAGCTGCCAACCCTCCACCAGGTGAAGCTACGGCACCAAATCCTCTACCAGCTGAAGCAGCACCAGCAAAGCCACCACCACCACCACCACCACCACCACCACCACCTGAAGCCATACCAGCAAATCCACTGCCACCAGAAGCCATGCCAGCAAACCCCTTACCAGCTGAGGCTATACTAGCAAACCCACCACCAGTTGCTGCATTAGAAAACCCACCTGCTGAACTAGTATTCACAAAGCCACTGCCGAAACTACCTGCAGAAGCAAAACCACTCCCAGCTAATCCAGTGCCAAGTTGTCTTGACTGCCCAAATGCACCAAGAACTGATCCCAATGCTTGCTGCCCTGGTCCAATTTGTGCTGGCTGTCCAAAACCACCTTGAGTGGGAGCTTGAGCAACAGTTCCAGTGCTGAAGCCACCAGACAATGAACCCAGGTTTGTTTGTAATGACGGCTGGGAAAACTGTGGAGATTGAAGACTAAAAGAAGCAGGCCGAAAGAGCTCTCCACTGGGCACTGTCATAGTGAATGGAGAGCTTGTTTGACCTGTTCCTATGCTACTGAATGGACCACCAAATGGATTTTGCCTAGGAGTAGCTGTAATAGGAGTTGAACCAATCCCAAAACCTCCCAGATTCTGTAGACTAAGCTCATTTGTATGGCCAGATTCAGAAGTCTCCTCCTCCATCTCATCCTCTTCTGTTATGGAAACATCCAAGCTTCCATTTTTCCCGCTAATGGTACCATCAGAAGTAAGAGCAGGCCCAAAAGGAGCAAGTACAGTAGATGGCTGTTGACATTGGGCAGCCAGAGCAACATTAGATGTGGAAGTCACCATGTTGTTAAAACTGGGCTGGCTCCCAGATGTCAACTCCCCCAAATTTTCAGTCTTAGCACCAGATAATACTGACGATTCAAGCTTTAAGCTAATGGCCAAAGCCTCAGGCTGTAAAGGTGGTGGGGTTGTAATGGCACTCATATGTTTTTGTGAAGTACTATTGTCTCTAGAAGGTTGAAGATCTGTTTTAGGAGACTGTAATGTCAGCGCTGGGTTCAGAGACACTGATGTTAAAGACACAGTTGTGTTAACAGTGGGCGGAGTTTTGTCTGTGTTAGGCTGAACCTCTGATTTATAGGCCTCTGATAATAAAGCTGGAACAAGATTTAAAGGTGAAGTTTTGCCTTCAAAAGTCCTAGTCTCTGTATGGACAGAATCAGAAATAGAAGGTTCTGTAAACAATGGTAACTGCATGTTAGAAGTCTGAGGAGTTGATGAATCAGAAGGAAAAACAGGAGAAAGAGAAACTGAAGCCAAAGATGCTGAAATGCCTGTTTGTTTACCATCAATGGTAGTTTTAGAACTACTCAGAGATGTGCCAACCGACATTACACTTCCTGAGGTTGGTGCCGATGAGGATGGAATAAATGATGAAGGAGAGTTTCTCAATGATGAGATGACCGTTGAAGATGATGAAACTGAAAACGACATAGGGAATGCTGGGGCAGGTGATGTTCTCTCACCAGGTTGGCTCTTGCTAGTTGCAGTATGGATTGGGGAAACTAATTGAGGTGTGGTAGAAATAGCAGGAGCAGCAGCTGGATGGGAGAATGGACGGTCAGTAGTTTCGTCACCAGGGATGGAAAACCCAGTTTTTGCACGAGGTCCATGCCTCACATTTTCAACTGAACTTCTAAACATAGTCCCTTTAGCATGAGAATGAGCAAATTCACTTGCCTTCCTCAACATTTCATCAGATGGTACCATTGATACTGAGAACTGCTCTTTGTTGGTTTCAGATTGCTGGATAAACTTTGCCTCATTATGACCCGCCATGGGCAACTCTTGTAATGTCAAAGCTGATGGCGATCTCACATTGTTACTTTGCAACATGGGAGACTTTAATCCTGTAGCCTGTGATGGCTGTGGAGGCTCATTAGCACGTTTTAAAAGAGATGATCTTTTCTCAACCGCATGTTTTGGGAACATATTTGGAGCATTTCCTGAAATTAGATATAAATGGTAATTGATGGTAAGCTGCTCCTTGTAACAGTCAAATATATAACTTGAATACTTTGTCTGCACTGAAACATGGCTCACCTTCATTTCTGGATGCATACAAGATTGGCTGGGATGCCGTGTCTTCAGGCTGGGTGAGTGCTGATCCATTTGCCAAGCAAGTCTCAGCATGTTGCTTATCCATCAATGAGGATGATTTGTTCACACCTTTCTTCTGGCTTTCTTGCAAAAGCACCCTTTCTATAGTTGTTTTTGTGGGCTCAAACCTAGCCCAACTCTGCATCAACGTAATACATGACATTCACATCATTGTTTGCACCAGAAACAACTGATGTATCGCTGATCTGATTCCAAGTCCCAAATCAAATAGACTGAAAATAAAATTTTATTGACACCAGAATAATAACTCATGCTATTCTGCATAATGCACAAATATACAATGTCTAAGAGAAGACAGATATATGCTAAAAGTTATTTTTAGAACCCCAAGCCTTTACATTGTCACTAAAACATGTGATAGAATCTACAAGCCAATGACAAATGTGTCGAATCAGTAATAAGATTTACGTGACAATGGAAACCACACTTGATGAGGCAGCAGGTCATGCATCCTGCCTATAAAATACATCATTGATGTAATATCTGGACCTTCTTAATCCCCTGCTCATGGATTCATAGCAAATCTTGAAAAAAGTTATGCCATTTGACAACTAGTTCTAGCCATAAGAATCAGTGGACACTGAAATAGAAATTAGATGCAGACACTAGCTAGAAGTATATTAGAGAAACCATAAGGAGAACTAACTTTAAAAGGGAATACCTGATCCAATGAGTCTCTTCTTCTCCTAGCTGTTTCTGAGTCAGAGCTCTTCAAAGCACTTGAATGCTGCTTCCTGGACTGATCTTTAGCAGTGGAGAAACCAGAAGAGAGGAAAAGCTTTTTCACTGGGGAGGTATCAATGCCTTTTGTTGCATCTGGAGAACTAAAAGAGGCATCATAGGGGATCCCAATTGTTTCAAATAGCTCCTTTTTTACATTCTTTTGCTTTACAGGTGACTCTACACTCAGCAGAACCATTTGCTTCGAGAGACACTCAGATAGTTGTTCAGCAACTGCTAATTGTGAACTCATCGTGTTCTGTAAACAATGCAGAGACTGCATGTGTCTGCAATTAGAATACAGTCAAATCGACCAGCCAATAGTCATGAAACCGAAAGTAAACTTCTTAATTTTCTTATTTGATCATCAATATCCAAAATTTGTATAATCATCCTAACATATTGTGGAAAATAACCACTAGCCTCTAGGGTTTTGTACACTTCATAGCTGAATCTTTGAATAGCAACAACAGGATACAAGCACTAAAGTAATTGTGCTGGCCCACAAGTTAGCTATACCTTGAGGGCCTGTATCTATTCTGAAAAGATCTCTGACCTATGTGATCTACCCCACTTTCACCGAACTTCTGGTATTCAAGGGTATTAAAGTGCCTTTCCAGTTCAATTAACTGATCTGTCAAATCCTGGAAGATGGAATGAGATATCAAGATATGATTAATGCCAAGTTTGGCAAGTCCTGCACGTGTAAAGCACCTGGTGACAAACCTGATTCAGTTTCAATATATGCCGCCGCTTTAGCTCAAGTTCAGAACTCAACTTTTGGCGATTCCATAATTCCCTATATTGCCCATCAGAAGCTTGCTTTACAATACCATCCATATACATTTTTCTTGCCAAGACTGAAGGCCAGATGAAAAATCAAATTAGCAAGTTACAAGGATATCGACTTGATCACAAGATTGTAGCTACAGGCAGACCATACAAAATAAGGCCAATATGTGGGACTTGAATCCAATGAGCAAATGACCAATGAATTTTTTCACACTATCTGGGGGAGGCAACTCTTGCAACAAAACTAACTCGTAAAAATAAAATTCAACCAATTATATTCCATCCCACCCTACAAAACAAAGTGTTAAGCTTCATCTTCAAAAGCTTTTAGGCACCTTTCCCCCAAATCAACTACCATAATATGTGATGTGCGTCTTTTTTGTTTCCCCAGCATCTGATGTTTCAAGCAAACTCTGGAAATTCTAGGAGACAAAACAAAACAGGTCTACTTGCTATTGCTTCAGAATTGGTTTCCATGGATTAGCTACAGAGAGGTGAAGTAACATACATTTTTATTTATTCTTTCAATGTGATAACATATCGCCACAAATGAAAATGGGGAGGTAAGAACATGACAGAGTATGGTAGAATGTACAAAAATTTGAAACAAGCCATTAAAAGATAGGGGAGAGGATTTCCATAGGAGTACCTGTTAACTAGCTTATTCCTCTTATTCAGGATCAACAACTTTTGAGTTTTTTCAAAGGGCCTCTTAAAAGATAGGGTAGAGAATTTCCCTAGTACCTGTGAACTAGCTTATTCTCCTTATTCAGGATCGTCAACTTTTTGAGTTTTTTTAAAGAGCATTTTTGGTTTGGCCAAGTAAATAGTGTATGTTATTATTTTGGGCTTAGATTAATAGGTTTATAAGAGACATCAAAACATCCAAATACATCATCATTGGTAAGACAATGCAAAATTCCATCAAAGCATATGAAACATGAAGGCAAAGAGTTGGGTATAATTTGTTAGTGAAATGAGAAGCTTACAAATATCTTATTGGATATTTTTCATCTACTTCAATTTATTAGAAAAATAACAAAAAAAAAAAAAAAAAAATCCCCAAAACAAGTACAAGTTCATGAGCTCTACCCTGTTTTTACACTATACACAACCATGTAGGGTAAGGGTGGGATAAGGGTTTCACAGTAGCAAAGAGGTAGGAAACCCTAGAACCAACATTATAGGGTAGGGTACAGGGTAAGACCTATCCCCTAACCTGATTTGCCCATGCTCACCTTAATGTTATTAACACTATCCCACTTTGGTAAGGCAATGTAATAATGTATATGGGAAGCATTTTGCAAATTCCATCACAATCCTGAAATTCCTCATTGAAACAATTTATGATAAAATCTGAATGATGTTTTATTATTATTATTATTTAATCACAGCATCTACATTATCAAATTATAGAAAATATTGGCATTACTAATGTGCAAATTATCAACTGTTCAACACATATTTTAGAGTAGCAAAGTACCTTGCACTGTGCTGTCTAGAAGATGTTTGATCTCTCCAAGCCTTTCATTCATCATATTCTACAAATCAAGAGATGAACAGAAAATTATTAGCAGACAAACAAAAGAAAAAACAAATAGCTTTGAAAACAACAACAGGTAAAAACAAATGAACATTTGGTGTATCAGATTAGGGAATTTAGAAGCTCCAAATGAATGCATTGTATGCTCCCTCCATATAACAGGCATTAGAATTTTGCTCTTTTGACTGTGCTTCTTTCTTATCTTTTTAGCTTGGAGAACCTATGCATCTTCTTTCAGTTTCCACTTGTACACACAAATGTGAAGAATTTAGGTTGCAAAAAAGTTATCGCATTAAACACATATTGTTGAATTCCTACTGGAAATTGATTTCATATTGTCATGATTCCTAAATGTGGAATGGACTCAAAAAGTCATAATTAAACCTCTGCTTTTAGGAGTTCATTTCTGTGTAACATTTGGGACATTAGGACCACATTTTATAATCAAAAGGGTAGTTTACCCAAAGTTATGATTTTATGCATTCATTTATGTAGAAATCCTTTGAACTTTGTGATGATGCTTTATATGCCCCAGACATTCTCCACTTTATTCTAGGAATGTAGGCCATGGTCACCCAAAGAAGAAGACACTACCGATTTTTGTCCCACCTTTCACATTTTCATTAGTCATATTTGAGATGGTGATTTTATGCAGGCCACTATTCTTTCCAAGCCATGTAAAGTTGTTCAGGGAATGCTAAAACAAACAATAAAACCACTAACATTGTGTTAATAATTCTAAACTAAGGCTAAGTGAGAAAGAAATAATTAATGAGTGAGTCATTACTATAAAATAATACCTTCCACATTATGCATTTCTCAGAAAGGTTCTCCAAGCCCTCCTCCAAAGCTTCAACTGAACTTCTCTGGAGAACAGTGCAGGCGTCCCTGAAGCCACCTGTTTCTTCAATACATTCTAGAAGCACACCCAATTCTCTGGCCATCTCTTTAATCTAAAGAAGAGGATTTTCATTTTGATATTTTAAGGACATCAACAAGTATCAGGAGGTGTAGCAGAATACTAAACAAAATAATTAAAATTCAACCATTATGCCAACAAAATCCCACATAAAGTGCAGAGATGTATATTTTTTTAAACATTTTCAATTAGCCTTTTGGAGAGGGAAGGGGGAGAATGAGGATGCAAAACAGAAAGGAAGAAAAAAAAATCTCAATTGAACCAATCCACTCCTTCATAGATAATCAACTGATCATTTCAACACAACACTGAGAACCAGCACACATGACCAAGAATTGATAATAATTTTTTTTTTCTTTTTTTTTTTCCCTGTCTTGGTCAAAGCTAATAGATTGTGATTATGCAATAGCTGCCTCATGCTGGCTTTCAAATTTTCTGAGAACATGATGTTGCAGGCTGGAATGGCAACAAATAGAAATTCCAGATGCAATAGCTGACTAAAATACCAAGGAGAACAATCAAAATTCCCATCACAAAAATTTTTGAATAATGATGAATGAAACAAGATGTACACATACGTTGCCAAATTGTCTTGACAAGTTTGGCTCCAAATTTGACAGTGATAGAGATTTGTAGTCTTCCTTTGGAGACCTTCCAAAAGACAAATTTTCCCGAGATGACAATTGTGAACCATGCATGGAAGGCAATGACTCAATTTTGCCTGGCACAACTGAAGCTTTCTGTCCACCCACCTGGACTGATCCAACAGAGAAATTTATTGAAGAGGAAATACTGGTGGTTTGCCTTGAATGGACAGGTTTTCCATCAAAGCTGCTAGTAACATTTGTGGCACTAACACCAGCAGTATCAGATCTAGTTCCCCGAATAGTAACCAAAGGTAAAATCTGAGATCTGGCTTCAGAGCCATCAAGAGGTTGAAATTTTCCAATTGACAATGACTGAGATGGCACACCCTCAGAAACAGCTAATTCATTTTTTCTTTCCAGTTGTTCAGCCAGCTCAACACCTCTTTGTGAATCCTTCCGACTCAATTGGCCAGAGACATCAGTTGGAGCTTGCCCTAAAGAGGATCCAGGACCAAGCCCAAGTCCAGCAAATTTCTGACTCTCTGTTTTGGTAGAACTCCTTATCCAATGGCTAGCTCCCTCTTGGACTGAACCCCTCAGAGATGGATGGACTGACTTTGTGACTTGCTCCCCAAAAAGCAGCGATTGCTGGCTACCTATGTCTTGATGCAGCTTGGTAACAGGAACATTTCGTTGCCCATTATCTACCCAACCAAAAAAGAAAAAAATGTTAGTTTCTACTTCCTGATTTCCATCACATATCTGTTTGTTGTCAAAAGGGTGAAGGACTTTGACACTTGGATTTTCACTACCTTCATCAATGCTTGATTCCTTTTTGCTCATGTCCTCCGGTTGAACACCTGGAGCCACTTGTTCTGATTTTTGGTTTCTAAATCCAGAGGAGAGAATTGACTGACCACAGCCTGCAGTTACGTCTTCAGAAGAATCCTCTTCCACATCATGAATGGTAGAATCAATCTCAGATGCTGCAGTAGTTCCTGCGACACTACAATAAAACCCAACTCACTTACAATGAACATAGAAATGAAAAAATGATAAACAAGATGCCAGTACAATAGAATCAATTAGCCAACTAGTTGGGCTGTAAAGAATCACATAATGCTGGAATGGAAATCAATTTGACAACACATGAAAATACCTTGCAACACGGAACATAATAAGCTTTCCCTCAAGGGTAACACAAATAAGGACACAATGTGGTGAAAGTTCTTTCTGTTCTTCAACCCCAACTTCAACTTTGACTTTTCCATAAAGGGAAAGCTCATCAATACAGAGCCCCAAGATCAAATTATCATCACCACTATCTGATATAAAAGCCATTAAACATTTAAGTAAAATGAACAAAAATTCACGGAAAAGGGCAACCATAAAAAAACTCAAGTAAAACAAACACCCAGAGCACTAACAAACACAAAAACTGAAACATATTAAACCATATGGCAATTCAAAAGGAAGACAATAAAAAATCCAAATCTCAGTTGATTAGATATCATTTGTTATGGTACATTTCCATTTAAACTACTACATTCATGCAGTAGAATGAAAAAAGGGAAAAAAATTTTCCCATCACTAGTTCATGAGATGCATTGTAAATTCTGATTAAACTTTTGGTTGGAAGTGGACAAAATAGAGCAGGTCAGATTTTCATAACAGTTCACAAAGTGCATCATTGTACTTGTTGCATCCTTATGTAGATTCCATGTGCACTCATAACTCCACTTAAGTTCATAATCTATCAATGCAATCAGAACTATAAGTCTAATAAGTTCAGGACATGAGTTAGGGCACCTTGAAGCTCAATCCTTGGAAGCCAAGTATCCCGCTCAATGTCAATAGCAGCTATTTTGCTTGTCTCACCATCAGCTGACCAACCAAGCAACACAATATGCTGATCTGTATTCTTTCGGTTTGCTGTAATTGCAAGCCCACTGTAATTAATGCACAGATAACAGAGTTATCTTCAAGTGCACAGATGGTCAAAGGGGAGGTAAAAAACTTAAAACTAACAACCAGTCTATAAGGAACTAAGATAGCACATGACAAAAATACATCACAGACACCAAATTTTACAAGACTAATGGAAAGCCAAAATATAAAGGGAAGGTAAAATGATGACCAGTTCAATTCTAAGGCAAAATCAAAAAAAGCAATTCACAGAAACAAGAAACTAAGAACATATGTTTCAACGCACAATAAATTTCAGCCAGCAAAACCCTGACCCTGTTGTAAAAATAAAAGGAGCTTAACATGAGTGAA
Organism: Rhizophora apiculata; assembly: GCA_037832385.1. Classification (NCBI taxonomy): domain Eukaryota; kingdom Viridiplantae; phylum Streptophyta; class Magnoliopsida; order Malpighiales; family Rhizophoraceae; genus Rhizophora; species Rhizophora apiculata. The sequence goes on from CM075432.1 coordinate 5,630,014, forward strand.
CACTGGCATCCTGTGCAAGAAGCCATATTCAAGAGATTCTGTTCTATCATCATCAGCCGAGACATCCACAATTTCATATTATGACAAGAACTGAGGAATGAATTACAGTTGCACCTACAGAGTACCACTGAGAATGCATATTTAATCAACTTTACCCAACACCAACTTTTCAACAATGCTTGTAATATTAAAAGGAGATCTACCTTCTATGCAATCGTTCTTGAAAAGTAAGGAAGACAATTATATGTTCAGATTCAAAGAAAAGGGAAAATTAATGACAACAATTCATAAATTATTCTCTTTCTGCTTTCAAATTTTGTGCATCTATGACTATCTTCTCCCTTCTAATTCTTAAAAATACATCGAAATCATAAACGGTGATTCCAGATATCTGAATTGCTTAATTATCAAATCCACTACAATGACGAAAAAATGGAGGAGAATAGAAATTTGCTCGAAATACATGTTAAGATAGTACTTATAGCATCTTTATTGACACAAAACTAATAGCACATACCACTGCTCCAAATAGCTTAGGAATAAGTAAGGTCCACCTCCATAAGGCACAATGTCACTAACAAGACCCGAAAACAAATCATAGAATGATAGAACAACCACACTGGAAGAAGCCTGCAATAGATATTCAAAATTCAATGCTCAAATAGTTGAGTATAAAGTTCTTAGATGTGTTGATGATATTTCATTTGGTTAGCTGTGCATTATAATCCAGAAAAGCCTCAAGGAGAAAAGGATAGAATGAAATATTATAGGATTTAAATTACAATTGTCCTGCAAAATGTTCATGGGTGTCTTCTTTCCTCATATAGTGAATGCGTTGTACTCATAGGTTTTGTTGGAACACAAGCACAAATTCTTCTTATGAAGGCCAGTAAGGCATATTTTTAAAACTTTATATTATGGTGCCACACAGAGTTACCTCATCAAATAATGGTTATTGTCATCAATCATTCCACACTGCACTTTCCCAGCCTATTACTACTTTGCTTTCAAAGGTGTTTCTCATTCAGTTGATGACCATATGTTCACCATATCCAATGCACAACAATACTGCCACTAGCTTGTTTATCATTCCAAATGTCACTAAGGATAGGTAATTTCCCACCTACACCTTTCTGACTCAATTCAGATTGTAGTTCTACAATTGCTAAACCAAGGAAGAAAGCACTAATTTCCTAGGGATAACAGCAATATTGCAATAGTTCATCTGCATCAACCACGAAATTTAAAGCATGCAATTGCAGTTGCACCTTACAAGCCAACATTCAAAAACCACAAACAGTAAACTGAACAAAGTCCCTGGAATCTTTCAGTCAAATGCAGCGAACAATTACTTACATCAGTAATTTTGCCATCAATGCTTTTGATTATCCGGAGAAAGTAATCTTCCTCTTTGTCATCTGCAGTTTGCTGAAAGCATCCTACAACAATACTATCAAAGCGTACCCACCTGACAGAGTCCACTGGTGCAGTTATTCAAGAGACATGTCAGTTTTAGAATCAGTAAGAAAAGACCTAAAACAGCCATAAAAGTTAGGTTCTGCCTCCTAGAATGTATTCTGTATGCAAATCAAGCATAGGAAGCTCAAGAACAGCAAGAAATAGCAATCATACAGTTAAATTAACATCTTTAAAAAGATATGATAACTCAGCCAACAAAATTCAGAGTAAATGTGGTGCAGAGTGATTCCAGTACAAGTTTTGTCCAAGATGAATCTACAATTTTCTTATAAAAAGGGGGAAAATGGACTACTAACAGCAGAAGAAATCATATGGCAAGTTGAGCTCCCAATCCAATGCCAACAATTAAAACAAATTGATTAGTATTCCAATAAAAAGAAAAGACAGAAGCCTGTATCATGAAGAAGAGAGCAAATTGCTGACAAAGACAAAATCTTATAACCTAGCAATAAATTTGTGCTTGATTGTGCATATCTTGCAACAAAAAAGTCGTCATCAAATTGTTGCTAACAATCAAATTTCAAAATCATTTCACACTTCGTATATGTTACTTATTCCATTTTACACAATCCAAAACAAACAGGACAGAAAGCATGTTGCAATTCTTTAGGGCTGATTAAAATGGTGACTAATTAGCAATGTGTTTACACAAAGTTGTATGGTAAAATGTCATATTTTATTGTTTGAAATGCCTTTGTAATACTTTAACAAGTATCACACAGTTAAATAGTGATCCATATCCATGTTTAAAACACATATGTACATAAATATGTCAAGGTAGGATGTATCTACTGCTAACAAACTGTGATAGATTTAAAGAAAAGTGTCCACATAAGTATGCAGATGCACAAGCATTGTTGTTTGTATGTGCGCAAGTTCTATTTTATTTCTTACAAAGAAGAGAATATAAATATTATAAAGTATTTCCTGAAATATGTAATAATATAAGCAAAGACTGTACAAATACCTCTGATGCTACAGTTATCGTTGGATTCACCAACCCATGACTTAGAAGGTAAAGTTATGCATAACCTTTCCTCAAATTTGGATGAAAGGATTATAAGATCATTCTCCTTAGCCACAGCAATAAATTTTCCTTTTACACTCCATTCAACTATCAAAAGAACAAGTCCAAGTAAGCAACAAGTTATATCTAGCAACATAGTACAATGAGCAGAAAGAACCAAGCATACCTGCATCAACATTATCCATTACATCTTTCAAAGGACCACCAAGAGCACCATGATACAGCTTCTGGTCATTTGAAAGAACAAGATAAGAAGAGTCCAATCTCTTTCTCCATTGGAAGTCCTTGACTGCACTTGGCTTGTTTAGTGAACAAGATGATGATGGTTGTAGCTCCTGCATAACAACACCATACACTGAGAAAGAAATATAGAAAACAAAACTAACCAATAATCAAATGAGAATCTAGGCTAGGAATGTGCTAGTACTGTCTTCGACTAAACACACATCAACATAAACACATCAGAAGGGTTATTCTTAGAGAATGCAAAGGCATCTGGTCTTCTGAAAGATATGTGTCATAAATTTTAAGGGTAATAAATTCACAAATCTGGTTATCTATGCATAGATGCATGAATGCATATGGATCTTAGCTGTTAATGGCCAATTCAAAGATGGAGTTTAATAGAATTTCAGCTAGATGTACGTTTGTCTTTTTTTTTTTTGGCTAAACTACGTGCACCTCTCCTCTTCCCTCCCCCTCTTTTGGATAAAATACTCGACAGCTGTTGTCAACCCACATTATCAAGTCTTGTCCTTTTGATTTGAAATAAAAGAGCTTTTCGTCATTATCTTGCAATTTTCATCCATTCCCTTTCTTGTTCTCTTGTTCTCTTGTTCTCTCTTTCCCCCCCTCTCTCTCTCTCTTTATCTCTCCTCATTTGTTTTATCTCCAAAATTATTTTGCTATGGTTTTACATTGTTCTTGTGATTTCTTTAGTTCCCTCACCTCTGATGAGAAGTCCAAGGATCATTAGATAAAGCAAAAATGAAACAATGGCTATAAAAGAAAATTTGGTGAAACCAAATAGAGAGTAAGATGGGGTTGGGTGTCTCATGTGTGGGCGCGCGTTACCTTATTGAGGAGGGAAGCAACAGCAAAGAAATAAATATCAGAAGCAATAGTGGCAGCAAGGGTGGAAGAGTCAGAAGAGAGGGCAAGAATGTGAAGTTTTCCAATGGGAACATCAACAACACACAAGTCTTGGATGGAAGAAGCACTTCCTTTGGCCTTCATCTCCTCTGCTGCATCCATCACATCCTTAGTCCTGGCGACATAAAACCCTAGGCACAAAAAGACATAGAGGAAGAAGAAAATGAAATCGAAAATAAGTTAGGAATTCATCAATTTGAACAGGAAAACAACAAGGTAAACATATAAAGAAAGAAAGAAAGTAAGAAAGAAACGAGAATCAATCATGAAACAGAATTGGTGCAAAGTAAGAGAGGATAAATGAAATTACCGGAGGAATGGGCAAGGAATATGAGAAAGTGGTGCTGGGAAACGGCGAGAGGGCGAGAGGGAGGGCTCTGCAATTGGAAGACGGGGGAGTTGGACGAGATGGGGATGGCTTTGCCGATCCTGTCGAAGAAGTAATCGATGCTTTCCACATGCTCTCCTTCTATCTCTTCTTCAATAATTATTCCTTTTCTTCTTCTTCTTCTCGTCCTTGTTGCTGTCGTTGTTGCAGAATCTGAGTTGTTTGCCATCCCCTTTCCTTCTAAAGTCTTTTCGCTTCCCTTCCCTTTTCAATACGACGAATAAAGGAACAACTTTTTAACAAACAACCCACCAATGAGTGAGAAACTGTTCACAGTTCACCAAGTTAAAGAAGAAGTTGGAGTTCAAGTAGAAATTGCAGAGATTTATATCATTACTACACTTGAATTGTGGGATTCTACAACAGAACCAAGACGTAAGTAATAAGCTTATACAAAACAAAGAAACCCTAGCCTCAATTTTTCCAAGTGGTGAGAAGATAATTTTGGGTTTACGCAGTGGGCGGGAATAGACGCCAAGCCCTTTCCATGCCACCAATGCGACGTCGTAGCTTATCACCAACTATTTGGCTTAGCCAGTTGGCCCTTGGCTGCCTACGTACGTACGTAGCATTTGTTGCCCGGAATTCTTGGGGTTTATTTATTTAAAAAAAAACAAACCAAAAATCTAATTCAGGATAATAATATCAAATATCACATAAAGTTATATTGATTCAACAGAAGCCAAAAAGAATCCTATCTCTATATTACAAATATTAGCATTGAGCCTCTATTTATTTCTATACCGGAGGCATGTTAAAGTTTTTATTTTTGTTTTTGAGGGAGAAGGTGCGTTATAATTAATTAGCTTATTTAATTTATTAGAAATATATATTTAATTTCAATTTCCCAAACCTTGAAAAAAAAAAAAACGTTGAATAGCTTGTCAATTTAAATAACTTAAAAATCTGAATGTATGTTTTAAAAGAGGGTCCCATTTTGTCTTATTAGAAAAAATTGATATGCTCCAATTTTTCCCTTAAAAAAAAAAAAAAGAAAGAAAAAAATCGTTAGAAGAGCATGACCTTAATGAATTAGATGCTAAATAGTAGAGTGTTGTGTTGGTGGGTTTGAAAATTGCAAGAAGAAAATCTTTGCAAGATTTTTTTTTTTTAATCAAAACATTACGTGCAATCCCATCTGTTACAAACTATCACATGAAACGTTTATTCAACCAGATTGACTCACTTTTACTAAAAAAAACTAGATTAGCTCACTCACCACAAAAGTGCCCTCAAGTACCTTTTCCTGTAAAGCATTGTGCACGGGTATAAGAAGGTAAACCATAACGCAGCCTTTTTTTTTTTAAAGTTTTTGTTAAGTAAAAATATAAACAGTACCAATATTAAAGAACGGAGATGCATTTCTCCTTCCAATCAATCAGTCTACGTTAGACTCTGCATCCATAGGCATCAACTTCTTGATCTTTATTCATATTGTCATATTTCAACCAATAGATAGCTCAATTTCCAAAAATGATTGCCGCCAAAAAAAATAACTTTCTCTACAAATGACAACACAAGGAACAACAGAACAGAAGATTCTTCTGATCTTTTGCAAAAGAAAATGGATCGTTGCCTATAGTTGAAGAAAGTCAAAACAAGGGAAAAGAAGTTAACTTCAATATGGACGATATTAAATGAGCAGAAGCTAATTGAAAAATGATGAGATGAATGGAAAGGCAAAGATGCTACAGAGACCGACTCTTTCAAACTTTTTCTTTGAAGAAAAGGGACAAAAAAGAAAAAACAAATCTAAAAACGTGAAAATCTGAGATAAAATAGAAACGTAAAGATGATAAAGAGGCGGACTCGGTTCGAACTTGGACGGACTTTCTTTGGAAAAATAAAAATAAAAACACAACCCTAAAATGTGAAAAATCTTACAACGGTAGAAGATAGTCCTGTTCAGTTATCTCCGATTCCTTCACTTTCTGCGCCACAACCTAAAACAGGCACTGGAAAAAACACGGTCAGATCGAGAAGAAACGAGAGATAAGCACGGATTCTTTGAATTCTTGAAAAATCGATCGCAATAAACACGGTGAAAAGAGGAAATTGGGGGCCTAAGGAAGAGAATAAAATGAATCATGGAGGCAAGCGACTGCAGGGAAACGAAGGAAAGAAAGAAAGAAAGAACGTGCTGAAAAGGAGAGGATTTGAAGAAAGAATCGCGTGCGAGCCAGCGACGAAGAGAAGGAGAAAAAGCCCATGGAGGACAGAGAGAAAGAGGCAGAGAAAGATTTCGAGGGAAATGGCTGAATCGAAATATTTTAATCCGACCCAACTAACGATGCTGTGTATACAAGGATGAGGGGCTCCCTACGCTCGCAGGTTAACACGACGTCGCAGCTTTGGTATTTTTGTTATATTTTGAAGAATAAAGAATATTACCGTTACACGATGATGTCGGTGTAACTTTAAAACACAATTACCAAAAAAAATAAAAGGCTTAACAATTGGAGACAATTGTCATATAAAAAAAACAATCGGAGATAATTGTATGAATACATTATTATCATTATAAATGATGAGACCAAAATGAGTTGGGCCTGGGCGTCCCGAATCCCGCATTTGTCGACCTGGGCTTGCTTTGCTCGTCCACTTCTCTCTTCCTGTCATCGTGTCAGGGTCAGGATCAGGATCAGGAGCTCACAGCCTCAAGGACGCGCGGGGAAACGACACCGTAAGCCTCAAATGTGGCGTGATGAAGTGAAGCAGATTGAAAAAGGTCTTTCTGATCTCATAAATCGGAGCTCGCTGGACCTGGTTTCTTCCTTGACTTTGATTTTTAGGCCGCTGTCATACAATAGTGATAATAATGATCACATCACCCATTCCTTAATCAATTATCCTTGCGAACTTGAATTGCAAAGGATGCAGTGTCTTGCAATTAGAAATTAGCTCCAAATTCCGTTGCTTTGGGGTTTACTTTGGATTTTCTTCTTATATTGATTATCTCCGTTCTTCACCGCCACCCTAGTCTAAGCCTCCTGCTCCTCATCTGGTTAGTTTGTTCCCACTTCTTCTCTTTTTATTTTTTCATCTCGCTCTAATTCTTCTTCTTCTTCTTCTTCTAGTTTTTTTTTTTTTTTTACCCTTTTATTTTTTATTTTACTGTTATCAAATTGATTTCATGCCATGTTAGAATCACTGAATTGACACCATATTTTGTTTGAAGTGCGTTTTACAGGTTTTTTAAATTTCGCCCAATTAACCCAAAAAAAAAAAATCTATGTTATTAGTGTTTATTTGATTTTGATCTATAATACAAAATCAAGTGTCGATTAGTATTGAAGTTTTTTTCCTTGTAGGCGTAAATTGGGCGGACAGGGAAGAAGGGAAGAAGATGGCGTCCAACAGTGTTGCGATGTTCTTTTTGATGGTCTTATCACATCTTCCATTCCTGCTGGCTTTCCAATCCACGGTTCCAGCTTTCCTTTGGTCTTCTTACCGCCACAATCCGTATGTTAAACACAATTTTTTCTTCCTTTTTTACCTTTTATTTTTAGAATTTAAAAAGAAACAGAAAAATAAAAAGTAATAGTAAACAACTTCTTTCTTCCTTTTTCCTTGCAATTACCCATATCAAGGTGGCTGCTTGAGTGTTAACAAGAAGAAAAAGAAAAAAAAAAAAAAAAGAAAAAGAAAAAGAAACAAAAAGCAGAAAGGAAACTGGAAGAGTCTTGTTTCTCTCTCCAACGTTATACTAGGGAAGTCAAGGAAATGCTACGCAACTGAAAGGATGAAGAGCATTTTAAATGATTTTACTTGATTAATTAGAAAGCAAATGTAAAAATAGACTTCATCAGCAAATTGATGTCCGAGGATAGCTTTTTCAATGTCAAAGATCACGTTATGCAGCATGGAGAAAAGAGAGAACAAAATGATGGTCTGACCCCTTTAGGAATTTGACTAAATTGTCTAGTTAGTAGAATGCTTGATGACAAGCCAGAAAGTTTCAAGCAATTACCTTCTTGATTGTTAAGCCAATAAAATGACAAAAAAATGTGGATCACGTCAAGATATGGTAGTTCATGTATCAGGAAGTCAGGCATAAGGTCTGGGTTTCAGTCCTGAGAGTGGTCATACATTCAGAAGTGCTTGGTTCTGGGAACATGTAGTTTATTTAGTGATTTTGAATGAAGTTACTCTTTCTTTATGGGATTCCACAATTTACATGTTGGCAACCAAATTACTTTTGCAATTAGCATGTGCTTGATTTAGTGTTGTCTATATCTTGACTATACATTGAATCCTATGTTTGCCACTAATTAGTTTAGTTCTATCCAGCAGGTGGTATGCTGGTCATATTGTCTTAGTTTAATACTTTTCACGTGCATAAAATTTTTAGAAATCAGTGTCTCACACAATTTTATTGCGAGTGCCTACAGGTTGCAAAACACAAAAATGGATGTTGCTGTAAATTATCAAACTATTTCCTTGAGGGACCTTGCCAAATCTGTTCTGTCTGAAGGGAAATGGTCAAATTTACTGGTTCTAATCTTGCTCTCAGTTGATATAGTCTTGAGTTTTTAAATTCCATACACATTGTTTGTTCTTTAATTTTTTGAACAGGGATAAAAGTGTTCATTCAACAGAAAAAAAGAGAAAAAAACAGAGAGAGATATAAGATTTTTTTTTTTTATAAAAATCATATTCTACTCTTTTCTTTTTTTTTTTTTAATTTTCATTTGGCCTCTTCCATGTTGATATGTAGATATATTATTGTATTATTTTCTTTATGTAGTGCTCAGAAGAAAATCTTCAGCAGTCTCTGGATTTAGCACTTGTTTTTGTTGGTAGAGAGGTAAGAAATTTCTGGGAGCATTGTTACACATGCAATGAAACCAATTTCCATAGCTTGAAAACTCTAGCACGTACTGAATGGCAATGACTGGCTTTAGTTTACTTCTGGGTTGCCTTATTTTTGGCTTAATCTTGTACTGGTGCATGGCTTCCTAATAATGATATCACTATGGCTAATTGGGTGAGTGTAATGAGCATAGTGTGAGCCCAAATGTTCTTGGACTCCAATTGTCTGCTTTGACACTGGCATCTTATATGTGACTGAGACAATGGGTTATACAGTAGCTTCTTTTTGTTGATCCTTATCATTTTGTGGGTGGTTCGTTATACCAGTACCATGAGAAGCACAAAACAATGCAATGTTTGTGCCCTGGTTTCTTCTCTGAAAAATAAAGCTGTTGATTGTTTTTCTTTTCTTATCTATAGCTCCTGTCCTTGGATATTTCTGCAAACACAAATGCAGATCCAGATCTTATTAACTTTCTCAAGGTAACTGGCTAACTTTCTTTACTTAGTAATCGATTGGACTCAACAAATTAGCATTTATTGAAACTGGGTTAGGCTCCCCAATTTCTTTTGTTATATAATTTGTGCTTGTGTTGTGAGCAGTTATCATTTGCAAGATCCAATTTCTCCATGGCATTCCCATATGTTGTTCCATCACAGGAGGAGACAATAGAGAACTCTCTGCTTTTGGGGATTGCCAAAACATGTGGCGAGAAATTAGAGATTAGTAATGTTGTTTTCTCAGAGTCATGTTCTGTACAGGGTGGAAACTTTGAGAAACTGGCAGACCTGCAAACAGTTCATGTAAATCAACTTGAAATATTGTATGACTAGTTGCAAACTTTTGGTGTTCTGATATGACTCTCGGATTACTTGCTGACTATAACAATGGACAGGACTATTTGCTATCAAAGATGAAAAAGAGACCAAATGGATCAGCGGAGCTGGTTGTGTTCTGCCATGGAGGCTCTGATTCTCAGAAAGGACTTGAGGACCCACAAAGTGAAAGTATGTCAACTTCTTTGTTGCTAGTAGATATCAAAACCGCATTACTGATTTCATGTTTTTTTAGTCCAAGAAATTTCATCCTGATGTATAGACTAAATATGCAGGTGAGGTTTTATCTGGGCTTATCAGTTCTATGGAGACATTGGGAACAAAATATACTGTCCTCTATATTTCAGAACCTCTTCAATCAGTTCGGTATTCTTCTCATCGAGGACTAGAAAGGTTTCTTGCTGATTCTTCTACACAAAATGGATCACTCAATTCCCCAGTTTGTGACCAAGTTTGCTGGATCAAGTCCTCCTTACTGGAGGGAGTATTGGTTGTAAGTATACATTTGGCCTTTCTTAGGTGTGTGATCTCCGGTAATGATGCATTTGGCCTGCTTGGAAATATTGTGTAGTTAATTAGTTATCAGGCGTGCGTTTATTTTCTGAATTATGTTGTCTTTGACAATAGTTTCATTGATATTACTGGTGCAAATAAATCAATTTAGTAAACAAGGGCCATAATATATATATATATATTATTATTATTATTTTTTCTGTCCTTTTTTTTGGTTCCTTGGCGGTGGGGCAAGGTGGTTGTGGGAATGTGTGTTAGCCCGGAAAAGATCATGCAAGACAAAGACCCTTTAGGTGAAGAATGAAACAAATGAGAGAAGCAAATTGTTAGAATAACCCTTATAAACTGCCAATGTTACATCTTATTCTCATTCCATATTTGAAAGAAAGACCTCATAGGTGAGCTCTTCTAAATTTTATTTGCACGAAGGCCTCACATTGTGCAACATTACTAGTCTAACCTTTCTCCCATTTCTCCTGAATTCAACCTTGTTTTGTGTGATTATTCTTCCCATCGTTGTATTCATAGAGTCCTGATATCATGTCTTGTAATATTCCAGGGGATTGTTTTGCTGGTCATTTTGATATCAGGCCTTTGCTGTATGATGGGCATTGACACGCCATCAAGATTTGAGGCACTCCAAGACTCTTAATTCATTTTTTGTAAGATACTATTATGTTGTGGCACCAAGTCTTTCATTTCAGGCATTGGTGAAAAAGACTAGTTGTTTTTCATCTAGTGACAAAACAGGTGATGCGTTTTGTAACAGTTATTCACTCTCTGAGGCAAGATTCATATATGCTGTTTGACAATAATGCAGCTTACTGTTGTTTTGACAGCAATTTTTTTTTTTGGTCATTTCTTCATCTTGCACGTGTAGGTAAGTTGCTGAGCAACGCAAGGGAAATAAATAATTAGTTGTACATCGAGTGTGAAAGCTGAAAGTTGAAACTGCCTAATAGTGTCGACCTTACAATTGTGAACCCTTCCTACATCCAATCTACAATATCCTGAGTCGGAGAGCAAGTTTTGGTTCTTGACATTATGCATTCCCTATCAACAAAATTTCGATTCCGAAACTGCAATTTTCTGATGGGTATTACACTTCGTGTTTGGTGCTTTAACATGCCTAATAGGTGGCAAGATATTTGAATACATGGTTAAAAAGCGCTAGACTTTTTTAATGGATAAGAAAAGGATTAATTCTAATAGTTAGGTCAATAACTTTTTACCACTTTCGTATCTTTTAAGAATTTGTTCGGGCGAGGCGACCTCTGTGCCTGTCTCTGCCGTCCAGTGAATCATCCCTAATCCAATTGCGATGGACAGAGAGATAACCAGGGAAATGGTGAGGAAAAGAAAATTACCTTTCGAGGCTGGGTAGTATGCAAATCAGAAGTTCGATGGAACAAATTCCATCTTGTACTTCAGTAAGATTGTAACTACTTAGTTTACAGTATTTTTTAACTTCATTCTTTCAGGCGTATGCCAAATTCTCAGACAGAAAATTGAAATTTATGGGCCAGTGCTCTTCCAGAATTAGGGTTTTATGAACTGGGATTCGGGCATGATTTCTTGAACTATAACTTGTATGAATGATGCTGGTGGAAGTAAGGGTGGCAATGAGATGTGCAGAAAGGGTGGATCTACAAAACCTCACTGTTATATCCTTTTGGCTTGTTTGCTAGCAGCAGCCTTCATGCCGATGTGGCAAAGGCAAATCCATGCACCTAAGTAAGAAGTTCCTGGCTTCATCTGAATGATTTAACATATTCCAAGCCTATTTCTGCTGCTGGGAAAGGTTTTGTAGATCCAAGTGACGAGTTAAGTGAAACGTAACAAGAATGTCAACATTGGAACTTGTGTCAAATAGAATAAGAATCCATCTCTGTGCAAGTACGTAGTTGTAAGTTATTTTTTTGTTCCTGCGCAAGAGGCCTATTTGATTTTGATTACACCTGCTACACTAGCAACATATCTTATAGTCATGTATGTTGCATAGAGATCCATACGCTACTGGTCAACGATACCCACATTTATCTCAATCCCAAGAAAATGCATCCACATAATTTAATTTGAAGCCCAATAACATCAAGTTCAGGTTGTGCATAATTTCTGTTCAACATTTTCAAAGAGAAAAATAATTGAGTTTTCTGTAGGGCAAAGAGAATGTCGGGCATCGCATAAAATCTTCCTACATTGGGGCTAAACTGCAACTTGTGGCCAAAAAGGAAAAAAGAGAAAAAGAGAAGAAAGGAAAGGGAAATACTAGCATACCAGTATGTCATATTTAGCCCTGTCAGCGACTGTAATTTTATGAAGCATCTGAGGAGCATGGCCAATGAGTGAAATGTAACCAACCATGCATATAATTACTTCTAGGAAAGATAAAGTTCATAACTACTAGTCTAAGAGCTGACAGCAGTCACCAAAGCTCCTTTGCCCAAACCGTTTCTAGTATTAGTCTGCCAATCCTGTATGCTGCATTATACATAGCATTGACAAGATAATCTTACGCATCCAAGGCAGAATAGAGAAGAAGACATAAATATAAGCTTGAATCAAGTTCTACCACAAGAAGATATGCAAAGACATAACATGATCCTTAGAAAAAAAATGAACGAAAGGAAAAAAGAAAAAAAAAAAACCTTATCAAAATCTCTATTCACAGGAATAGCAATGACATCTAGTAGTCAGCTGAGAGTTGGATGCTATGCTGTTGCAATGGTTCCCAACCACTTCTGTAGTCAAAGAAAACCCTGATATGATTCCTGTAATGATGTTCATAAACTTAAGTCCGATGGAAATAAATGATGAAAATAAGCAAATTTAATTGCTAACCTGTTGGAGATGCAGAAAAGTGACAGCACGTCAAGTGTTCATGCTGTCAAGTTTTCTGAATCTAGGGGAACGGGGAAGTTGGTTCTAGGAAAGATCATCTATGTTCAGAGGTGGCCCTACATCCTATCACCCATTGTAGTCAAGCAACCCACCATACTCCTTATCCAAATTCTGAATCAGTCTCAAATGCCTGTTTAACTTGTGTAGAACTTCATGAATTTTAGCGAACTGAGGATGTGACACTTCTCCTGCAATAAACTCATAAACTCTATTATTCACTTCAGTGAAACTTATCCCGGGCATCTTTTTAACACCTAGGTCCTTCATCACCTTCCTCACCATTCTAGATTCATTCCACCTGCCAAGAGAAGCATATGTATTAGATAAGAGGGCATAATTTCCACTATTATCAGGCTCCAACTGTACTAGATGGCGCAATGCAAAGTCTGCAAGCTGAGCATTTCCATGAGTAGTTGAAGCAGCCAGTAGAGAACCCCATATAGCTGCATTTGCCTCAAATGGCATACAACTAAGTAGTTCTTGTGCTTCTTGCAGATATCCAGCTCTTCCAAGTAAATCTATCATGCAGCCATAATGCTCAATTTTGGGTCGAACAGCATACCTGGATCTCATGACATGAAAGTAGAATTTACCAATTTGAACCAATCCAGAATGACTACAGCCAGAGAGCAAGGCAAGGAAAGTGATGTCATTTGGTATAACTCCAGCTCTCTCCATCCGTGAAAACATTTCAGTAGCTTCTTTTCCAAGTCCGTGCAGAGCTAGTCCAGCGATCATTGCTGTCCATGTTATAACATTTTTATGCTTCATATTCTCAAATACCTGTGAGGCCTTTGTAATATTACCCGACTTTGCATACATGTCTATAAGCGCATTGTTAAGGGGGGCAGTCTTGTCCAATCCATGTGTGTCGATGTAGTTGTGAATCCATTCACCTAATTCCAGGGCACCCAATTGGGCACAAGCAGAGAGTGCAGATAACATTGCAATTTCATCAGGTTTCACATTTTGAAGCTGCATCCTTCGGAAGATGGCAATAGCCGCATAGGGCCGATTCATGTGAACATAACCGGAAATGACGGATGTCCAAGAGATGACATTCCTTTGAGGCATGCGCTCGAATAAGTCACGGGCAGTGTCCAGGTCGGCAACCTTAACATAACCAGCGATCATGGCATTCCAGAGAGCCACGTCTCCTAAAGAGTTCATTCCATCAAACAGTTTGCGAGCATCAGAAATGCTGCCCGGGACGCAGGAAGAATACATCTGGATAAGGGCCGTGACGACGTGAAGTTGAGAGTGAAAACCAATGCGTATGGACTGACAGTGAAGCTGGGTGCCGGTGCGGAGAGATGACAATCGTATGACGGCCTTTAAGGTCAAAGGGAAGGAATAAGAGTCGGGTCGAAAGCCAGAGAGTTGAATGGATTTGAAAAGGGAGATGGCTTGCTTGGCCGTGGAGGGAGAGGAAGAGAGAGCCTTGATTATGTTGTTGTAGTGGGAGAGGGAGGGGGAAAGGGCGGTGGTGTTAAGTTGGTTGCGGCGGTGAAGACTGAAAGGGCGTAGCGAGAGAAACCAGGAGAAGAGCAGGCGCGTATGAAATGGGTAAAAAGAGGGAGGTTGTCCTCCTCCTCCTCCTCCTCCTCCTCCTCCTGGTGGTTCAGGAGGCCTCGGGCGATCAGGAACTCGTGCGTTTGTTCCGTGTGTTTGAGTTTGAGACTGAAGCATTGCCTATGCAACAAGGACACCAGTTGCTGCTTCTGCGCCGATGCTTGGAACTTGAACCGCTGCTTCTGCGCCTGCTTTGAACTTCAACTGCTACTACTCCTGCTGCTGCCGTTGTTGTTGTTGAGTATGCTCATCATATCCTCGCTCCACTCCACCCCACTCCGCTCCCTCGCCTGCCTACCTCATCTTATTATTTTAAAACGCATCCATCAACTATTTTAACAAGTCTTCTCCAATCTTTCTTCGTTATAAAAGGATCCCAAAAAAATCACTCATGTTTTATGAACCTTATCGTTCCGTAGCCTATCAGCTCATACGATACCATGAAAACAACCTCTTTCTTCTTCTCCATCCTCATTAACTTCTATTTATATTAACCACATCGTACGAACGTCACTTAAGTTTGAGTTTTTTTCTTGTCGTCAAACAACCTCTATCTCTCCGTCGGGCTTTCATTTTGTATTATTATCATATGTATTTTATTAATTTATTATATAAAATAAAAAATATATATTGCATTTCATGTTAGAAATTATAATATTTCATTAAATAAATGTTTTTTTTTTTTTTTTTTTGAGCAGAATGCATGCAGTGTGTGCTTTCCGACGTAGGAAGAAGTTATTGCTAAAACGCCTTTTGAATAAGCTGGTTTGGGTCTAGTCTCCGTCGTGGATGAGAGTCTAAGAAAAAAAATATATCACTGATTATTACCATGTCCACAAGAAAAAAAAAAACTTTACCACCATGAGTCACCATCGTCATCGTTTGTTTGATACTTTGCTTCGTTGTTGCACAGTTGCAGTAACGATAATTAAATTGAAAGAGAGAGAGAGAGAAATATAAACATATATATATGTATACATAAACACCCACGCAATTCCAAAAGATTTATTCATTTAGATTATGTTGACCCTAAAAAGCCGTGGCACTGGCACATTCTTCATGCAAAAATATTATAAATTGACATTCTGGCCTTATGGAAATGAAATCAACTTTAATTCACGTATAAGATATAAACATAAAAGAAAGATATCTAGAGTCCCAAAAAAAAAAAAAAAGGGAAAAAAAGAAAGAAATAGATAAAAACGAGAAATAAATAGGAGAGGAGAATTGAATTGAATTGATTGCAAATGGGAAAGGGTTAACAGGTGCACAATTCGCCACTGTAACTTTGCTCACCACTCCCAAAACGACATGCCGGAATGGATGATGGAAGTTCATTCGCTGTAAGGCGGGGGCTTGGGCAAGTCCTTGACGAGGCCACAGAGTAAAGCGGTATCAGGAAGGTTGTATTCATCCCTGAGGGAGCGTTCTGGGGACAGAACGCTGATGTAGAGCTGTTGGCCAAGATAGGTCCTTTCCCACATCTCTGACCTGACGTTCCACATTCCTGCATTGTCGAACGTCAAAAGGATGGCCGCCCAAGAGTTGGGAAACACCTGCACCGTGGTTCTGCTTGCCGTGTCCAACAGATTGTAGTTCTTCCTCTTCTCTGGGGTCCATGTGCCGGCCTCCATGCTACATCAAATTAATCACATGGATGGATGGATTAAGAATTCAAAAAAAATGAAAGTAATAAAATTGATATCAAACAACATGTACGCAAACATGCATGGATCGATTGAAGTGCACTCTGAGCTAACGAAATATTTCTACTTACCCGACCGAAAAGAAGGAATAGCCATCCAAGTGATAAGATTGAATGCTTTTCTCGTGGTTCTCAAAGATGATCTCGACGAAGTTACGAAAGGTGAAGTTAAGGACATTAGGTTGCAACACAAGCTCACCAATTTTGGCCGGTGGATTGTCTTGGATGGGGTTGTACTTAAAGACCTTGTTTGCAATCCCGTAATACTCGGCGAGCTTGAGCGGAGTGGATGGGTTGACGTGAGAGACGCCATTGATGGCATACCGAAGCTTGCCACCCGTCCTGCTGGCTGTGTTCACGAGCTTGATCGTGCGAGTGATGTTGATGTTGCCATAGTGGTAAGACCCCTGGGGGTTGGGCCTAGCAGCACTGGCTGCGAGATTCCAGCGGAAGGAGCGGAACTGGTTGAGGGACCACGCCCATCCAACAGGGGCCTCCGGGAGCACAGGTGAAGCCGGGCCATTGCCGTTGGTATAGCGGATGATACCCTTGGCAATGAGAACGCTCTTGGTGAATCGGGTGGAAGCCACCATGAAATAATCCTTAGGTTCTTGGTCGGCTGTCACAAGAACACTGAAGCACTGCCCAACATGCACATCGAGGGACTCGTAGACGTTCTGCACCATATGGGAGCCTTCCATCTCAACGAGCTTCATTAGGTGGCCCTGTATCCTAAAGTTGAGGGATGTCTTGAGTCCTGCATTGCAAACTCTGTACTTGTAGGTCTTTCCGGGCTTCATGGTGAAGAGGGGCTCATCCTTGCCTTCTCCCCTGGCAGTTTTGCCATTGATGAGGACACCATCTGGTTTGCCGATTGGACGTCCGCTGTCTAAGAATTTCCTGAGAATGCTGTGGCTCTTGGTGAACCAGTCGTTGAGAATGACGGTGTAATCGTCCTCAGGATCGGCATAAGGTACAGGGATGAGCAGGCGGCTATTGACGTGGAGACCACCAAATCCACCAGCTGCCCTGTGCATGCCTGTGGTTGGATAGTAGAGGTAACTGCCGATTTGATCCTTGACCTGGAAGCGGAAGGTGTGATTGGTGCCTGGGGGAATGGGGCAATTGGTTCCTAGAACTCCATCCTGCCAGGAGTTCTTCCTCTGCTGGATGCCACTCCTGCAAATTAACATAGGTATGCAATGACGAGGGTATTACGTTATTGTAGACGAAGATGAGAACCAGGGAGGACAAAGGACCCCCAAACGAGCCGAAGAGAGGCAATCTGTTGCATAGTTGTTAATTATATGTATATAATGTTACCAGGTCAGAAGGAATGGTTCATCGAGGTTGTTGAAGACATTGACGACAATGTTGTTGTTGCTAGTGGAATTGATAACGGGTCCAGGGAACTGATCGTTGATGAGGATGACTTGCTGGGGAACCCCCAAAGGAGAAATGGTGCCATAGGTGACGTTCCATGTGAAAAACAGGTAAGGATCCTCACCCCGGACCCCCAAAATTGCCCCGGCTGAGAGGCATAGCAACGTCATCAACATCACCCCAGCCCCAGCCATTGTATTTCTTTCTTGTTCTAATTCAAATTGTTTCTTAGTTAATCCTTTCCTATTCGCCCTTCCAATAAGATCTCCCCCCCTTTTTTTTGGTATTTTTTCCGTTTTCTTTTTAATACAGTCTGTCCCTACGAGAAGAAGATTCTAGGAGTCTTCTTCTGCAAATTGGTTGGTCCGCCGACCCTCTCTCCTCTTATACTCGGCATCGTTTTCCGTGGAGTAGCTATTAGCCATCCGATTCCCACAGATTCCTGAGTCCTCCTGTCTCTTGATCCCTTGAATGCCGCTCTTCCTCACACTGGTACTGTTGGCCACAACTAGATTGGCTATTCTTACCGCTTTGAACTTCCCAGCAAGGGAGCCTCTCTGCTTTTTATTTTTTGACTCCTCTGCTTCGTTTTCCAATGAAATCCATTTATGCATATGTGACGGAGTCCCACGTCGGAACGGAGAAGGGATCCTTGGGTCTTATAAGCGTGGGCACTGTACACCCCAATAGGTTAACCTTTTGGGGAGAGGGTAATGGCTCCGTGACAAGTGGTATCAGAGCCGACCCGTCCCGATCCGATGTCTGCCGCCGAGCGCTCTAGACCCAAGAGTAGGGGGAGTAGGCAGAGGGGCCCCGGTCCACGACGAGGACGTCGATGAAATCGGTGGGGAAGAATGTGACGGAGTCCCACATCGGAACGGAGAAGGGGATCCTTGGGCCTTATAAGCGTGGGGCTGCATACCCCAATAGGTTAGCCTTTTGGGGAGAGGGTAATGGCCCGTCACACATAGCTCTATCTAATGCCAACCGAATCGACCCAGGATCTTTTGTTCTTTATTTTTTCCGGTCTTACTCAAAATTACAAATAGGTTCCGTTACAGCTTGGCTGGCTAAAAATATCCCGTGTTTCTTCCATGACATAAAAATAAGGCACTTTCATGAATGTATATATTCCCATAAAAGTTTATGGGCGAATGGGTTATACGATTACATGCATGCATGAAGGTTGGGATTTTTCTGTTACCTATTTGGACACATTCTTTCATGTTGCCCTCACTCATTGACTAGTCTTTCTTTAATAAAAATTCTCCTCTCGTTCATACAATATTGTTAGAAATAATATAATGTGATGGCCACGATATTGGCGTTGCAGTCCGGGTGCACTCCTCCATGAAGACTGGCGTGATTGGCACGATAGCCACGATACGTCGATGGGTCTAACAAATGATATTTTTGCGGAAGTCGAACATTGCAGCCTTTGTCAGATTAGCGATATTCTTAGACCTCCGAGCTAGAAACACAGCAATTAGATGAAAAGGTGATTTATGATTTTTTTTAAAATATAATTTGATATTATATAATAAATAAAATTTATAAATTTATTTAACCTACTTTATTTCCGATATTATGTTATATAATAAATAAAATTTATCTTAAATAAAAAATAATAAAATAAATTCATGTAATTTATATAATATAAAATTATAAATAAATTATATTAAAAATAATTAAAATATATAATAAATGCTTAAATGAAAAAGAATATCATAAACTCTACCTTTTCATATTCTCATTAAGTGGTCCAAATCCAAATCCAAATCCAAATGGTGGTGCTATTTATAGTTCGCAACACAATAATGTTTATTGAACTGCATTAATTAAATAGGAAACCGACGTATGGAGTATGCAGCATTATTTGAGCCGCATAGACTAGAGAGAGAAATATAAGTCAGCATCGACATGTCCACATAATCGTTGAAGTTTCACCGTAATGAAATAGCTCGTTGTAATTTTTGGTTTTCTAACGAAAAATTCCTGATAAGCGCAAGTTACTAGTATTTCGCATGGAACGTCATCTATGGCACCCTGCCCCCGCTGGTGTTTCTGCAACAAAGTCATTCTCATCAACAATCAATTTCCCGGACCCAATATCAATTCCACCGGTAACAACAACGTTGTCATCAATGTCTTCAACAACCTTGACGAGCCGCTCCTTTTGACTTGGTGATTACGCTGAATATAATTTTTTCATCCTTTATTTGTTATCTTTCCCTCTCCCATTACTTTTTCCACATTAGTACTCTATATCAATCAATAATCAAAGTAAAAGTTATATATGCACGTCACACACATAAGACATTGATTAAACAAAAATCATACATATACGTGTATAATAACCCACCATTGAATTTGAACATATATATATATATACTGTGCCTGCAGGAATGGCATTCGGCAAAGGAAGAACTCATGGCAAGATGGGGGTACCCGGAACAAACTGCCCCATCCCTACTGCAACCAATCACACCTACCACTCTAGGTCAAGGACCAAATCGGCAGTTACATGTACTATCCAACAATAGGCATGCAAAGGGCATGGTGGTCTGCGCATCAACAGCCGCCTCCTCATCCCTGTCCCTTATTCTGATCCGGAGGATGACTACACTGTCATTCTCAATGACTGGTTCACCAAGAGCCGCGGCTCTCTCAGAAAATTCTTGGATAGTGGGCGTTCCATTGACAGACCGGAGGTCGTCCTCACCAATGGCATAACACCCCATGGCGATGGCAAGGACGAGCCCTTATTCCCCATGAAGCCCGGAAATACCTACGAGTACAGGGTTTGCAATGCAGGACTCAAGATATCCCTAAATTTTAGGATGCAAGGCCACCCAATAAAGCTTGTGGAGATGGAGGGCTCCCACGTGGTGCAGAACGTTTACGAGTCCCTTGATGTGCATGTCGGGCAGTGCTTCAGTGTTCTTGTGACGGCCGACCAAGCACCAAAGGACTATTACATGGTGGCTTCCACCCGATTCACCAAGACCGTTCTCCCCGGTAAGGGCATCATCCGCTACACAAATGGCAAGGGCCCAGCATCACCTGAGCTCCCTGAGGCGCCCGTTGGATGGGCGTAGTCTCTCAACCAGTTCCGTTCATTCCGGTGGAACCTCACAGCCGGCGCTGCCAGGCCCAACCCGCAAGGCTCTTACCACCATGGTGCCATCAACATTACTCGAACTGTCGAGCTCGTGAACTCGGTCAGTAGAGCGGATGGCAAGCTTCACCATGCCATCAATGGTGTCTCTCACGTAGACTCAGAGACTCCGCTCAAGCGTGCCGAGTACTACGGTATTGCAGACAAGGTCTTCGAGCATAACAGCATCCAAGATAACCCACCGGCAAAGATCGCCGAAATTGTGTCAAAGCCTAATGTTCTTAACTTTGCCTTTCGTAATTTTTTCGAAATCATCTTTGAGAATCCTGAGAAGAGCATCCAATCGTATCACTTGGCAGGCTACTCTTTCTTTGCTGTTGCGTAAGCGTCATTTCAGAAACAACGTATATATTTCAGTAACTCATTAATTGCTTTTTCATTGATTGAAAAAAAAAAACTCAAATTTTGTTTCTGACTCTTTCTTTTCGGGTTCTTCTCTTTGAACGGACGCGCATGATCCACAGTATCGAGCCTGGCACATGGACTCCCGAGAAGAGAAAGAACTACAATCTTTTGGAGGCAGTGAGCAGAACCACCATCCAAGTTTTCCCCGAATCGTGGCTACCATATTTTTGACGTTTGACAATGCTGGAACGTGGAATATCAGGTCAGATATGTGGGAGAGAACTTACCTTGGCCAACAACCGCACGCGAGTGTTGTCTCCTCAGACCTCTCCCTCACCGTCGAGTACAACATCCCTGACAATGCATTGCTTTGCGGCCTTGTGAAGGACATGCCCAAGCCCCAGCCTTACGGCGTCAAAACTTTCGTACAAGTACACTACTATGCTTAATATGCCACCTAAAAGGAATTGCTTACTGGCAAGTTGGTCATAAATGTGAGAGCGTAACAGGGGAATCCGGGAACTTGCATGGACCGATAGGATGAGTAGATGAAACCGCATGCGTGAGTGCAGCGCAATTGAAGCTGAGATTAAGGTGGATGCGATAATGAATAAGAAGAGTCGGGACCACATTAATTACTTGACTAATAGTTTTATTTGCATCGACCAGATCTGCAATTACATTTTTGTTTTGTTCCTCATGATTAATTTATGTTCTCCTTTCTTTCTTTTACGTCTGCCATTGTTGTGATATTTTAAATTTTATAAGTTGCTGACTTACTCCCATTTGATCTGATTAGTTTTCCAACGAACAAGTAGCAAAGTGTCGAACTGTCAGTTTCGTTGCGTTGCGGACATGTTTGCTTGTCCTGAATCTATTATTGGCAATGATTCTCCGCGGCCATCAGATAAAGCCTACAAAATTAAAACATGATACTAAACAAGTGAATTCAAGTTAATTACTTTAGTTTAAAATTAGCACTACAGATATAATTTAATCGTCAAATTCAATTAAATTTATATGAGTAAAATTTTACAAAAGACCTGACAACAAACAAACTAATATTGGAAATGTTTTAAGTTGGGCGTTAGAATCACAGTCCATGAGACTAAGGCATAGCCTAATCGATACCATTGGTCCAGTTTTAAAGCTAAATATCCGCCTACAAGAGCATGAAAGCTAGACTAATGAGCAGTTGCTCAAGCAATTAAGCTCTTCTGCTGATATGAAGCGTAACCGCACACTTTCTGAAGCAAAATTATGCCAAACAGGCCAAATATATAGCTCCCATCTTCAAAGCAATATTATCGTTTTTGTCAACAACAAGAATAACTACTTGGCAGCTCCAACGTTACGCATTTTCGGACATGAAAAGTTGAGTTCCCGAAAAAAGAATCGACAAGCATCCCTTTTGTTTCATAGTAGGCTTCTGAACACTTGAAAGTTGTGACAAGATACGTCCTTACGAATAAAATAGCAGAAAATTTTTATAAAGTTAATTTTATTTTTTTTTTTTCAAAATAAAGAAACTGTTGTTTAACCAAGTGACTATTGAGAAATAGTCAGATTTTTAAATTTCTTAAAGACGTCAATTTCAACCGATAATTAAGAACCAACGTTCTCAATTTGATTATACCATTGATTACAGTTACGATGTAGAGCCGGTCATTCCCGGTTCAATTTCTATTAAAACTGCAAACATGGCCGTTAAATCTAATCATGGTATTGAAAACTGATAATAATTAATCGAACAAACGGAAGCATTTTTGCAATTTTGGCGGGTTCTGTTCCTACAAGATTGAAGAAAGGAATGCATTCTTTTTAGGGTCTGAAGAGAAAGGGGAAAATGGGACAGGAATAGAATAAGATGAACTACCGGAGAGAAGGAGGAACGACGGCGAGTGTGGAAGCGGGAAAGAATTTCTGATCGGCTTACCAGACCAGATGCCTCGGACTCTTCGGGAAACCCGCCCACCCATCTTAATTGTCTCCCTTTAATAGAATGGGCCGGACGTAGATTTCACAAAGCTCAGCTCCAACTTCGGCTTCATTTTGCGCAACCCTGTTAGCCTACGACACTAGACGGAGGTTATTTCGGTTTAACGGCCGTTGAACATATGCAACCCCCTGGGTCCACACACTTTCGACGGAAACATTTCAGAAAGGATTTTTTGATTTAAATTACTTTTATTTATGAACTATAATTATTGATTAAACTATATTCTTAAAATTGGAATTTCTATACAATCTTTTTTGTTCAAACACGTCAAAACCAAGGAGTAAAATTGATTTTTTTTTTTTTTTAATGAAAGAGAAATAAAACCTAAAAACCACTATAATCAAAATAAAATTGCCGAGATACTACTGAGCACACATCCATTTAGTTTTAACAGCACATCAAACCAATACGTTTAATAATCTTTTGAACTTGAGTTTTTTAAATTCCAACCATTATAAGGATAAGGGAACAGGGTTTAGGGTTTAGGGTTTAAGGGTTTAGGGTTTTAGGGTTTAGGGAGGGTTTAGGGTTTAGGGTTTTAGGGTTTAGGGTAGGTTTAGGGTTTAGGGTAGGGTTAGGGTTTAGGGTTTAGGGTTTAGGGTTTAGGGTTTAGGGTTTAGGGTTTAGGGTTTAGGGTTTAGGGTTTAGGGTTTAGGGTTTAGGGTTTAGGGTTTAGGTTTAGGGTTTAGGGTTTAG